>LR990081.1:159658-759658 GCA_905147235.1 Erynnis tages
ATTTTATTTACTACTGTACTGTAACTAGCTAATTTGGTAGCCTATTATTAATGGTACAACATACGAGTAAATTCATTCGTATCGAGAGGTTCCCAATACACGATCGGTTCAGAGCGTATTATAAACATAAGTCCAATCTCAATGAAAAGCGTTTCCATCTTGTTCGACAGACTCATAATGTCATCACGCAATTATGGCCCGTATTTTTTGAGCGATAGAGATCTTTTTCCTGTGCAGTTTCCCTCAAACTTTCATACATTTCTTCGACAGGCTCATAAATACGCAACAATCATTCTCTCCGCGTACAGGTGGGCTTTACTTATTGCACGCAATTATTGAAAGTAAGTGGTTATGCTCTTTATTTCGGGCATTTTTCAGGATGTCTCTCATTTCCTTAAAGAATGTCATAAATATTAAATCTTATTTAACACGGTAGACAATATCACTGTGCCTCTAATTTCGATCGACTCGGGAAAGATAGACTGCCTTCTCACTGGTCCAGATGTGTTAACGCTGGCAATTATGTCTGTCATGTCAGTAACCCATTAATGACCCGCTACCGTTCAGGACCCAACACAAAGCTAAGGCTTTGCCACAAAAGCTTTATTTAGTGTTACCCAAAATTATATAAGATAAGAATAAGATTGTCTCAAATTTGTGTCTCAACTCTCAACCAACCAGTTATAATTCCTAACAAACATTATACGTATCTAACGTCCACTTCTTTCATAAATACTCAACCGTCTCATTCGTAGACCGTCTCAATCCGCGGACAGGTGGGCTAACGGACGTCACAGGATTTCCATCCGTATTTCTAATATTATAAGACATTATATCCCGTGCAGTATCCTCGTGATTCAGAACTATCGTGAGTGTATTTGTGCTCTTATTATTAGTGGCTTAAGGTTTATTTTCAAATGCGTTATCTATTTCCCGCTCATATATTTATTATGGAGTCACTATTGGCCGGATTCGTGGCTCGGTGCCGATATTTATTCAAGCTACACTGCCACCATGGAGTAACAAAAACACAACTCAAAAGAGTTGAGTATTTGTTACCTCATGGCTTTAGATAATAATGAGTTTAGCGTTTAGTTTAGCGTGAAGAAGCGGTGATAGCCCAGTGGCTTAGGATTCTACCTCGAATCGAGGGGTCCGGGTTTTAATCCACCAATAACTATGTAAAAAAGTTATGTGCGCTTTATAAAATAAAATATCGTATCGTATCGTATCATTTAATATAAGAAACCTAAATGTCTGAGCGGTCTCTATTAATTTCTCAATAGCATGTTAAGTTTACTAACCCATATTAGGTGAACATGGTGGATGGTGGACTAAAGCCTATATCCTTCTCATAGTGAGAGGAGACCTCCCTCTGCGGTGGTGGCAGGCATTGCATGGCACAATTTCCGATATATCTTTACGAAGGTACTACAAAGTAATTAAACCACGAAACCACGAATTATTCTCGCTTGTACTTCTAAAAGCTTCTGCAGAAAATTATTTTCCGCGGCTCCTCGTACTTTTACAAAGAGATAACCTTATAATGGCGGGTTATTGTTCCTTTGAAAGATATCCTTGGTGAATTTGAACCTTACAGTTATGGAAATAAGGGCGGTTTGGGTGAAACACGAGCTCAAAGATCAAAGGGTCGGCAGCGATAAATTACCACACGCTGCATCTGACCGCGACTCCTATGTGCATAAATTTGTACGTCATTTAAACGTTTTTGTCTACTGTGCGTCTTTTCGTCCTTGTCCAAATAGTTAATAGTGGCAGTACTGTTATTGAGAAAAGAAGTTTTAAATTTCTTTAACAAAATAAGTATTATAGTTACTAGAAAATTGTTTCAGCAGTAAATTTATGACAATGTGTTTTTAAATCTTTATATTTACTTAAATAGCAAATTAATTATTTCTCATTAAGTGAAGTGTAAATTCTTTTGAGAATAAATGAATGTCTTTAACCAGAAAATAAAAAGACTGATGTGATGCTTGCCATGCGGACTAAAATTTCAAAAATAACAATGTCTTTAATATACCTATTAGAACATACTCTTGAAAGAAACATATTTATACAGCAGTCAGTCCCGGCCGGCCTTAAGTCAAGAAACCCAAAAGAAGGATATTTTTGAAACTTATTCTTTAAGATTATATTCCTTACAGGCAGCGGTCAGTCCGGTCGCTCAGGGATGCGTGAAATATGCCTCGTGCGTGTTGAGGCAAGCGCATCCGAGTGTGAAGGCACGGTAGACAGGCAGGCAGAACCGACAAGTGACAAAAAGGCCAATTTTTCCTTCTGTAAAGCATAACAAGATTATGGTTTACCAAATATCCCGAATACCTGCGCATACCTATACAAATAACCAAGTGAAGCACCACCATAAGATTATAGAATGGTTTTATTCGATTTACCTTTATCAAGTTACTTGAAAGGGCGGTTATTATTTGTAAACTTCCAAATTTAATATTCTACATAGTAAACCAACTGTGATAAACAAATAGCAACCAACTTCCTTCCTTCCTTCCCCTTTGCTTCCTAACAATCGAACTAAATTCATATTAGTTGGAACGAAGGTCATTTATCCCGCAGAAGTTAGAGAGCGAATCTAATTATACATTCAGTGCGGCTCCCTGATTCAATAGAAAATTCAAATATTCACTTAATTACATTATTCTATTGTGCTTCGGTTTAAAGAGCAAAAAGGACAGTTAGTCTAATAACTACAGAAGGATTTCAAGGGATTGAACTTTTCTTAGGTATTATTCGAGAAGCTACTGGCTTCGCGAACCTTGTCTTAACCGACCGGCCAATCAACACGAAAAAAATGTTTTAAGGTTGGATCCATCGATAACCTTTAACCATTTTAACCTTTAACCATTTGTCACCACGTATCTGCGTGACCGTTTGATCATCAATTCTAATTTTTTACGACCAAACACTCCCTTCTGTAAAGTATAGAAGTATAGTAATAAACATAGACAAGGCATTCGCAAGAAACCCGCCGGCCACATACAGCGTGCAGCCCCAAGACGTGATTAGTCACGCTCTACATCTCCACAATAAGAAGAGCTCACATGCGCCCTCCTTCACGGTGAACTAGCTGCTGCCCGAGCCTTCGTTAGCGTTCAGTTCTATCATAATTTAACTACGATATAACTATAACTTTGGAACAATCTTCTATCCCATGTATTTTCGCAGGACTATGAATAGGGGTTCTTCAAGAACGGCGTAAAAGAAATCTTCTACAAAGTATTTATTCGTCTTCAAAGTAATTTAATTTTCGCTTTATTAAACTTTTTGTAGTTTAACGTTTGCCAATAGAAAACAACAGTTCCTGTATCAATAAGCAACTTAATAGAACTAAATAAATAGCTTGTCTTACTACATACCTACTATTAAGGGAACTAAAGGCTCTGAGTATCACGCAAATCAATAGGCATTTACCAACATCAAGGCGATACATTGTTGTGGTTCCAACACGCAACCAAACCGCACGCTAACACCTGCATCGGTCCCTCACGTCACGTACTCGTACATTGCTTATCAAACGCTGTGTATAAGTCCTAATCGCCTATTTAAAGAAGCAATGTAATACGTTCAAATCAAAACCTCGCGGCTCAATGCTCTTACTTCCTTCCTTCTTTCCTTTCAGCCCCTCGTTGTCCACTGCTGGACATGAGCCTCCTCTCATCGACACCACTCCGTGTGGTCCTTGGCCATTTGAATCCAACGGTTTCACACTATCTAGGAGTGCGGCCTGTGCTGCTCTTGCCTAGACGTAGACCTTCGAGAACCTTTCTCCATGATCGGTCGTCAGTCCTGCGAACGATGTGGCGAACCGATTAGCTATACTGCTCTTACGTCGGAAAGAACTTATGATACAAGGTACAATGCGCGTTTCCTTGTTAAGTTGTTATTGAATCAGCGGTTCGGACGAGCAATGTATGTGAATAAAACTTTGTTTGTCAGCCATAAACTAGCGGTACACCATGATTGATGAGCCACATGATGTATGGGATTGGCACGTTCGAGTGTACGTGACGGTTTACTATAAATTGAATATCGAAGACGATGGGGTTAATGGAACTGGCTGGATATCTTACTTCAATTTAGAAGGGAACTATCCTCCTAATAGTACCTATGTAAATTGGAATTACATTTGCAATAGTAAATGTGTAGAATTAGAACATGCAGACAACCTAATGTGGCAATAGTGATCACTGCAACCCATGAACACACAATTTTTTACGCTGGATTATCAAAGTCAAAGTCAAAGTACAATTCAAAGTCAAAGTCAAAGTCCAAAGACCGTCCACAGATCGGCTAAACCACCGCGGTTCGTTTCATCAGCATCATGCAGCCCCACAGTATCAGTTAGCTAAGAGACTTTGACTGGGAATTGCTGGAATTCCTTCATTCCATCCGCTTCCATGCTTCGGAGAACATGTTAAGCCGTCACATTGTTATTGAAGAATACCGTCAATGAAGAGAGTGAGAATATGATTGGTATAAATAAGCCTAGCACTAAAACTTTCTCTTAAAATGTCTCAGCTATATGCGTCGACCAACTTAAAAATATTTTTCGCTTTCAGCCTTTTCTGGCAAAAACGTCCCAAGCTCGAGACTAGTTAACTTGCAAAACGAAATAGGACGTTTAGGATTTAGGATCTTGAATATTTTATCAATCCCTTTTAAAGGATGGATGGAATAATACATTTATTACGCTTTCACAGTTGAAGAAGCCTTAGGATTCATTCGGAGGCCGATACCACCAATAACATACATTGAGATTCCCTTTTAGTCCTTTGGAAACGAGACTTGAATATATTATCTTGGACAGATCTCCAGCATATTGATTTACGGAATATTCCCTAAAACCAAATACATTGTCCGCTCCTGATGTTTTATCAATAACCTGTCCAACTAAACCCGCGATGGATAAAAGATATAGGGAAATTATCATTGGGTTATGGATATTGTTGGTAGTTTTGGGGATAAAATGTTCGTTTATATAAGCACAGACCTTTGGAGACGATTTGCTAAACATATTTGGTATTCATTTATACTACCTATTTCGGCTATTTTAAGACATTACCTACTGTTTCTGAAATGTTTTTTCTCGTAATAATGGAATTTCAAAGTCTCTTCATAATCAGTTTAGTAAGTAATTAATGCATGTATGGATCTCAATTTTGAATTACAAAGGACGGATTGAACACGCTCATATTATTATTATTTTATCGTAGAAATAGCATTTATTATGAGTCTATCTCGATGTCTTTTATCTAACGCTTACCTACAAATAATTTACAATTCTCACATATTTAATTGACAAGAAAAATTTTATTTTGAATAAGTAAGTGCAGGAAATATATCTTCACTTTAAATAAAAATATGCTTTCACATAGTTAATTCCAATTGAAACACTTCATGGATATCTAAAATGAGTTGTTTCCAAACATGGCTTTTACTTGGCTCTTCTACTTTACTTGGCTTCGTACAACAATAGCCAGCAATTATTTATTCTACAGCTCAGTTTTGAAAGGAATCCCCTGTAAGATTTTCCTACCAAAAATAACAAAGTATCTATTGGAAAGAGACTTACCATTTTCCTTAATAAAGATCCGGATCTCCGTGTTTTATTTGTGGTTCGAACAATTCGGCGGATTTCCTCAAAGCCTGAATCTGATGAGTTGAGAAGAATCTTTGGTGTGCCCTTCGGGATATCGTTTGCTTTTAACATTGACTTTAAATTGGAAAAAAATGTGAATGTGTGTTAAATATAGAATGTGTTAAAAATTTTATGTGTCTAAAAATGCATGTGAATATAAAATTGAATCTTTGTCTAAAATTCAATGATTTTTATTGTTTGTTCATGTTTGTTGTTTTTCACATCAAATTAGTTGGTGCTTCTTTCACACATAGGTGGATTGAGGTGCTCGAGAGTCATAATTCCTTTAAAAGCTTTTTATCATGTTTATTCGTCTTTAAAAGTTGTATGAAAGTCCTTTATTACTGTTTAAAAGAAAAGTACTCCAACCCTTTCACTAGTTCTAAATAAAAAAATCAATACGGTCCATACCATTAGCTCTTTCAAAGCAGTAAAGCAGCTTGTTGGAGTATGCCTCAGACCTGCTTTTATGAGAAACCCGTGGTCAGCGGGACATAGAAAGGGCTCGTCTATTAGATATATCCACTCAAAAATCTCTCTTTTCATGCCATTTTGTATGGGGTTCTTTTTTTATCTCGTCTTCGTTAGCGTTTGCTCTTAACAGAAATATTCGTAGAGGATAAATTTGCGTTTAATCTGTTAACATTATGCACTTTTTCATTTTCTGCAATCTACGCTATGTTTAAGGACTACAACTTTTAATGTTTAATGCAAATATTAGCTGCTGAGATTAAGTAGAAGTTTAATTTCTTTGGTTTTGTCAAATAATTGGATGGGACTCTATTTTTCCAATCGAAATTTTATGATAAAAGCGTTGTATTTTGATGTTAAAATCTCTCGTGAACCTGGGTCTAATCAGACTCTACTTTGATTTTGTATAGGATTTCTTAAACAACTTAAAAAAATTTAAAAGATATCAAATATTGTTTAAAAAAATTATAATAAAACATAAGTTGTATTTTGTTTTGTTAAATAAAAATTAAAGTAAAAATAATGGAATTAAGACACTATTTTTTAGTGATTCGATCAATTTAAATGAAATCCTTTCCATTTTGAGAGGAGACACAACTCTATAGGTCACTAATGGGACAAGCAAATGAAAATCCCACTCTAAAAATCAAGGAAAACATACACAAAATGAACGGTAAGTCCATTACGTACACGTAGACGGAACGTCGCGCGATTTCGGCGCCATTTTTGAGAAAATCAACTTACATTTTTGTGAGTTACCCCCGGGACATTGGGTTACCGGTCACTTTGGACCCGGGTAATCTTGTAACCGTCCTAAATTAGTAAGCTTAGAACAAAAATCAAACTAACCGTTTTAGTTAATTAAGCTTAGAGCAAAATATAAACTTAGAATTTTACCGCGAAGATAAAGTTGCTAGAACAATTTTTTTAACAAAAATTTATTTTACTTGATTAAATAGCAATTTTAGAGACCCTTAACCCCTCTTTGAACAATTTTGCTGCCAATAAAATAGTTAAAATAGGAATTCCAAGTAAGACCGGACATTAGAAAGGCAGAAATCGACCATTTGAGTTCAATTTTGGCAGAAAGCTTTACAAATGTCAGTCATAATTCAGTTCACTTATAGACCGAAGCTCGTACAGTTGAACAACTTTCGTAAGTACAGTTACAAAATTTTCTCAATCGCAGTAAAGCACCGGAGCTTGGGTACAGTCAGCGTCATTACAATATTAGCTGACGAATTGGCTGATAGATTATCTTTATCCTATCTATCCTACGACTAGTATAATTATTTTTGTGATTATTTAAAAACACTTTGACACAACACTGTATAGCGTAGGCCGCTTATTTTGAGTATTTGTCACTGACAACGTGAAACAAATATGTTTTGTTTCTCTTTTTCTAATTTATAAGCAAAAAATATACAAGTGACTGCTCATTTTATTGGGGAATCTCTTTCAGACCCACAAAACCAGAGTTTAATTAAGAAGGCTCTCTCCTAAAATGCTCCTCTTGGTGCCTTGAAACTGTGTGTTTTTTCATGTCATCCCGGACGCAGTTTTATTTAAAAAAAAATGTGACGAATTGGTACTTTCGATAGCTGACTGTACATTTCATGAAAAATTGCGGCTATCATAGCAACTCCAGAATTCGGACGAGTAATGAGGCGGATCCATTACATTTTGTTTACTGCATCGATACATGGTATTTCTGAAATATTCTCCGTACAGGTACGCATACTACCCATAACCCCTCCATTACTACTTTCATAGATCCACATAGCAGATTCTTGTGTTTCCTATAGCCTGCGTAGCTGCTCAGCGTAAGTACTCATACTAACCATGACCCTTTACTGTCAGTAACCTATTAATGACCCACTACAGGGTCGGGTCTCCTCTCACAATGAGAGGGAAGTAGGCCGCCGTCCACCACGCTTGCTTATTTACTGGTGGACTTCACACACCTTTGAAAACATTTTTTTTCTCTCTCTTAGGCATGCAGGTTTTCTCACGATGTTTTACTTCACCGTAACAGCAGGTGTTATTTAATTTTATAAAGCGCACATAACTTTTTCCTGTAGTGTGTCATTAATGGGTAACTGCCTGACTATAATCGCAATCTGCTAGAAAAACGATAAAAACTTGTACCATAATTGAGATTCATAGAACGCTAAACATTTCAAGCTGAAAACTTAAAGAAACCACTACACGGGAGCTTCAGTTAAAAACAATCCCTGAAAAGTGGGTAAGAACGGGCGGAATAATGAAAAACCTGGCTCATCGGTTTTCTAAGTCAACAGCCAGCCCTCACTCGGCTATTTGCCCTCCCACCCCCCTCCGCCCCCACCGGCGCCACCCCTTGGGTACTGGTCCTATAGTGTGTGGGGAACACACTGCCCCGCTTCATGCAGCGTAGCGCGGGAATGCGTGATTTAGCGTTGTATGTAAGTATTTGGCGGCGGTGACAGCCCAGTGGCTTAGAATTCGACCTCGAATCGAGGGATCCGGGTTCGAATCCCAGTGGCACGCACCGATGACTTTGTAATAAAAAGTTATGTGCGATTTATGAAATTAAATATCACCTGCTGTTACGGTGAAGGAAAACATCGTGAGGAAACCTGCATGCCTGAGAGTTCACAAAAAAAATGTTCTCAAAGGCATGCGAAGTCCACCAACCCGCAGTAGGCCAGCGTGGTGGACGGCGGCCTACATCCCTCTCATTGTGAGAGGAGACCCGACCCTGTAGTGGGTCATTAATGGGTACTGACATGTAAGTATTTCCATTTGTATAGACAACACATCTGCGTGTACGCGCGTGGATGCGTTTTCTATACAAATGGACGCGCACCCCCGCACGACGCTGCGTGATGCGGGGCAGTGTGTTAATCGCCTAACAGTGTTACGACTTCGAGTGATTACTTTGCAAATTATCACTTTGTCTATCAAATAAGAACACACAACAGTTAATCAATGTACTCGTATCACATGTGACTGCGGGAAAGCGTAGTTAGTTTGAGTTAGATTTGAGTGTTCAATCTATAATTTCTCTATTTTTTTCTGTTTTTTTTTTAATTTTAACTAGCTCTCTTGTTCTTGATCTCATTATCTCTAAGTGTATTGGAAAGGTCCATTTTTACCGCGGAAAAGTACAGGTCTTGTACAGAAAGGTCGGAGAAGTACAGGAAGAACAGTCTTCTTACGTTTTGTTAGTAAATCGCTCCCAGTGAAACCTGTGCCTAACCTCTCACCAACTTCCAGATTACTCAATCCAAACTCGCAAAGCAAACTTGGATTTCCCCTCCCGCGAATAACTTAGCGGATTGCTATTGGAAGTAAAATTAACGCAATTACTTTTACTTCAATTCGACCCTCATGTTTATTTTAAAGACCGGATCGGTGTATCTTATCTTATCTTTTTTGAACTTCAAACTTTGACGAAGTTGTACTTTATTTGCGTGCTTTAAATACCAACACAAGATAAATAGATTATTTTGGATACAGGTTAATTTAATATTAATGGCAAACTTTACGTGTTTTCCCACGATACGTTCTTCCATGCTCACGAGATATTTTATCATTGAAAGATTCTTGAGTATCGTTTTAAATTTTAATGAATTTCCTTAATGAGCTCCCGTCGCAGCGAGGTCGATTGCCGTGACGTCACATGAGCTCATGATCAAGGACTCTGATAGGCCCGAAACTAGTCGGGCTGTCCCGGAACACACAAGTGATGTGAGCCGTAAATTCATTAAAATGTTTCACCAGATATCTTGATAGATATCCCCAACAACCCTCATACTAAGGCCTACATAGCTCTTAGGGGGGAGAAGACTCGACCCTATAGTGGGTCATTAATGGGTTACTGACACACTAATATCCCTGGCTATTGATTACTAAATATCTCCCTAAAACAAAACACCTTCGACTCCCCACTACTCATAAAACCTGTCACATACCCCGTAGGTACGTCACAATCTAAAACGCCCTATCCACCCCCTTCCTCCCCCTCCAACCCTTCACAGTTAACCGCAAAATTAAATTAAGCTACCCCCAACTGTTAATTGAAATTATTCGAGCGCCCGCCACGCTAGTTCTGTCAACCGATCGGAATTACATTTGATTGTGCGATTATATAACTACGTTATTGCAAAAACTAAACTGATTAATTTGTTCCGAAGTTTGTTTACGCTTGTGGAGTGGGTGTGTAGGAGGGAAAAGACGTGTCACTTAGAAAGGTTACAGAGTTTCATTTGAATCAGAACAGCTTAGCAGCAGGATATTATAGGGAACATTACATTTCTTTTACCTAAACCGCCATAAAATATACAGCGTATCTCGCCGTAATTTGACCAAATACTTCTCTAAGTCACTAGCCGTTTATCCTACGATTCGTCAGACCTTTTTATGTATTCGGAGCATTAAAACTGAAATGTAAGAGGCTTAGCTGACGTACTGAGGACTCAACAAGAATGCGTGATATCTTTGCTCATAATCTTGACTTAGAATTCAAGTACGAAATAAGTTTTGTGAAGCGGCTCGGAGAATCTGAAAATGGTACTGAAAAACATTTATTTGTATGAGTTCTAGAATAAATTTCAATATATCTTAATAAGTGTCTTACATTATGACTTAAGCAATTGGTGCGTTAATAAAAGAGAAACTCTGTTCTGGTTCGAATGGCACGCATCAGTAACTCTCTTAAAAAGGTATCTATCTATGTACGCTTTATAAAATAAAGTGATATAATATATCACGTAATAAAGTGATAATTTATAATTATTGAAATGAAATGAAATGAAATGAAATGAAATGAAATGAAATGAAATGAAATGAAATGAAATGAAATGAAATGAAATGAGATGAAATGAGATGAAATGAGATGAAATGAGATGAAATGAGATGAAATGAGATGAAATGTGATGAAATGAGATGAAATGGGATGAAATGGGATGAAATGGGATGAAATGGGATGAAATGGGATGAAATGAAATGAAATGAAATGAAAATCATTTATTTGCACGAATATGGGTTAGTTATTGGTCAGTTTAGCATTCTAAATTTATTATTTTTATAATTAGTTGTAATTTTACCTAATCGAACTCATCGGCTGCCTATGTGCCACCCATCGCTGGGTAAAGAGAGAAAAAGCCGGAGGAAAAAACTCTCGACACAGGTTTTGGTACACATACTTTATTTGTTTAGACGCGCGTTTCCACATTCCATTTAATAGAATTTTACATTACAATACAGATTTAATAATATTATTTTATGTAGCGGTGAAGGAAAACATTGCGAGTAAATCTTTATTCCTGAGCGTCCACAAAAAAATGTTCTCATATCAATTAAAAGTCCACCAACCTACCTCCTGTTCATTGTGAGAGGACACCCTGCAGTGGGTGACTAATGAGCTTTACACTTTCACTAATGAGGGTTACAGACAATGTCACTACATTTGTAGCTACATTTTGAATATCACCAAAAGGTTGGAAGCGCTATGTCTCAGTCGCCTGAATTTTTTCTAAAAAATTATATCTCGTGATGTCCCCATTAACGTTTACGGCCCCGCGCAAAGGGGTGTGTTGTTTCATATGAGCCTTTTACATTTATGCGCGTTTGTATTGCCGCATAAATGTAAAATAAAACGCATGTTATATTTTGTTTTTACATTCAATGTTCTTTACAGCGTGTAGAAGTAATGGGCGAACGTGCGGGAGGCTATACCGAAATGTGCAATAAATACTAGAATGGGTAAAATGCGCACCAAATTTGGTTATGAAATGGAATGCAACAAATGAAATGAACAGATACACAAATAATAAAGCGAAACGATGCGAAGCGGATAAAAACGAACCGAAACAAAACGGAAAGTAACGAAACAAAACAAGGTGAAGTATGATTTTTTGAAAAGATTCAAACTGCCTTTTCCTTAGAAGAAGTAGCAAACCTTATTTTTATGAGAAGTAATACCTATTTATCGATAATTACAAGACTTTATTCGATTACAAGACACAGCCCGAAAATCGTAGTTCTACTACCGTCTTTCTAGTATTGAAAACAGACTTCAGACTGACTGAAAAGAAGTTCCATTACACATCTGAATTAAAATGATATTCTAAAACCCCTATTAGGTGATGTCCACATTAACGTTTATATATGACTCGCGCGGAGGTCACGTTATTTCATTCGACTTTTTTATATTTATGCGCGATAAATGTACGCATGTTATACCCAACCATGCCAGGTTACTACCTGTGGCGTGCATGGGAGGTAGGATCTAGCTAAGTTCTAGCTAGTTATAGGTATCTAAATTTAAGATATAAAAGCGAGGCTAGAAGTCAGAGGCTAGCGTAAAGGTAGGCACTGCCTAATAACGAGCTAATATTGCACCTAAAAGATGCTTCAAATCTTCGGATGAAAAACCAACTCAGCCAAAGTCACAAGAGAGTACTAGTCTCACATAATTGAGTGTGGGAAATTCCCGGGAATTAGGTAAAGTTGGAGCCAAGATGGATTAGCTGTACGGGTCGTTAGGCAACTCCGCTTGTTACAAGTTTTATAGGCTCGCCCTTCCCGGAATTCAAATTAGCTCGCCTCATAGTCGGCCACCGATATAGTGGAGTGCCGTCGGTTGTATTCAATACATACCTAGTAGAACGGAAAATAAACAAATTGAAATATTTATTGTTTGGAGCGAAAAAAATACAATAATATTTTAACAACCTTTTCAGGAATACATGGCTAAAATCGAATTATTAATAAAGTACGAGTAGGATCTTTGAATAAATTACGTATAGATATTCCTAGCAAAAATATTTAGATCTACATAGTTACGAGTCGCTATACTACACTATGCAACTGCAAAGTAAGAGACTGCAAGTGCGGTTTACATTTTCCAGTGGAATTACAGTATTCTAAGAGTTTGCGTTGGAGTTTAACACGTTAAGTGCGAAGCGAGGCCTAAATCACCCCTGATGCAACTTCCCTGTGGTGCGGCAAGCAAAAAAGTGAATTTCTCTGTCGTGCGAATGGCATAGCTTTGGTTTGGTCCAGTGTAGGAAAGAGATAAATATATATTTGAGATCACTAATGGTTCCGGACTCGGTGGTGTACCTACCTTGGTACCGGATGTCTTAGGCCTCGTGCCGCACTGAATTAATATAATTTTAATGCAGTGCGGAACGAGGCTAAAACGTCCCATATCCCCCCTGACCTCGTACCGCACTCAACGCGAGCTTCCCGCGACCAGTGTTGTGCATCACGTCGATTGGAGAGCACGTCTTTTTACAGCGCCGAACATGTCTAAACGATGTCGGAAGAAGTTAATTTTAAAAAACCCAGAAACAGAGCCAAAACAAAAAAGGGTGAAAAAAGGAGAAGATGTGTTGGTTGTTACCAAAAACTACGCACATTTTTACCATCTCGTGAAGCTGATAAAAAATCCAAAAAGATTTTGACTCAGTGCACTCAGTGCAAAAAATCTTATTGTCTACCCTGTTTCAATGAAAAACACTCATAAATAAGTACAACATATATATTGAGATTTTTATAAAAAAGTATATTGATACTGATATTTTAATGTTAATTCAAGTTCTAATAATTGTATTTTTAAAGCCCGAGGCAGAATAAATAGGACAGTTTCTTTTCTACTTTTGGTTGCCTTTTTTTTCTATTCTGTGAACCGCATTAAGATTTTCATATACAAATAGAAAGATAAACCTTATGCATAAACCGTAATCCATTATTTTCCAATAATAAGTCTGTAATAGGTGCCTCTTAATGGTATAGAATGGAACGCTTCGTGCGCGAGTCCGACTCGCACTTGGCCGGTTTTTTTTTCTTTATGGCGCCTTCAAGCACAATTTAGATTATTTAAAAAAAAAATGTATCCTTTGATAGCTTTGTGTTGTTTTGCCAGGTTTTGCCCTTAAAACGATCTAATGAGATATAATTGATTAAAATCGGTCAAGTCGTTGCGTAGTTAAGACAGTTTAAAAACGTCGATATTATTTTTCCCATCACTAATCGCAGCGAAAATTTGCCCTATTTCAGTGCGTTACGAGGTGCATAAGATCCCATATTTTGTTTTGCTAATAATTCCTAAACTAGCCATCAGATCCCGGGGCGACGGTGGATTAGGGTTCATCAATTCACTGTCTATATCAATAAGGACCAAAATTCTCATTTATCTTTGATTTCGCGCCAGAAAATGGATTTTAGTCTGTAAAAGGAGGTGGGGTCTAATAGACCGCGTGTCGCCCTAACGTCTGGTCACGGTACGGGCCGATTATACCTCGTGCCGCAGGAACGGAAAGTATGCAAAAATTGGTGCCGCAGCTAACGTGTTAACAAGGAAAACCTAAAACTGTTCTGTGCTTATTTGCGTACAACTTGGCGCTATAGCCAATTTCTAACCTACAGCCACTTGTACAGACCTACTATGCGGAGTTAAAGCGCTTTATTGCTTTAAATGTTTCAAGCTCTATCTAACCATGTTATTTTTGAGAGTTAATAAAAACTTTACATATTACATTAGTATCATTTTGAGACTCGTTCCCAGAATTAATTAATTCATAAGAAAACTGGATGAATAAGGTAGTTTTTGACGTATTTTTCACTTTTTTTAAAGAGCAGTTATTTGTAATGAAATTAAATGGAAATTATTTATTTGCACGAATATGTATATTGGTTACTATACAGGGTACAATAATAATGGCTAAATGCCCCGAGTAAAAGATGTCAAGTTTTCGACTGAAGATAATTTCACCAAATTCTGCATCTTAATAATAATTACCGTTAAACAGAACAAAACATTCTGCATAAAGTTGGGTAACTTATAACGGCTTCATTACCAACTTGACATGTAAGTCTTCCGAGTAAACGAGCAACGTACGACTTACCAAAGTTAAACTTCAGTACCTGAGTCCTGAGGGTACTACTCGTAAGTAAGGAAGAGAATAGTCGTATATTGCAAGGTGAGCGTTACAGTATGAACACGCAGGGAGTTTAATACTTGGTATTATTGTCAACCCTAATAGCTGCAACCCTTTAATGGCAGTAGGCAGGGGGTAGAATGCCCGGGACGATCCAAGGAGACACCGGGCCAAAATTGACAAAGAATTTTTCTGGAGCAATATATTACAGGAAATGCAGACAAATAACTTAATGCAAAAAAAAGGCACGGACCTAGAGTCTGTGGACAACAAACGAAGATCATAGAAAAAAAAAAAAACCCTTTAATGGCCCACTATTGGGCCCGGGCACGCTGCTACAATGGGGATTGGTGGAGAAACGGTCTAGTGGCCAAGTTGCCAAGTGGACGGCGCTCAAGGCAAAGTTGCTAAATGTTTTCGATCGCTTGCGATTTCCTCATGTGGCGGAGCTATGCGCCTGCAATCCTAACAAATACCTTTGAAATGTCTTTTAAACTGAATATTGTACACATTAAATTTAAACAAAAACTTTCGTGAGGAAACCTGCATGCCTTAGAGTTATTCACAATAATCATCAGCATCATAATATGTGTAGAACTAAGTCGAGATAGTTAGTTCTAGCAGTCGTTCTACGAGTTAGAACTATAAAGGAACGTTGTTTGACCTACATCCTCCGTATTGTGAAAGTATCACGCTATCGAAGTTTCCTACATGAAATAACAAATTAATCTAAACATTGCAGTGTAAATCTAACAGTTCGATCACTCCGACTCTCAACTAAAAGTCATTAGTTAAGCTCTGCGAACACATCTCGAACAATCCCCTCGCCGCTCGCTGAAGCAGACGAATGATCCGAGGAATGTCTGCAGCTTGTACACGCCCTGTCCCCAGACATGTTCATCTCGCCTGCTGTCATCTCCTCTTGCTTAACTAGCAACAAAAGCATTGACAGACAACCAGACCGTTTCAGGTTATTGGGGCGGATCTCGCGCGCCCAGTCTCTGACAAATCGCAAATAAACCGACGCCATTCCTCAATGTCGACGCTGCACGTTTTAATCCGGATTCGGGAGTCAGGAGATCCTTTAAATTATTCCTCTTTATGTCTGTTTGACTTTATAAAAAGTCATCAAAGTTAATGTTATGACTTTTAGCTGAATTCTTTCGTCCTCCTTTTTAGGCCTTGGTAGTCCACGGCTGAACCTGGGCCTCTCGTAATCAACGCCACTCCACCCCTTCCCGGGCCGTTCGATTCCAACGGTAAAACAGTGAAATAGAGAGACTATTTCTCGTGTTCAATTCAAGAATGTTGCAAATCATTATCAGTAAGGGAAACAAAATTAATTCCGATTTGATCAAATACGGTTGTCGACGGCGGGCGAGAGAATTTCTAATTTTATTCTCCAACAACGAAATCCAAACAAATTGTATTATTGACGACCGGGACATTTGCGAGGCTGGATTCTGTGAGTTTACTCCAATCTAATTTATTTGGATTTTTCCCCTCATAATGTCAAAATTACAGAAGGCGGTGAAAGTATAGAGTTTTTTGTAGGAACCGGGATGATTTGTGATCGATACAAAACCATTGAAATTTATTTTGAATTGAATCCTTTGGGATCGCTTAATTTTAGCAATTACTGTTGAGTATTTGAAAATTCCATGTTTGAATTTTTAAATACAGGAACGGAGCGAGAAATTTTCAATGTACCACCATTTGATATTTCCGCTAAAAGGCCATCAATTTAGAGAATTAGAGACATACGAGTATTTGTAGGTCGTGTCGTGTCGTGTCGCGTTCTAATAAATGTATGAAACCGTGTGCTTCTGGCGCGTCACGACTCACCACGACACATAAATGTGTTTCCGGCCTTATGGTTTGAGCAACATTCGCGTGTGACATAACAATCAGGACCAAAAGAAACCCTTCAATGCCTACGACCTAAAATAAACTTAGCTTTACGGTATTTCCTCGAAGTTTGGATCAACATACTCCATATCTAAGCGAGCGAGTTCCCCTATCTCAATTTCATCCCGTCAACAGCTTAATCAACCGTCTCTGACGTCTCCTAACTACAACTAATACGAACTTTGCCAATTTATGACTTTACGGGGGAAATTTATATCTGCGGGGTGTCATACGTCATAGGAGACCTTTCTTATACCTACTTCGGCGACGCTCAGGACGCGATTTGGACGCGATTTCGTACGAATACAACTCGTGCGTATACGTACGTTCACGAACGAACTGAACGACGACGTTAACTTAGTCGCAGGCAGTGTGAGCGCTACCATAGTATTTCTAAGGTCGGGAGTGTTCGTATGTAATCGTACGTATCCGCACGAGTTGAATTCGTACGAAATCGCGTCCAAAGGCGCGGCCGATACGCTACACTACACCACGCACTCTGTCAATAATATCAATAGTGTTCGCGACTTATCTCAAGTTCAGTACTTGCTATGTATAGAGTTTATAGACAATAAGTTGTACAGAACTAGATTTGGTAATTATTATGTGTTATCGCGACTTATTCACTGATTATTTGAATTTCGTCCTTATTTTGTATCGATATGTGTGTTCATAGTTGTAAGTTTGTTTTTTATTGTTTTTTTTAATAGTATCATCGCAATGTATAAAGTTCAAACCTGTCCGAACGTGTCTAAACAAGACAAGATTATAGAGATGAAATATATATGGTTGTCCCTCTCGTAACCCTCCCCCGCACCGGCCCGCCTCGCAGCTATTGGCCGAAACGGTGGTCGTTCTCATTGAACCCGCCGCTAGTTGCGAGGCGGAGAGTCGGAATAAATATAGCCTCGGTGCGGGGGTAAAATCACTTACCACTGGGCTCTACGAGAGGAAACAGCCTCTTGAACGAAAACGTCTTTCCTTTGAACCAGCCCCAGACAACATATAGTCAATAGTAAAATACAGTCCACTTTTAATGACCACAAATAGATTTGTACACATATTAACGAAATGAAAAATCTTGTAGCAAGCCCTATTTTTGTTTTTGAATCCATCACAATGATGACAGTGCGACAAGGTTCCAGCCTATTAGCATTGACAGGGGTTGTAAACCGTCACCGTTTTCTTTAAACACGTCCATTGCAGTCCAGCTGCATCGAATGCAAATGCAGTAGCTTATTCAAACGTCGAGTGCATTCCGTCCGTTGAGCCTGTTCAAGTCAAGGATTCTCTGAGACTGAACTTAAGTGCAGGTTCGGAAAACACTTGGGACTCTGTTGTAAGATTTGTAAAACAGATTTTCTGAATCGGGTGAAAAGGGGTGAAATCGGATGGTCAAACAAAAAGGAATTTGCACACAAAAATTTATAAAAAAAATTCTCGTGTCACAACCTCTAAGACTGATATATAAATCAGTCTTAAAGTCGTAGCCAGTACCTTATTTTACCACAATTTTTTTCGTTATCACTAAAATAAAAGTAGAAAAACTAGGGCAAACTTCGAGGGCTCACGAGTATCGAATATTATATGTATAGGGCGTATTCTGGTCCATCTACAGGGGAACAAACTAATCAGAGCCCATTCAGGCGGCGCGTGCCGGTCAACCGCACGTTTTATGCTCCTATTTACCCGTATGTGGGAAAACCTTTTATAAAACTGTGAAGCTCAGAAACGGAATATGAAGATTTTGTTTCCTTATAATCATAATTTCAACGAAGTAGAAGGAAAACATCGTGAGGAAACCTGCATGCTTGAGAGTTCATGTTCTGTGACAAAAACGATGATGTCATAGTTTTTCGAGTCAACTGACTAATTTTTATTGTTTTTGGCTGAGCAAAACTTATTTTTTTGTCATATTTGAAGGTGGGCTAGATTTTCAGATAATAATGAATGCCGCTTTTTAGCAGAATTATAATGTATATTTGAAATGAATTGTGAATGGTGGAATCATTCCCATTGCCTAAAAATACTCGAATTTTGATAGCTCTAATTACGTTTCTCGTCCATAAGTGTATCAGCCATAAAAGTGATATACGGCGCGCTTCGACCATTACGGGGCTTTATGGTCTTCGGTGCCGCCACTCGGGGTGTTGCTAAGATATGAAGCTTTGTGGAATAAAAGTGGGAAGGAATTTGGAATAAGCGGCATAAGGTCGTGTAAATACCCTTTCAGAATGGCTTTGGGTCATATAAATACCCTTTAAGGAAGTAAACAGCGGCGATAGCCAGTGGCTAAGAATTCGACCTCATAGTCGAGGGGTCCGGGTTCGAACCCCAGTGGCACGCACCAATGGCTTTGTAAAAATGTTATGTGCGCTTTATAAAATTAAATATCACCCGCTGTTACGGTGAAGGAAAACATCGTGAGGAAACCTCCGTGCCGGAGTTCAAAAAATTTTCATCTTAAATCAATTTCAGTAAGCACGCGTGACGTTAACGTTTTGACGTGCGTTGTTTGAGGTGAACAACGCGTGATGCATCGCGGTTGCGGGCGCTGTAAATAGCGTTTTATACCAACAACGGTTAACCGCCAAATGTGTGCGCGAAAACAAATTTTCAATATCACTGGGATAAATTATTAAATGGGCTAAATTAAAATATTTTTGTAAAAATGATTGTGCAAACTTAAAATTATCGAATTATTTTATTCATATTATATATAAAATTCTCATGTCACAGTTTTAGTTACGATAATCCTCTAAAACGACTTGACCGATTTTTATGAAATTTTATATGCATATTCAGTAGATTTGAGAATCGGCTAACGTTTATTTTTCAAACCCCTAAGTGATAAAGGTTGTCCACACCTAACATCTTTATTTTATTTTTTGGACATTTTTTTTTATTTTTATTTTTCAATAATGTGGCATCAAAATACATACAACCCTAAATTTTCACCCTTATATCAACAACCCCTATTTTTTAATAGTCGATTTTTAACGCTCGATAACTTATATCGCCAAACAACGTTTGCGGGGTCGGCTAGTTTACACATAAAATGTAGATGAAAACAGCCATGAAACATAAATACAATATTTATATCTTAAGACATTCCTCGCAGTTGTATACTAGGAAGTAGCAGTTCAGAACATCCAAAAGCTGCTGATAGATATAAAGAATAAAAACTGCCATATTAAATTAAATTCAAACATAAAATATAGTTTTTATACTTAATAAACTACAAGATTTCTTGATCTGTAACCCGTTTAATAAACCATTCGTGGGCACAAGACTTTGTACACAACAAGGAGAGGCTTTAAGCATACTAAACCACGCTACTCCATTGGTAGACTTTCTTTCCCATTCATCAAGAAAAAATCATAAACAAAACAAAATATACATCTAACAAATTTTACAGTTAAAAAAAACAATTTAAATTTTGCACCCTTTTAATTTGGAGTTTAAATCAATTCCAGCGAGCGCAAGTGACGTTAACGTTCTGACGTGCGCCGCCGTCGCGTCGGCTGCGTCGGACGCGTGACGCGGCAAACTGTAGCTGACGTGCGTTGGGAATTTTGAGTTTTTGTGGGAATTTTTGGATGAAATGAAGCGTTTAAAACCGTGTTTTTAATATACGTAAGTACGTCGTGTTTGAGATTAAATAAGAATAAATAGGTTGATACGGGCGTGTTATTGATATAAGTTGATAAATATTATTTGCTTAGTCATCTATATATAATCATTCTATATCAATAACAAGTCTATATCAACCTATTAATTCTTTTTATTTTCAGATAATTCTTATTCGTATTACTTCCATATGACTATACTGCAAATTATTAAAAGACTAAGCACGTAAACTTTTCAAATTCTTACACCACTGCAGGCGCAGCGCGGAGCAAAGGGAACAAAGCTATGCAGAAAGACTCTAGCAAGTTATGCACTTGTGCGGCTTTGCATACTTAAGCGAGATAAAGTTAGGCTTTAAATACTTCGAAAGTTAGCTTGAGCATTATTTGAATAGATTATTTTATTTATTTATTTATTTACGCTTTATTGTTTTATAACAATGGGCGGACTTAATGCCTAGTGGCATTCTCTACCAGCCAACCCCTGTGAATAGCGAGAAACTTAGGTAGGCGTACAGGTTGGAAAAAAAAAGAGAGAGAAAAAAAAAGTAAAATAACAAAAAAGGGGAATATAAAAATAAAATAAAACAAATAGATATATAAAAATTTAATACAAACAATATAATAAATAAAATACAATTTTAATAAAATAAATAAATAACTATATATACCTACATATTAAATATAAAGATAAGATATTACATATTAAATATAAGATTATAGGAGTTTTAACGAGTTTTGTTGTCAATTTTATTGTTTATTCTATTATTAAACGACTTCGAAACAATAATATAACGCTTCACACTCATAGCCCCACACTAGGATTCCCTGTGTCGTGGGTGCCGTGGACACACACAAGACAAGATCACAACACACCCAAACAGAAATTCAAATTCATATTAAATTTTCTGCATTGCTGGGAATCGAATCCAGGACCCTTCACGCAGTGCATGTTTAACGCCTCAATAAGCTATTATTTAAAGCACTAAATTCAAATTAAAAAATAGTTTCATAAACGACTAATTCTACACTTTAAACGAATGTAAATTACTATTTACTTATTTCTCTTTTAATGATGTAAATAAGACATTTGTTTGCCGTAAACTACGCAAGAATACAAGTTTTAACGAGACTGGGGTCTTAACAACTGCACCACTGAGGCCGTTTTCGAAAAAAAATGATTTTATAAATTCGTTAAGTTCTAGGTATTCATGTTATTACAAATATTTAAAGGTTTAATACTTAGATATTTATATATTGGACGTTTAAATATTTTCATACTATCTATGCATATATTGAAAAGTAAAAAAAAGAAAAAGAATATTATTGGAACGGAAAAATAATTGCCCACGCATTAGTATGAATAATATGTTAACGTATTAATAAATCAAATCACGACTTTAAACTAAGCTGAGCATTTATTTAATTTGAAACAAAATCTTTGAAGTTTAATTTCAGCTACAATTACGTGCGTCTAGAGCAGCGACTATCAACTAAATTGGTAAAATATTAATTATATCGCCGCTCCAGCTTTTATGAGCTCCTGAAATTTTAAACATTTTATCTCTCATAAATATACAATATCGCTTTTTCATTTGCTAAAAGCAATGCTGAAATATGTAGGTACACTTCAGAAGCGTTCACAAGTTCGTGAACTCGAGCCTTTTAAATCATCGTGATCAACGATCAAATGTTTTGTCGACTTGTGACGAAAAATCTACCTCATTCTCAATCCCTTGAAATAAGAATCTTACTAAAAGTGGTGCTATAATCCAAGGTGGTGGCATTAACGACCAGGTACACACATACAAACACACTCAGACACGCAGAGATGCAGACAGACACGCAAGAGTCTAATGAAACCTATCAATCGAAAATTCATCAAGCCGGTAGTAGGTAGGTAGTAGGTAGAGAGGTAGTAGAGCCACAGAGCTCACCCGGGGAGGCACCTTCCTTCCTTACTAGCCTCTTAACCCGTCGTAAAGCAGCATGCTCTTCAAGTTTAGTGTTTCTACTTTATTTGAGGTGAATATCTTTGTCCTCACCTTCCTGTAAATACCTTCCCTAATTGACATTGGATGTCCATAGACTGCCAACATCTGGGTGAGCTGCTGCGGATCTACACTCTAAAATCTCTCTTTTAAATTCTAAAATTTAAACCCTGTTTATTATAACGAGCCTTCAGATTAGATGCAGTGCTGAGCCGCTTTAACACTGGTATTTATTCCAATGCGCTTTTACTTGTACAGAGCCAACAAGGCGGAGTGTTTCAGGACTTGAGCTGAGTTTTGAGAGGCGTTCACGCGCATCTTGAGAGCCATTCACTTCCGACAGTGAATAGGATCATTTCATTTAAAGCTTTGAGATCTGAGAAATATGTGGTTTATTACTTTAACTACGGTCTGTGATGCAATGTTATCTAACTCTGCTATGAATGAAATTAAATCAAATCAAAGTCTTTTATTCATTGTCACGTACAAGTTGTGTACACTTAATGAACGTCATACATGATAGAATGTTATAAAAAATACCTTACATCCGCTTTCGGTGCAACTCGTATCGTAGACCAGGAGAAAAAAAGCGGACGGAAAAAAACTCCCAACACTCTTTTGAAATCAATTATGAACGAAGTATATTGCAGTATGATTTTCGACAGAATTAAGTTTTAGATTATAAATTGTTCCGAAATTAAATTCCACTATAAATTATTTTTAAGGAGGATTTTCTTTATACACGTGAATCACGTAGTTATTAATAAGGCTGTGTTCACCTCAGCGTCGTAACTCACGGCCACGTTGTCGTGTAGACGGTCTCGCTCTAATTTAGATTAAATTATTTAGATCAATCTATAGGTATTTACTATTTTTAGGTATGCAAATATTAAGGAGATAAAACTAACAAATTAAATTCATAAATAAATAATAACTTGTCTGTGCGTACTTACTGCTTGTTTGTCTCAAATATAGTATCCCCGGCTAAAAGACTTAACTAATGGAATAGAGCCTCAGATACTTTCCAAAATATTGAAATATCTTTATAGAGTGTGTTTCTCGGGTAAAGACTCGTATGTGTAGTAACGAGGCGAATTTATGCTAAAAGTATGATGCATATTTAACGAGAGGGAACCTCGGCTCCCAGCCCTTAGTTTGACGTAAAACTATGCAATCAGGTACGGCTTTAAGCATTATAATATATTAATCGCAGGTACGTAGTTTCAATCCAGTAGATCTATTAGCTGAAAACAACGGGTTGCAACGGGAGCGCCAGCAGAAGTGAAAGCTTATGTTTTTATGGCATATTTAATTTTGTAAACTGCATATAACTTTTAAGAATGTTGATGCTGCGTGGATGCGTGATGCTACTGGGATTCGAACCCGGACCCCTTGAGTATGAAGCCGAATTCTTAACTACTGGGCTATTAACGCTTCAACTTTTATTAATTAATGACAACTCTTTTTACATAGTGATTTACAAGTAAAGTTTTAGGTTAAAATGTTTGCAAACCAAAACAAACGTTCATTGCCTGAAGGTCTTTCCCGAGTCTAGACAGCTTTTCCGAATTGTATGGACTATAGATAGATAGTAATTTACTAGAAATGCGCGTTGCTCCGAGACTGATCGAAAATTCCATGGGTCATGAGCTAGACCGCTGGTTCGCTACAATGCGAACATCTCTAAAGAGTACTTTCCTTCGTCCAACGTTTTTTGATAATAATCATTGAATAATGTAGTGATTACCGCCACGACACCGCCGTTTTTGTTTCACGAGTTGCAATGCTGATACTAAATCTTGCTTTGTAGGAGCAAATGGCATATTTTTATTGAAGAAGGCTACTTTTGAAATTGAAAGGGTACGTGACATGGCCCAGAGTCCATAGATTTTTGAAACATTTCCTCTATGATCTTCAAATATTCTTTACCTCAGTCAGTCAGTAACCCATTAATGACCCACTACAGGGTCGGGTCTCCTCTCACAATGAGAGGGATGCAGGCCTTAGTCCACCACGCTGGCCTAATGCGGGTTGGTGGACTTCACATGCCTTTGAGAACATTTTTTTGAACTCTCAGGCATGCAGGTTTCCTCACGATGTTTTCCTTCACCGTAATAGCAGGTGATATTTAATTTTATAAAGCGCACATAACTTTTTTACAAAGTCATTGGTGCGTGCCACTGGGATTCGAACCCGGACCCCTCGATTAAGAGGTCGAATTCTCAGCCACTGGGCTATCACCGCTAGTTCTATACCTATTCTTAATTAAATAAATAATGGAACATAATTAATATTGTCAGCAAGGTCGTCCGTGTGTTGTGTACCTGTTCATAACGAGCAATCTCAGAAATTGTTAATTGCTAATTTAATTCATTTCGCTACAGTAAACAGAGCCGAGGGCGAAATGTTCTTGTTACTAGATAGAAGTATTTTCTTATAATAAACTGCTAACAAACAGCTTTTTGCGAAGTACCCATTACTTCGAGACCACTCAAAAAGCACGCACGCATTATCTCAAACCTCCCTTAGTTGTACAATTTCAGATATTTATTTTCTAAACATCCGGAGTTTTATGGTTTAACGGTCCCATTGGAAAATTAATTTGTTAATTTTGTCTCACACCGAGGTCACAATAAAATGTTCTCAAAGTCATGAAGTCCACCAGCCCGCATTAGGCCAGCGTGGCGGACTACATCGTTCTCGTTGTGAGAGGAGACCCGACCCTGCAACGAATCATATATGGATTACAAACAAACATTTGTCTCACAAGTTACTGGAACTACACCATATCTATATTACAACTACAATAACTATTGTAGAAAATAAAAACAGTTTTTTCTGATTTTGTATGCATAACTGCAATTTAGATAGTTTAAAAAATATGTTTTTTAAAGGTATGGAAGTTTTAGGTCTATTTTTGCTATTGGCAAGAAGAGACCACAATCATTCAGTCGTTAGTCTTAAATTATTTCGTTTTTGAATATACATTGTTGATTGAATAAAATAGTTAGTTAATAGTTTATTTATTATTTTATTTTAAATGCATGACTAGCATTTTAGATGCTAACTCTAATGTGTCCATGGCACGACACAAGGATTCCTAGTGCAGAAATATGAGTGTGAAGCGTTAAAAAATACATTTATTAGTCTTCCAGCGATCTTAGAACCCTCACACGCCTACATCAATTAGCCTACATTAATGTACGAACTTGTGCTTGTACTAACAAGCCAGCGCTCCCCGGCCGCTGACTCGAGCACTCGGCTACACTCACGCTGCGGGCTCGCGGGGATAATCCGTTAATTTGCGGCCGGACACCCCCCCTCACCCCACACCCCCTCGCTCTTCGCAGTGCCGTGTAGCGCTGACCGCTTGCTGTAGGGTGGCAATGGGGCGATAGAAATACAGAGTAAAATGAATTAAATAAATGCCAAATAGATGGATGTTAAATGTTAAATAAAAGTGTCATATAACGGCTATAGCCCAGTGGTTTAGAATTCGACCCCGAATCGAGGGGTCCAGGTTCAAATCCCAGTGGCACGCACCAATGACTTTGTAAAAAAAAAAGTTACGTGCGCTTTATAAAATTAAATATCGCCGCTGTTACGCTGTTACGGTGAAGGAAATTATCTTGAGGAAATCTGCATACCTGAGAGCTCTCAAAAAAAATGTTCTCAAAGGCATGTGAAGTCCACCAATCCGTAGTAGACCAGCGTGGTGGACGGCGGCCTACATCCCTCTCATTGTGAGGGGAGACCCGACCCTGTAGTGGGTCATTAACGGGTTAGTGACATTAGTGTCATAACGTGTTCTGTTTTGTTGGTGACACTAGTCGGATGAATGGATTATCTGTGACGACACGTCGTGATTACAAAGGCCGATGCGCCGTACTACAGATTACGGTGCGTTCACACCATCCGTCTAAACGTCCACCGTTTTATACGCATGACCAAGTCGTTTGACAACAAAATCGGTTGCTTGCGACGAGTTGGTCGTACGACAGTGCGTCATTCCGTCCATCGGTCACGTTTCAGACGGTGTCGTCGGCTATGAGAGCTCCGTTCAAAGAGCTTTATTAAAATTTTTAGGCGCTTTTAGTGGAAACTGATGATAATATCAATTTTAGGGATATAGAATTTTTACCAACAAATTTTTCCCAAGTGTTGAATAACTTTCTAAAGTCTATGATGTTCCCAACGCGTTCGGGCTTCTTGAAATCATTTCATCTTTAAAGAAAAGTTTAAAATTTAAGCTCACTTATTTTTTCTTTAGTATAGTATCCTTCCGTCTCGTCATAGGTAGGTACCTATAAGCGTCTGGGAGAGTTACTTATTTCTGAGAGAAAATCGAATCCAGAATTCGTGGATGCCATGGACACACACGAGACAACAACAGAAATTTAAACCCATCGAAGTAATTTTTGGTCCATTGGGAATCGTACCTAGCACCCTCCGTGAAACACACCGGCTTTTAAACACTACGTCACGCGGGTCCCTTCAGTTTCATTACCCTAATACTATAGTGAGGCATGACCTCCTCCCGTGATTTGTTTATTATTTATGTACACAGAATTAATTAATATTTGATCAACAGCGTGATTAACTCGTTAATAATGGAGCCATTAAATCAAGTGCGCCCCATATTCTGATATGGGTTAACGCCAAATTGAAATATCTACGTATGGATATGAGGATTGTAGATACATTGTTATAGGAGACAAGCTGTGACCGCGACTTCGTCGAAAACTGTGCTGAGAGTTTTTTTCCTCCGGCTTTTTCTCTCTTTACCCAGAAATGGGTGGCACATTGCATAGCCGATGAGTTCGATTAGGAAAAATAAATAAATAATTGGACTGCTAAACGATCATAACTTATTTTAACATACTTATAATATAAAATTAAGTATTAGTTATTTAAGATATAATTATTGTATGCCCGCATTATAATTTTTGTAACATCTTTCTCGTGTAACAGTCAACAATAAACGCATTCTTTTTTTTTCTTTTCTTTTCGTCCGCGTGGAATTCTTAAATAAAAGTAGCCAAAGTCACATCAGCTATCTGCCAGTGAAAGTCCCGTCAAAATCGGTCCAGCGTTCCAGAGATTAGTCGGAACAAACAACGGACAGACAGACAGACAAAAATTGTAAAAAATGTTATTTTGGTATATATAGCTCGCATAGCATTCACTCAATGAATGCAATCGTCAGCGATTGTGTGCCTATCGTGCAGAACACTTGGATACAATCTGCGAAAATGTATTGTATTTGTAGCAAAAGCGCCTATAATAGTGGAAGCTTTTCTCTCTCTCTTTCCCAGTAAGTAAGAGAGAGAGGCAGCGAAGTATCCGTGAAAAAGATTCCAGCACAAAACACATCAAGGGTTGTCAGTTCGTTAGACAGCCCTTGAAGTCTGTTAGAGATGAGATAAACGTTGAGGTAAACGTTTTTCTCTACAAACATTTTTCTCTGTCAAATGTCAAAGTTACTAATTTAAAAACATCAAAATTTAAATTTGTTTTCCTAATTTTCTAATTAAATTCAAGACGGACTGTCTGGAAGGCTTTTTACAGATTATTTGAATTAAATATCTTGTTTTGAGATAATAAGAATACTTTCAATAAGAATTGAAAGTATAAATTCTGTAAGAACTGCACTCTTTAAACCTAAAAAGCCGAGGGTAAGTTTCGATTAAGCGCGCGTTAAGAAAGTAAAGTCTCTTAACTACAATTTAATCGACTCATTGAAAGTTTTTCGTTCGGGCCGAAGCTTCAATATAAAAGTTTGCTCATCAATAGCGACGGCTGCTACAGGCGTAACTGAGGCACTAGCCCAAAATATAGCTTTATGGATTCTGGAAAGGAAATGAAAAAACCTATCGTATCGTAGGTAACGTCGTAAACTTTATCGAAAAAAAATCGATCTTTACATGTAATAAAACTGTACCTTTCGTACATTGAGTAGGTATATTTTAAAACGATCATTAAGAGTCTTTGTCGGGCTGTATGTATGTATGTATGCGAAAAATTTAGTACAGTGATAGTTGAAAATCTAGGATAGAGAATAATTTTTATCACAGGGCGTATTTCGGTGATCCCAGAAAAAAAGAAAAGTTATGTTAACCTAACAGCAGTAAATCACTCAGAAATAACTAAAGATTTTTTGTCTAAACACTTGATTTAACAACATTAATTAGGCAACTTGGAAGCCAAGCTGGAATGAGTGGAGAAAATTTCTAGCTTGATAAAAATCTTTGAAGTGTCCAGATACACACAAATTAAGGCCAGTAACCTTAGGGCGGTTTCAGATTAGCGTTTTATAAGCGCGTATAAGTTCGTTTATGGAAGCGCGTTTAGGCGCGTATAAGCGCCTCTTTTGGCACACGATGAACTCGTACGAGCGTTGATGCGCTTTTAAGCGTCGACGGCGAATAAGTAACGCAAATAGTTGTTTATTCGTCAGAGTCCATGTTGATACACGAAACCACTACCGGTTCGAGCGAACACGCCGAAATATGCCCGTTTACGCGAGTCCGAATTTTTGAGGCGCGTAATGTAGCGCATGTGTAAGCGCGTATACTGAAACGACCGTATATGCGCAGAAAAATACGCTAATCTGAAACCGCCCTTAGAATTATGAAAATTTCGTTTGCCAGAACGGTGCCTGCTATGCCTATCAGCTAGTGTCTATTAAGGTCAAATGCCAAATTGTTTTTTTATTGCAACAAGTCACTATTTCTCCCAGTGTTTCGCCACTATTGTATCCACCGTGCTACATGTAGTGTCTAGTGACATCAGTGCGAGCAACCCGTGTCCCAGTTCCCACTGCACAATCGCCGGATCCTTTCATGCTTGCGGTGACCACACGTCTGTATTAACCCCGAGACTTTACATAACATTTCCATTTTCGGATCAAATCAATATAGAATAGAATGACCGCTGCATAATTACGGAATAATTTACCGGACGGATTTAACGGACGTGCCGTTACTGCGGAGAAATTATTCCGTTCACGCATTCCAATCTAAAACGTAATGACGTCAGCACTAGTATGGCACTGGTATACATTTTCTATGTACCACCGCACATGTTCAACAATTTACAACCAAAATACCCAGGCTCCATTTCCCACTTTGGGCACTTGCTCTAGGGCCCACGATCGAATGGGGCCCTAACGTCCTGCTAGATCATCAAACAATAACCCAAATACCGAACCTAATTGACTTACCTAATATTATGTATGCTGTTAGTGTCATCAGTGTTCAACTAGCTACCGTATTGGACAGACGGCCCCGTGCCTTAAAACATAATACCTGGTTACTAAAGTGAAGAAGCCAGTATCCAACTCAAAGACAGAAGGAATTTTCAACGTTCACCGTTTTAAGGTAAGACCCGAAAAGTCCAGAGTTGCCCGAGTTCACCAAAAAATAAATTTATTTTAAATCACAGACCTATCCTCAACACGAAAACCGATGGGCACCCGATTCCTGCCGTTCCTTACTTTGATCCTTGTCTCTGCCTCGACTGAAAAGAGACAAAACAGTGCGCTCAATAAAACAACAGAGCATAGACAACCCCGCCATTCAGTTTATAGGATTCTCGAGGTTTTGCTGCTGCTGCGTACTGCGGGATCATTTGATACTACCGTGACGGGTACGTTGTTTTTTCTTCCCCTTTTTGTCTTGATGTAGGTTATAATGTTTCTCTTTTCTAATGTTTTGTTGTTTTGTTTATAATTTTTACAAACTTATCAATAGCGAATGAGTAGAGGTAATGATGAGTTTGCAGCTTGTAAACGGTTGCTGCAGATGGCTGGAGCCACAGCCTTCACGGTCAATTGTCAGTACCTGGAGAATTTTAAGGATAGGTACAGAGAAAAAAGCATTGACTTCATTATAATCTGCGTGCAAAAATAATTTTTCAATTTAATATAAGACTAAAGATAACGAATCTTCGATTCACTTCGCTTAGCACCAATTTATCAGCACACAACCACACGACACGACTAGTTCTTAGCCGTCTGGTGTATTGTTTAATTTCAAAATGGACTGTGAATTTTGCTTGCCGTTGCTCGAACAAAGTTTTATTTCGCAAACAGCGCGTCGCTCGAGCAGAACTAACAATTTTATTTTCCAGTTTGAATAACTTGCTTAAATAAATACACTGCTCCGAGGAGTCGAGCCAATGCTCCGGTGAGACAATTTACGAACCTCTGTCAGAGCCGGATCGAGATGAATGGAGCTTGCTGTGTAGAATCAATTTGGTTTTTTGCTTTTTTCTTATATTATTATAGTGGCAAATCACCTGTTAGTCCGTGCGTTTGGACACGATTTCGTACGAATTCAACTCGTGTGTATACGTGCATACACGAGTAATTCCGACCTTTGAAATACTATGGGAGCGCTCACACTGCACTACACTAAGTTGACTTACGACTAACTCGCGCAAAGTGAGTGCTGTAGTATTTCTACGAGCAACTTTTACGTGCGTCATGGCACGTCAAGCATGAAAGACTTCAAATGACATTGAGCACATCGTGGAAAATCCTCTATTCTACTCGTTCGCCTTGTAACCCAAAGAACACGTATTGTCGAAGAATTTAAGTAGACATGTTATTGTAATAATAGTTTAACCTAACTCTTCTTCTAATAAATGTACCAAGTCTCCTCGCAATATAGAACGGGGCCGTGTTCATAAGGGGGTGGAATATAAGAGTTGCAGCTATATTTTGCTTGGCGGTACACAGTTGAAGGAATGAAGTTGTAAATTTCAACATTGCTAAGTTAAGTCCTTTAAAAAGAGCGTTGTGCTTCCAGTGGAACATTAAAAACCTTTACGGCCATTAGAAGGTACATTAATCAGCGCAAATGAATAATTTAAAACAGGTTAATGAGGAGGCAAATGGCTGACCTAATTAAATATTAAATATACACGCCAGGTCAATGGGAATGTAGCATGCTCGTAAAATAAGCGTGACATAAGTCGGAAACATTCATTTCAGGTGTTATTTGTGTATTTATAACCTATTACAGAGAAATTTCTCCGTTAAATGCAGAAACTGAAATGAATAGCGATTTATTTTCAAAGCTAGAATAGTCTTCAATTGTTGTACAATTTGTCTGTAACTAATTGGTGATCCAGTGTAACTTCGGGTCTCCTTGTCACGATCGACCCACCACGTTTGTTACGAAAAGCTTCCTTTTTATTCAATTATTTTAGGTCACTTCTTCAGCTACAGTGTTCGTCGTTCGTAGATGATGCTGATATTTTATTTTTATCTTTAGAGAGTGAAAGTATTTATCATTTTACACATTGCTTTTAATAATATCAAATGTCAGTAGAATGTAATTCCCCGATCCAAACCGCATCGATATTGGTTCAGGCGATTCCACACACTGAGCTCAAAGGTAGAGTAAAATCTAATCTCTTTGCTGTTCCAGGATTGCTGTACGTATTGGAATTATTCACTTTTGGATATTGCATTCCAAACGTCCCCCATTCACATGTAAGTCAAAAACCACTAATTTGCAGACGAATGCGAATTTAAGTTACTGGAATCTGTAACCCAAGTCACTCATTACGGGGTGGTCACTTCTCAAACGAGAAAGATAAGGCCTTATCCACCACGCTGGCCTATTGCGGGCTAGTGGACATGGATATAGTGCAGTATGATTTTCGAACGACAAATCATGCTTGACAGCAATCGCATTAGTCTACTGTTATCTGCTGATAATTTCATAAATGATACATATACTTACCCAAATTAATTACCCAAATAAAGCTTGTTCAATGCTAAGCGATGGAAAAAGTTAAGCGTGAGGCGCCGTCAATATTTGGATAAGTCATCGCTAATTATGATAAACGCGTTCTTCCATGCTTCGGAGGACACTTTAAGCCATCGAAGCAGCGTGAGGTTCCTCTAGGTCTCTCCCTGTTGTGGGGAGAAACTCGTGCCCCATAATAGGCCATAAAAGCGTTGCAGCCACTACTTAACCTTACTGAACCTGTACTTAATTTCACTAAAATTACGTGGAAGTGTTATAATGAATTAGCTGGTGCTCACCAAATGGCAGCGAGTAAGCGCCGCTTAGTGCAGCTTAGTCAGCTAATTAGCGGGAACCGGCTGATTTATACAACCTCGACATGCATTCGGAGAATGCACTGGTAGGTAACATACGAGATTTTACTTAACTTAGGGAAACTAGGGGAAGCGTGTGCCAGTAACACGTTTTGAAAATACTTACGATAGGTAACCGTAAATATCATTGGATCAAATCTGAAAGAAACGCTCTTTATTTGGTAGGTAGGTGTTATAAGTTTCACGCGTTTGTCAGTCCATCTGTAAGTACAGCCTAAACGTGTAACGTTTTGAGGGCGTTTTTTGAATAAAAGCTAAATATCCTGGAATAGTGGTAGGGACGAGAAAGTAAGCTAGTCACCAAACGTACACCAAACAATCAATATTAACTTATTTTCACTGTTTTAGTTTAGCAGAAAAGTAATTCCATTCGGAATTATTCATGACATGTAAAATCATTCCCGAGCCAGAGCGGCGTCAGTCACCGCACAGATTAATTCCGACTCGAGCCTTGAGCCAAGCATGTCCACCTTCTCATAACCCACTTACCAAACCACACGACTTTCAACCTTATTCCTTTGGCATAAGAGTGCGCGCTGGACATAATGGACATATTATATTATGCATTCATGTTTATGCAATAACGTGCTTTAAAAACTGGAGCAGCGCAGTACACGAGTGCACGTAGATCAATGTCAGTTTCGTATACGATGTGGTCTTCTGTCAAGCTCTCGAACATATTTTTCCCAAGTTTTAGGCTGCTTTTCCACCAGAGATGTGCCAGGATGCGTAGCGAGGGATGCGCTTTTGAAGAACCAATAGAATTGCGTCATTTACCTAGCCTCGCTTAGCACAGCTCTGGTGGAAACGCCTTAGCGGAGCGAGGCTAGGTAAATGACGCAATTCTATTGGTTGTTCAAAAACGCATCCCTCGCTACGCATCCTCGCACATCTCTGGTGTTAACGCAGCCTTAGGGTAATTTTTTACTATGATCCCTCTAAAATCGTTAGTTGTTATTTTCAATGCAATGCAAGTAGGTATATTACAGTTCGTTTTTCGGCTCTTGCCGAATTTGGTAAACGATATTGGCAGTGCACTATTAATTTTTTTATGTTTTTTTTTAATTAAAATTATAGTTAGATAGGTACTAGAAATTTGATTCAGCATTAAATTAATGACAATTTGTTTTTAATTTAAATCTTTATTATTACGTGTGTACGTCATTTGTAAATCGCAAATTAAAATAAAAAGACACGCTAAGATTGATTACCAAATAGGACAATTTGCCCTATGACAAGTGTACAAAATTTACTATACGTTTTTTATGATCTGGTTACACGCTAGCTACTCCTTTTAATCTTTTTCCAGCGATACTTTCTGAATTTTAAGTTTCTGTCTGGCTTCTCAGAAGACTTCTCAAGGGACCAAAAACTATCACCGACACTACCAAACAATCTTCTACAAATTCAATCGAGTTTCTCATTAATTCAAAGTAGGTACTTCGATACGCTACAAAACAAGATGGAATTGAAGTTAATAAGACCGATACCGCTTTGCCCCGCCCTCGTCTGGCGGCTGTCTGCCGCACAAAGACTGCGGGGAAATGTGGTTCTCGTGTGGGGAAATATTGTTTCTCAACAAAATACTTACATGATGCTCTAGAAAAAGGAATATGTTAGACAAAGAAGTTTAGAAAGCGTTTCAGTTAAAAGTGGACATGACTGTATTTCAAGTGTTTTTATTAATGATAGGTCCTTTTTTTGGAGAAGTCACTCCTGGAGAAGATAGGAAGTATTGGAGAACATGGTGCTCCACGGTGTTTACGTACTCGTATGGCCGACCCGTGCCACTAGCTTTACATATGTTCAATTATTCATATCTACGGTAAGCTGTTTTATACACTTGAGTGACGCCGTTAAGACGCCGGTACGCTGCGCTGAGGGGCCTGGGTTCGAATCCCAGCGGCGCACCGATTTTATTGATGAGTAAAAATTTCCGTTTTTGGTCTCAGTGTGTGTTGTTGTTTCGTGTGTGTCCACGGCGCCCGCGACACTGAATACAACTGCTATAGGTTTGAAGCTTTATTTTATTTTTATAAAGCTTTATGCGCAATCGTGTGTATTGAAATTAATTAAAATTGAAATACTCTCCAACTCAGTGCACTCCGTGAGATATAATTCACACAGAGCAGTGCGATCGGCGACAACACGACGTGAAAATCGCAAAACAATCATCATCCAGCGACGGCCATCAATTGCACGCTTTAAACCGAATGGAGAGCGGTGATTACGCACCCGTTCCGTTTACCGCAATAGTGTGGTTATAATAGCCATCTATTGATCTATCTATAATAACGCTGCACACTCATAGCCCCACACTAGGATTCCCTGTGTCGTGGGCGCCATGGACACACACAAGACAAGAACACAACACACCCAGACCAGAAACAGAAATGCAAATTCATCATTCAAATCCCTGCTCCACTGGGAATCGAACCCAGGACCTTCTGCGCAGCGCACCGGTGTCTTAACCGGTAGGTGTTTAGGCTTAAAGACTATAAAAAATAAATGAATCTGAGATTAATTGATTCCACTCAATATTTAAATACATACTTATATGCGTTGTCATAAGCCGCATATTTTAAACAGCGATGCGTTCAATTTATTATAAACCAGACCTGGTTATTGCCCGCTCAGCGCCAGGAAGCGATTTCAATGTGGTTTCATTCCACATTCATTTACAGATAACCGCAGTATCGCGTCCTGTCGCACAGTCTGAGTACGTACTCGTATGTACGGTCTACGTGCAAACAATTTGATATTCGACTGCTGGAAACGAATTGTTTCACTGTACACTGCTGTATAAACTAAACGCGTCTAGCCCTGCAGCTTGAGTGGATACTCGTAGCAAGCGATCGACAAAGTGAAACAACTTCGGGTGCGGTCAGCATCTGGACGGGTGACCGCTAGTAGCGGATTATATTATTATGTATGCGCGCTTCCGTGCTTCGGAGGACATGTAAAGGCGTCGGTCCCGATCGATGGAGGCCTTATGAGCGGTTTGAAAATATCTCCACCAAGATTGAAAATATCTAGCCCATTTCTCCACCAATCCGCATTGGCGCAGCGTGGTGAAGTATGCACCAAGCTTCCAGCTTTAATAGGGAGAGACCCGTGCCGTACAGCGGGCCCTAAACACTATTGTACAGACCTGGATCATACTTTCGCTCAATCAGGGCGAGATGTCGAATATAGGGATGTGAGGCCAACCCTTGTCGAAGGGTTTCTTACCGGGCGTCATCCGACGAGGATTCCTTCCTTCAGTTCTTTACAGTCCACGGGACATGGGCCTCTCTGATCGCCGCCACGGCATTTGAATTCAACGGTATCCCGCCGTCTTCACCGCCGCGGTCCAACGGGTCGGAGGGCCTAGGCTACTTCTGGCGAGACTTTCTTTTCCATCGGCTGTCAGTCCTACGAACGATGTGGTCAGCCCATTGCCACTTTAATGAGTATAACCTACCTACGCATGTTTCTGTGTTTCCGTTGGAATGAAATAAAATTTACCTAAAAATATGGACATTTTTACTCTTGAATGCAAAGCAAAGAAGCAAAAATTACCACGTCCTTTCATCGGATCAAAAAACATTATTTTCAGTCACAAATCAAATGTCATTTCCGTTAATGCTTAATCCACGGTTTGATCAGATTACAAACGGTGCACGGGTAAATGGACCCACTAACAATAAAATCAATCTGTGTCCTGAATTAATGAATTTTTGAGCGATTTACTAAAATTGCGAACCGCATCGGGACCAGTAAAGCGTTGATTCAATGACAAAATGATTAATCTCTTCCGCTGTGATGTCACAGATAAAATTGATGGATTTTTCTTTTTATCTGACTTGGTTTTTGGCGCAACTATTAATTTTTCAATCCTGATGATGTGGTAGAGTGTGGTAGGGTGATTTTGTGTAGTACGTGAGGTGTAGTAGCGTACTCGTAAAGTCGATGTAAAAAACTTCTATAGTGTGAGCCAGAATACGTGTGACACCATCTTTTGACGAGTGACATATTTGCTGCTAGGCATGGATATTTGTCACATTCGCAATGTGTTTGACACGTTGCCAGCCCAGGAGGAAATTATAAAATTGCTTCTTGAAAGACCCCTTGAAGTTGTCAGAAATTTTCAGACCGTTCTTCAATCGTCGTATAATTTATTTGTACCTTAATCCGTTGGTGACTGCAAGGTAAGGTATCCTCCCACATTGAGAAGGATGTAGGCCGCAGTACGGGCGTACGGGGGCCACGCTGGCCTAGACGGGTTGGTGGACTTGACATGTCTTTGCTAACATTATAGAGAACTCTCAGGCACGTAGGTTTGCTCACAATATTTTCCTTCACTTTCCTCTACAGCATATTTAATTTTATAAAGCGCACATACGAGTCACTTTTAAGAAATTCATTGGTGCGTGACATTGACATTTACAGGGTTAAATTCAAACATTATTTATCGTCTTGTAAAGGTAGCACTGTATATCTCGCATGCAAATCCCGCGATTCCTATCATTTAGCTAACAACGGGACGGCTTCACGAGCTATCAAACTGAAGAGGGTCTATCCTACTAAAAATCAGTTGATCCTCGTCCACGCTAAATAATCTCTATTTGATAGGCCTCTAGTGTGGGACGTGTCAGATACCGACGAACAAAAAGGGAATATGTCAACAAAAGTCTACAATGAAAAATGATCTTAAATTACTTCGGAATAGAGTTGGTTTCTGATCGGTTGAGGTAGATTGAGGTTGGGAGAACGCAAGACAGGTGTCCCTCAGGCGACCCTTGTACGGTGTGCGCAAGTCGCACGTCCGTCGCACGACTGTCGCGCGACTCGACTACTGATGAGAGTAATGTAATATGGACCCCGCAATGTTGTTAGTCAAGCGCGAGCTTGCGGGGTTGGTTGATACGTCGGCGTTTTATTGGGGAACTGTTTGACATTGAGAGAGAATTGATCGAAACTGAATGACTTAACGAAATCAAGACGAACTAAAAGAATTGTCGAAACTAATAAATTACTTTTAAGTTGGAAATATCCAAGTAAATTCTTAGCGGTTGTTTGCTTTATATGAAGGTATCCAAATGCGAACTGACGATTTGTAAAAATCAGATTCTATGGAACTTTGATAGTGCGTTTGAGAGTACGGCTCCTGATTGGCCATTCTCGGTATAACGCGTGTGACGTATTTTATTGTTTACTTAATTCGCTGCTGTGATAGCCCAGTGGCTTAGAATTCGACCTCGAATCGAGGGGTTCGGGTTCGAATCCCAGTGGCACGCACCAACGACTTTGTAAAAAAGTTATGTGCGCTTTATAAAAATTAAATATCACCTGCTGTTACGGTGAAGGAAAACATCGTGAGGAAACCTGCATGCCTGAGAGTTCAGAAAAAAAAAGTTCTCAAAGGCATGTGAAGTCCACCAACCCGCAGTAGTGGTGCGTGGTGTCATACTACTGTAGGTATCGCGCCGCTACAAACAAAATAATTAGATACCCTTATCAATGCTTGTAACAACTTTCAATGTAATTTAGAGCGTGTACTCAAAGGTAATTAGGCAGCATTCGGGAAGCCGTGTGGTTGTTAGAGATCGGGTAATGAGCCGGTACATCCATTAATTAATTAATTAGCTAAGTTTAGGAGCTAAGGCTAATAATGCCATCATCATTTTGCCAAACTTCAAATTTCTGAAAATAAATCTCAAAATTTAATACTAATTTTCGGCCATGAATATTAATTTTTCAAAGTCCAATTATCAGTTTTAGTTTTCATCAAAATCGGCTCCAGACTCCTTTGCATAGGTGCTTTAAAAGACAAGAGTTTTACACCCCAAAAAAAAAAAAACAACTCAACCAAAATACAAGTACCACGTACTTCACGACGGGTTACACGGACGGCGATAGGTTTCTTCACAGACATACCTAACTGATACATAATTATAATTATATACCTACTTGAAGGAGGTAAGTTAGCGCTTGCACTAGGTACCTACGTAATTAGGCTAATGTGGGGAGGGCGCGTAATCGACCAATGAGGTTGGGATTAATGAGCCGTTACGTCATTCAATACTTAGATGGTTTAGTTTGCCAGTAACCCATTAATGACCCACTACAGGGTCGGGTCTCCTTCTCGTTATGAGAGGGATGTAGGCCTTAGTCCACCACGCTGGCCTACTGCGGGTTGGTGGACTTCACATACCTTTGAGAACATTTTTTTTGTGAACTCTCAGGCATGCAGGTTTCACGATGTTTTCCTTCACCGTAACAGCAGGTGATATTCAATTTTATAAAGCGCACATAACTTTTTTACAAAGTCATAGGTGCGTGCCACTGGGATTCGAACCCGGACCCCTCGATTCGAGGTCGAATTCTAAGCCACTGGGCTATCACCGGGCTAGCACCGATGGTTTAGTTTAATCGATAGGTATACATATAAAGGCAATATGCCAAAAGCATTATAGGTAGAGCTATAATATCTCGCCGAGAGGTACCTTACCGCCGGCACCCGGCGCCGTCTGTAACCCATTAATGACCCACTACAGCGATCTAAAAAGCAGCACTTGGTAACCTACTACATGTACCACCTATAAGGATTTATACAACAGGTGATAGCCCAGTGGCTTAGAATTCGACCTCGAATCGAGGGGTCCGGGTTCGAATCCCAGTGGCACGCACCAATGACTTTGTAAAAAAGTTATGTGCGCTTTATAGAATTAAATATCACCTGCTGTTACGGTGAAGGAAAACATCGTGAGGAAACCTGCATGCCTGAGAGATCACAAAAAAAGTTCTCAAAGGTATGTGAAGTCCACCGATCCGCAGTAGGCCAGCGTGGTGGACGGCGGCCTACATCCCTCTCATTACGAGAAGGAGACCCGACCCTGTAGTGAGTCATTAATGGGTTACTGGCAAGAATCCCTAGGAAGGAGGAGCGTTCAGTTTAAGATTAAATTATTATTCTTTACCTATATGTTTTTCTACTACACAAGAACATAATGTAGAGTAAGGCGTATACATGCCGTCTTTCCTACAAAATTTATAACTCATAAAATATTTTATTTGTTCTGTTCATTTCCAAAATAATTTATCGGCTTCAAATCAAGTTTCAGGTAGCTTTTGTTCAGTTTCAATTCAGCGCTCTTCAATAAGTAACTTTTGCGTTTTATTGGCAATAACAAAAGTTATAGCGCCTTCAAACCCGTCTATTAAAGGTTCTACTTTCTATATCAAACTTCCCAATTTATCACCTTCCCAGTTCCCGACACAAATAATGTACCTTCTATACATTTTTAGCTCGTAAAATGGCTTCGAAAATAAAGAGACAAGTTCAGGCAGCTCGCCCGGAAACGCTTGCTTTAGAGAATACTTAACTTCGAGTGCGCGTGAGCAGGTATGAACTGTAGGCGAGAGTGTGAACCATTGACTTCATTAGCACTGAAGCGCATCGATTTGTTCTATTAACCTAGTGACACGAACTTTGAGTTTACTACCTTTTCAAAGGCAAGTGAAATTATGAATTCCATTAACCTGCAATAGGCGATACACTATCCTACATAGCATACACAACTTTTATTTAACAAAAAACTAATTGCGTTTAATTTACATTCGAACCGGGACTCCTCGAGCAACAAACCGAGTTCTAAGCCACTGGGCAATCACCGCTATTACTCTCTTCTGCTAAGCATACTCTTAGTTCAAGACTCTGAAATATGAATCGCACGCGGCGATGTGAGAGCGAACTCACTCGAAACTTTGCCACGAGCGAAACTCTACCCTATTGTAGAGCAGTAAAACCCCTAAATCTACGTGATAAATGAATGAGCAGGTATTAAAAGTTCGTTTGCCGTTTCTTCGGCCCAATCCCACCTTTATCCCGATAGGCACAAGAGCCAGACGTTGGGCGGTATTAAATGGTAGTGATGGGTATCGATATTCGTATCCGAGGATGTCGCGTTATTTATTTTCTTATGCAGAGACTGAGTTAAAACTTGAGTTTCGTATCTGGGTCCGTATTCACTGATAACTGTATATGATATCACTCACTCATCGCTGTATATAATAATGATATTCGAAAATATGGGACTTGGCCAGTATGGATTTTCGAAATATAAGAGACCTAATCGTAGAATCATCCTTTCGGGATTGTTGCCTGTCAGTAAGTAGACATAACAGGTAAACAACGAGTATGAGTCACATGTAACTCACGGGACAGCAAAGTGGTATGATATTTGTTCCGCCAAAAAAGTAGTCTAGATGATAATCGTCGGAATTTTAATTCCGCGCAACTATTTTTCTGTAATGAAAGTATTCAAAATCAATGTTTTCTTACGACGTTATCACGTAAAATTTTCGCCCGTAAACCGACTTTACAGACTAATAATTTTTTCGCAGTTTAATGCTAGGCTTATATATATTCCCGATGGGGCCCATCCCTATTAAATAGTTGAGCGGATGAACGCGGAAAGTTGCCGGGCCCTCGGAGGGAAGTTGGATCCTCGCATCGCACGCGTGTCGAATGATAACCACAGAATACTATGACCGAAAAACGACGTATTTTTTCGGTCTTTTCACCGGTAAGCCTAATTTATTTGTCTCCTTATAGGCGAGAACACAAGATACAAACTCGATTGTGTTCCTCCTTTATCGTTGGATCAAATATATCAAACTTAACGGTAGACTTAAATCATTTTACACATTCATAATCCCATTACAAGAGTGAGAAATCAAGCAGTGATAGCCTAGTGGCCTAGAATTCGACCTCGAATCGAAGGGTCCAGGTTCGAATTCCAGTGGCACACACCAATGACTATGTAAAAAGTTATGAGCGCTTGATAAAATTAAATATCACCTGCTGGTACGGTGTTAGGGTAGGTTAGAATTTCTACCTTAGATTAGGATTTTTTTAGCATTATGGTGAGCATCTATTCATTCTGGCAAGCATTATTTGGAGGAAAAGGGGGGATCTCCCGCCAGGCGATGTCACTGCCTGGCGTGCCTGGGAACCGCGGTCCTTTGTATATATGCAGAGATGCTATGTAACTTTGATAGCGCGTTTGAGGATACGTGTTCCGATTGGCCAGTTCGGTATGACGCGTATGACGTGTTCTATTGTTTACTACATTCGATGCTTGCGTCGTCATGTAGGTATCGCGCCGCTACCATTATATTCAGTAGTAAAATTGATGCATTTTTGGTGGCTATAACCCATTGATGCCCCACTACATTGTCAGGTCTCCTGTCACAATGAGATGGTCCTTAGTCCACCACACTAGCCTAACGCGGGTTGGTGGACTTCACATACCTTTGGGAATTTTTTTTGTGAACTTTCAGGGATGCAGGTTTCCTACGACGTTTTCGGTTTTTTGGTAAATATGTCAAATGTGAATTTTCATCTATTTCCTGTTTCTAAGCATCTTATTCAATTATCCCATTCAGGACCACACAATGACCCTACATTTCGCTCTACCGGAAACATTTTTGTCCTCGAAACACAATGCTTCTCTTAGAGTCTTACAATTCCACATTCCTATGCATCGGGAGTCCCATTGCCGTCGGAACAGGATTTACAAGCTAGCAAGCGGTCATTACATTGAGTTTTACGGAAATACTAAAAGAGACTTCAAGCATCGTTTGCAACTTATAAAACACGATTCTCATAAAGTTAGTTGGACTCATTTCAATGTAGTAATCATTCAAAATAGTGGTCAGTAATTTAAAATATGTAACGACGAGATTACAAACATTTAAGTTTTGTAGTATTTTTTGTATTTTTGCTCAGAAAACGTAAAAATCATAATAGTTAAGGATTCGTGATTTATAGTGTTGTAGTCAATGTGAAGTAAAGAAGAAGTTTCTATCCACGAATCGGTATTTTCAAGTATGATTTAATGATTTTTTTAAATACGTTTCACGACTCTACGACCTACTAAAACGTCACGTCAAAACTATTTCCAATGATCAGTCCATTATGATATTAACAAATCTCTCCAAATATACCAGTGAGGTTTGATGAAATTCAGTACAGTATGATGCACCAAATTAGTTTCTGCTGCTGACACGCTCAGAACCAGCACCTTTAATTTATCATCCCTCCGACATCCCTTTGATCTTTAGCCCCTAAACGTGACCCTTATTGTCTGAACCATAAGGTGGAAAATAGGTCAGCCGAAAATATTTCCTCCTCGGAACAAGACCTCCTATTATGATGGTATCTCTCGGATATAAAGTAAAATCTTTACGGAAATTAGGAAGCCAATTTCGGTATAACAAAGTATGGATTAAGATAATGAAGTTTAATGTATAAAGAAAATTTCGGTACGAAAGTAAATGATAAGGAGGCTGTATATTGTTTATTTAACTTAAGGCTAGAAGGAATAACCGAAAATTGTTTTATACACATATGTTCCTCGGTCCCAATACCTACAATAGTTAAGCTCGTACTATATAACGGTGTGGCGACTTTCGTAACACATCAATAGACTGTTTTCTATATCGCTGGCTTTTTCAAAACCGAGATGACGTAATCGAAGCATAGCAACTCCCAGGCATGATCACCATGCCTGGCGAGAGACCTTCGCCCTTGCCAAACTGGCGACCCTGACCTGAAAATCATAGATTTGATTTAACAAAACCAAAAGATGTCAGATTCGATTGCATTTGAATTCCTTACAGTCTTGAAAGGAATGTTGAAAATGTTCTAGTAACCTTCACGATTCGTGAACACAGATGAGTATCGTACACTTTAGACTATTTTTTGTCAGTCGAAGAACACACACTAGACCAATAGACGTCGTACACTAGCCGATGAACCAAACGCGTGAACCAACAGCGCAGTAAACGACAAACCGACCAATAGAGATTGTGCTCACGACTCGTGCCGACTACATCAAACCTGCGTTCGTTTTACCAGCAAAAATCTTGCAATCAGACGTAAAGGCGAGGCATAAAGGCGAGGGAATTGGCTTTTTAAAATCCATTTGATTTGAGCCAACTAAAACTCCGCCGTGCGCCGAAAGGTGGCAGTGTAGCTTAAATAAATATCCGCGCTGAGCCACGATCCAGCCAATAGTGGCCTTCCATAATGTATGAGATCCGACTCGTGAACTCCGCAAGCAATATCGAACCTTACCACTATGGGGACAGAGGTGTGATTACCATGATGGAGACAGTCCTTTGAATGATACTCTGTCCGCGGACCTGAATGACTGATCGTTGTGTATTTATGAGAGCAATCGAGACGACTATTCATTTTGATGTGTAATGTCTACACACACACATATTAGAGGTTCCGCGGAAAGTTTTAATGAAGAAGCCAATATCCACCTCGGCAGGATTAGGTTGATGACGTAAGATGTGGGCCAAGGATAACCGTTGCAGAATATTGCGGCTTATCTTGAAGAAGAGGTTATTTTTATGAGGAATGGATATCAGCTTTAATTAAATTACAAACTAAATTACTAACTGCCTGTAACCCACTAGTAACCCACTGCAGAATCGGGTCTCCTCTCACAATGAGTAGTATGTAGACCTTAGTCCACCACGCTGGCCTAATGTGTGCCTTTGTGAACCCTCAGGTATGCTGTTTATTACACTGCGGGACTCATGCCTTTGAAGAATACGGAGCACTCTCAGCCGTAAGGTACCTGGTAAGATATAAAACATTTAAAAAATAAAATAAACACTCGAAAGCCATAACAATTCATAGTAAGTCCTTGCTCAATTCCATACGATCGCAATAAAAATTTATTCCACACTAAACCGTTATCGGCGACACGATATTATACGCAATTTTATCGTTTGTTCCTATTCCTTCGACGTCGAGATGACCGTGATATTGCACGATGAACATTTACTATTTTACATCAACACTCAGTTTTATTCATAACGTGATGGGTTATGTGGAAATGACAGGAGAATTCACGTTTGATATCAACCCTAAAAATGTAAGGAAAGAAACCAATTCGAGAGTAAGAGACGATAGTATAGTGATCGGAAACAGGATTATAAATGACGATGACGATTACGTTAGAACTACTGCCGCCATAGTTGACAGTACAGAATGGACGACGCCAAGTGAGGGTATAGATGACTGTCTGTACCAGTTTCCGAATAAAAAGCAAGTGGAAGCTCTGCTAAGTGAAATGGAGAATCATTTAACGAAGGTTAGCATTGTGGAAAATAAAACTGAAATAAGAAACCTAAATATAATAATATTAAACAAAGTTATAAGAAATAATATGTTACTCCGAGTATTCCATAATTACTCCTGAATATAAAAATCAAACGACTCCTGCTTATATGGAAAAGGAAAAGATCTTTAGGAATTCAGCAAACCTAAGAGATTCCCACAAATCTCTTAAGTTTTTGAGAGTATGTAAAATCCACCAAAACACAATTCACTCTTCCAGGTGGGATAAATCAAAATTAAAGTGACTTAAACTTTGAAATTCTCTTTAGTTCACCCAATTATTTAGAGATTACCATACTTTTCTTTTAAAATGTATCTAATTTGATTATTGTTTGTCAACAGATCTTCATCCGTGCTACCGACTACATTGCCGGCCGCGAGCGACGCAGTGGCAAACGTTTTAAGATCGTCAACAAGAAATTCGATTCCAGATTCTTTGAGGAAGCTTACAATCTTATGAGCAAAGAGTACAGGTACCTATAGATAGATCACATTCTAAAATGCTAACTTAAATTATTCAATAAAAACAAGTTATTAATTCGCACGATTATGCTCGGTATTTCTCTAGGCAACCGACCAGGACCGGGCGGTGTGGTGTCAATTAGGTGAGGCTCATATCCAGCATTGGATTACGAAGGGCTGAAATGATGATAATTAAAGAACTGGACCTGGTAAAGCCATTCATTTGATCTCCTAGTTATAAAACTTCTCATAAGCCCCTTCCCTTTAAGGCAATCCATAAACAAAACGACGGAGTCCAGACTATCAAGCCACAACCCTTGCCACCACCAGCCCGACATCAAGCGTATATGGCAGGACCTTCTAGAACAATCCAAGGCTGTCCTCAAGAGGGCTGCTGTACGCTGCATCAGCGACTTCCTCCGCGTGAGGAACCGAGCTGATGATACGAGGACCAAGGAGAGGCTCGGGGAACTCCTGCTGCGGGAGATCAGAGAAGTGAGGTCCAACCAGCTGAAGGTCCTGTGTGATGACTTCAAGCTTTGTTATAAGGATTTGCTCTGATGTGCAATTTGGTTATTAAATGAATTATGTTTTATGCTCATTTAACTTAATTTGTGTGTAGTGTAAGTCGTGTAATAACCATTCTAATTAACAATAAATAAATAAATTGGTATAATTAGTAGAAAAGAAAATATCGTTGACTAGTATTAAGTACTGTATTTTAAATAATAATAAATAATTTAATTGAATATATTATTTAATAAATAATAATATTTTAAATACTGTATACGATATTTTGAAATGTATTGCTAGTTTTACTTTTGCCGTTAATAGGGATAATATTACACTTTATTGCTAGTTTTTGTAATACTATAGAAAGTTATATAAATTTTACTAAAAATAGCAATGTTTTTCAATTAAAGTAGCTTTAGGGACTAAATAAAATTTAAGTTAATTTAATAATCGTATTTATTCCTAAAATATACATGTATATTTAATAAGCTATGTAAAATAAGGTAAGTTAAATAAAAATAAAGTTAGTTAATTTTAAATTAAAAATTAAGATTAAATTAAATGCTTATAGCTAGATATTCGTAACAAAAACACTTTTGTAGTAGGTAATTGAGTAGCAAAAAATCATGCAGGCTACCTGGGGTCATTGCAGCTCATTGACAGCTCAAATAGACACTCAAGCAACCCTAACCCTACTATTTACAATAATAACTGATAACACGGACAAAAATGCCCGAAAAATTAATGAAACAATATCAAGAATAGATCTCCATGAAGTGAAGGTGGAACCGTCTGATGCAGTCCATCATGTGTTGGAACTCCTCGCGCGGATGAAGGATTGTGGTCCGGAAATGGAAGGTCCCGGGACGCTGACCGAAGCCCGAACCTGGGATCACGCATACGCCTAAGAACAACATACTCAGATTAGTAATCAGTTTGGGTTAAAGAGAAGGGTTTTAATTTTTTTTTAAAGAGGAGTGAGTGAGAGTTATAGTGTTGTAGAAAGTAGGGAAATCAAGAATGTCAGCCGCCCTCCTACCCCGTGGTCTGACGACCTGAAAAAGACAGCGGGAAACCGTTGGATTCAGAGGGCCCAGCAGGGAGAGTAGCGTCGATTAGGGGAGGCCCATGTCCAGCAGTGGACTACCAAGGGCTGAAAGGAAGGAAGGAGTGTAGAGTGAGAAAAAGAATAGTAGCAAAAAGCCGTAATTTTACCAGTTTCCTCCAACAGTCTTAGACAGTAGAATTCATCAGGACGCATCCCTCGCTCCTGAGCCGCGCACTGCGCATGCGCTGGTATTTCAACACGAGGGAATGCAAACATTGAACCCTGCAATAAAGATATTTTTTGTTCATTATTACCTGCATTCATATCTAAGGCCATATTGTATTTGACTGACATAACCGACTGACCAACCAACACGACAAAATTTAAACACAGACCTCTGTATGAAGCTGTCAAAATTGAAATACGCCTCGATCTAAAATTCTTTTATCCTTTGAAATGGATAAAGGAAAAATATACTCACATCAATGGGATTGCAGCTGTATCCGGGTATATCGTTGAAGGTTTTATAAGCAGCGGCCGCGCGTTCCTCCAGAACCTGGGCTATGACCTGCCTCTCGGAAGCAAACAGTTCATATGATGGATCACCTGAGGCTGGTGGTTTTGCCTGCAGATAGAGAAATTATTTAAGTATAAGATAGGCTTTGAAATTGAGGATGTAAGGATATTATGTGGAACTCGCTGGCATGCAGGTTTGCATGTTTGCAAGTTAGGCATGCACAACAGGGGAGGCTTGGAGCATACTCCACAACGCTGCTCCAATGCGGATCGGTGGTCCTTTACCATTACCTTTACGGGATATTTTATTTTATAAAGTGCACATGCTTTTTTAAGCATGCTTTTTTAAGGGTCTTTGCTGCAGCGGCATGCATTCTAAGACAGGGAATAGAGTTCTTTTCAAAATCCAGTTGGTCAAATCACGTGTCAACTCACCACACAATCCACAACGCATTGTCCCAGGACAGTAGGGCACTGCATCACCGCCCTCGCAGACCTAAACAAGCCCAGGACCCTGGGCTGCAGGTTCAGCAGCTCGGCGAAGGCAGCCCGCAGCCCGCACTCTGCTGCCCAGCCCTTGGAGCAGGTCACAAAGCTGGCGAGCTCCATCGAGGAGTACGGAGCACCCATGTCATGCATCACCTGCAAATGTTCAAATATATGAGAAAATAAATGTTTTTTTTTATTTAGAATCAGAAGAGTTAGTAAAATGAGAAAATAGAATCGCTAATCTTTATGCTAGGGTAACCTTTGCAGGTATCGTAATTAGAAGATCTCGGTAACAAAAAGGTGCACTGAAGATTAACAATCACAAATTCTTAAAATTAGTAATATAGTATCACGATGTGTGGCTAAAGCAACCTACTATTGCACGGTGCTACTAAACTCGTGCCATAATTGGCTAACTACTGAAAACTATTATACAGCAAAGTGACGTAATTGACCTCGAGTGAAAAAACATAATTATTGTTATCTAGTACGATTAGTGCACACCATATTCTTGAAAGTCATTTGGAACTTACAAAAAAAAATGTTAATTGTGTCATAATGGATGTATTTAGACACAATTCAGAGACACTTTAACACAATAGAATAACAGTTAATTAAAATTTTAACAAGCCTTTTGAACTGAAGCACATTGTACACAATCAAAATAATCAAAATTATAAGCCTCATTAAGGGTGTTAATATGCCAGATAACACATTTCGCATCAAAGGATTACGGGCGATTACAATCTCTATCGCCTAGTAACATTATTTTGGATTTAACAATATTCCCCAAATTGGAAAATCCAAAAGTACTTGTAAATACGCTTTAAATTTTAGTATGGTATAGACAATAAGCTTTTAACGAAGCGTATTGTACAATGTCCACCAACCCGCAGTAGGCCAGCGTACTGGACTGAGGCCTTCATCCTTCTCATTGTGAGAGGAGACCCGAACCTGCTGTGGGTCAATAATGGGTTACAGAGTTTATTATTTAGCAGCAATTTTATGAATCAGCCCTTGATGTATCTTAATGTCAAGACAAATCCTTAAATGGTGCCGTAAGTGCATAGTTTTCACAATATTGCAAGGATTTATTTACCTCTTTGTAACGTGGCATGTACCATATTTTTAGTTCTCCCAGGGAGGTTATGGGCACGTCGTCCCTCTTCCTCCAAACTCTGCCCTCGATAGACGGTACAGAATACAGAATACTCTTCTTTGTCATCATAATAATGGCTCTAGAGATCGGTTACCTTGGTTTAAACCAGTTTGGTTTAACTAACCTAACCTAACCAAGTTGGTTGGTTCCTAAGTACGAGTACAGTGTAATTTAAATGTTAGCAATTATTACCTTCTTAAAGGAGTAAAAGGGTTTGCTGATGATGTTCTCCTGGTAGACCTCGTCTGCAAGGATGAACAGGCTGCGGCTGTAGGCGAATTTAATGACCTCTTCGATATTCTCTCGTGACAGGACCTGTCACAAATAATAAGTGTTATAATTACGAGACACTCGTTAGAGATGCAATGTATTGTTTTTTTTTTATGGTAAAAGTGGAAAATACGCGATCCCCTTCTAATCCTAATTTATGATAGCAATACCACATCAAAGTCAAAACAGGACTTAAGCATTTTCCAATGTGGAAAATGGACCTTTCGCTACTCATATCCTATTTGTTTTTGGTTATCTCTCTAAACACAGTATTTATCTGACGAAGTGACACAGTACTCTGTATGGAGCTTTCCTAATTGAAATAAGCACTGAAATGCGGCAATATATTGTACGAAATGACGTTGTCGTACAAGCAACACTGTAATTAGGACACGATAAGACTGTTTGTACCCATGATGAAGGAGCTCTAAACTGCGGATTTATGAGCGCTTGTATTCTTTAGTAACTCGAATGAATTATTCAAATCAAATTAAATCGAGTCATTTATTCGAGGCGAGACACAATGGATGCTGGGAGTAAATAAATTGCTCTGGGAATCAAGGAGATGGTCTTCCTGCTTGATGTCGATTACGGCGTTATTCTGAGCTGAGGGCTCCATCCTATCTAGACGCCAGCATTTGTTTTCGTCGGATCTCGAATTGCAATGTAAAGTAAGTCATTGCGATTGGAATGGAGGAAACATTTCGTTGACGCAATTTGCATTTCAAATTTCCATGAATTCTTTAGGCTACGGTATTGGAGTGTTTTTGGCTTTTGGTCGCTCTGTTTGTGAATAAAGGGATAAAGTGTTCTTTGTAAGTGTAAAATTATAAATACAATTGTAATGATTGACTCCAGGATTTATTATTACTGCCAGCATATTTAAAGCATATTTAAAGCATATTTAAAGTACAGCATACTTAAGAATGCTTGTGCTAAAATTGGGGATATTTTGCTGCCGAAGAAACAGGAGCAATCATCTGATTCATTTTAATTAAAAACGTATAGCAAATGATACAATCTTATAAAGTCCTTATGGTCTGTTTGAAGTCAGATAAAAGATGGTAATATGAAAATGGCTGCTATAGTTCGACTAACCCTCATGTTTCTTTTAGTTCTTTCTCCCTTCTTTAGTAACTTTCATTCATCGCCATTTACAAGTATGTGTCCATCTTACCTGCCCCGTTGGATTCCCAGGGTTGATCACGACCAGCGCCCTGACATGAGCTGTCTCACTGGCTTCTTCCCAGGATCTCTCCAATTCCTCAACTTGGAGGGCCCAGTCGTTGTCTTCGTCCAGGAAGTAGTTGATCTGCTGCAGACCCAGCTCAGACAGCGTCCCGGAGAACAATGGGTATTGGGGAATTGGGATCATCACCGCTGGAAGTGTTTAATATTTGTGAGAAACTTGTGATGAATTTCTTCTATTAACTTATCTCGTTTTTGCCAACAAAACCTCAGGAAAATTTTAAAAGATTCAATCTCGACAATCTAATTGTCCTCACAGTGAGAAGGACGTTGGCATTAGTCCACCACACGGGCCTATTGCGGGTTTGTGGACTTCACATGCCTCTGAGAAAATTATATAGAACTATCAGGTATGCAATTCCTCTCAAATGTCATCCTTCACTGTTAATATTGCAAAACGCACATCACTAATAAAAGTCATAGGTGTGCGTGCCACTGGGATCCAAACCCGGACCTCTTGTTTTAGGAGGTTGAATACGACTACAATTATGAATACGAATACAGGCCTATTATTATTTCTGAAAAGTGAACATAAAACCCAAACAATCGTGCAAAAGTTTAAACGTACTCGTAAAATGAATGCGTAATTAAAGTCTACAGCCTGTTTATATGCCATAAGTTGAACCTCAAGAAGACTCTCGACCGTTTATTATTTGTTTGCAAAAAAATTACGAAAATTGTTTTACGGGCGCTATTAAATGGAGCCATTATTCAGTATCGAAGTAGTGCTTACTTAAACACTGAACTTCACTAAACCGATGAAGCATTATGCCAGCGAGAGATAGACGATAGCATTACAGTAATAGCGAACAGAGTTAGGAATAAGCGCTAAATTTATGGGCGAAGTATATCAGGGTGCAAAGAATTTAAGGATAACTATAAATTTTACTAAACTTCTTATTTCTTAGTAGGTACTATTAAAAATGCAAAAAATGGATGGATGAATAGATGTATGTTACTCGTTCACGTAAAAATGGCTGAACGGAATTAGATAAAATTTGGCACACAGATAGTTTATAACCTGAAATAACATACAATATAGGACACTCTCTCTCTTCAAATATAAACTGGGATTCGAACGCGGACCCCTCGAATCGACGTCGAATTCTAAGCCACTGGGCTATCACCGCTCACCTAGCAAAGCAGACTATTAGCATGTTATAAACTAGAATTCGCCCATAAATCTGGCGGCAAATTCCTCAACTCTGCTCTGTAGCCAGACGTATCAGAGCGCTACTGCCGGCATCCATCTCGCCGCTGGGGCATTGTGCGCCAGGATTAGGGAGCTGAACAGTGTTTAGTAAGCCCTGCTCTCTAGTAAATAGCTCCGTTTAAGTATTAATTAAGCAGCCTTTATTTTTGCTAACGGGAAGAAATCTTCTAAACGATATCTAACCTCTCGGGGAATACATTGGTAAACGCTACTCTCTAAATAGATCCAGTTTATTTTAAATTCAGTAGTCTTTATTTATGCTAACGGGAGGAAATCTAGAATTTTGGCGGAGATGTGTAGGATTTTACATACTAAACCCCCCTCGGTAACCTTCCAGCGAATACAGAGAAATTCTGCGATCTCCGAAGAATTACTTTCAAGATTCCTTTAAATAAAGATATAATGTATGACTCTCGAACAGCTACCAATATCTTTTACTATTTACGTAACGGACGAACTACATCATTCGTCTATTCATTTAAAGCATATATAGGTATACGAGTTTCTCTGTTATAAACAAGATCATTTTCGATCTAAAATTGCCTTTGAGGTAAAACGCACAAAAAATTAAAGAGATTTCAAAATCAGCTCAGATACTCCAGAAATTAATTCCTATGAACCAACTAGCAAAATTTATAATATTAGTATAGGAGGTCACTGCAGTGCTTACTCCGCTTATCAGGTTCGCTTAGGCTTATTACGTCGACAAGCAGGATCAAACGCTTAATCGTGTATTCCGTGAAATGCTCAGTTAATTCAACGAAATCCGCTTAATGACCGATAGTTACTGTTTACGAGGACAAGCTCGTTATTCTGATGCAGTAAACGCCGTAATGAAGATTTTCATATCTTATATAAAGGTCAGATATCCCATGTCAAGGGATAAAGATGAGTGAAAGAGGTAGGTATGGGTACAAGAAACTGATTTTAAACTAACGCTCTTTTTCCATAAGTTTGAAGCATTGGAGTGGAAGCCTACGGAGTGGAGTGGAGCCTTGTTTCGCGTATTTTGCTGTATAAGACTAGGCTAATGGTTTAAGAAAGACAGGCTAGAACAGTTGGATGCTAGACATTCTCAACAGACCTAGCGCTGAATGTGTGACGACATTGGATCCATGGATATTGGATTGGATTGGACCACCCAATGCAGTATTTTGGGCTTTTAATCCTTATCAGATTTTTAATTAGGTACATAGGTACACCTCACTTTCTTATTAACAAAGTAATGGAAGATCTTCCTTTGCCAAAAACGTTGATTAAATATTGGATGGGTGGATGCAGTATGGTGGATTTTATTCCTCAGATTTGGCCAACCAACCCAATGGCCATCACCTCACTTATACACACACTGATCTTACCTGGTGGCCTTCCCATTACATCCTGCACAAACAGCGTCAGCACAGACTTGATGAGGTCTGAAGCGCCGGAGCCGAGGTGGATGTCATCGGGCGACGCTGGGATGCCGTCGCGCGATGTCAAGTACTGCGCTACGTGCTCGCGGACCAGCTTGAGGCCGATGGATGGGGAGTATGCCCCCACTGAACCCTGACTGTGGAAAATTGAAAAAACGGTTCTACTGAATTTCTTTTGAGAAACGTATTTTTTTATAGAAGGATCAGGGGAGATATAGAGAGACAGGCCACCTCGTGGTTAGTGGTCACCGTCGCCTATTGACACTGGCGAAAGGTTCCACAGTTTGCACATATGCAAGCAAGTATGTGACAAACGGACTGCCCACTTTCTAAACATTTGGCATACATTTTTTGTAAAAACTCTGAATTTGAACCAGTAACGTTTGAACAATATAAAAACGGTCAACACGGTAGCCATGTAGATCTTCCATATTTCTCTCTTTTTGCCAAAAAAGTGCCACGTACTGTACATCCCCAAACCTCGGGCATCAGAGTCGATTGTTTATTGAAATTGAAAAATCATTTTCATAACCGCGTTTGCATGCGAATGGCGGCCATCGCATAAATTTGCAATCGCGTCGCGGGACGTCAATTTGATGTCATGCAAATAGACGGCAATTGGATGAGACCCTCGTGCGTATGTATGGGAATATTTTATCTTGTATTCCCATACATTTGTTTGACAATTGTGTGGCGCGGAGTTCATATATACTGTAGTCGCTTATAATAGCTACAGTGTAAATAAAAACAAACGTAATTAGAAACACATTAGGCAACTCGCGATAGGTCCGAAAAACGCTCATCAAACTCGGTAACGACTCTCGCCTCCGCAACGGAGTAATTAATTGGAAAAATTGCTTAACCCGACTTTATTTAAGCTTTTATACAATAAACAGACGGTATACACAAACTCCTGATTTTGCCTGACATTTAAACTTTTTGTTTGTTATATCTCTTGCAAGGATATTATGGACAGTGTCTGTATGGAAGCAGGAAATAAAAGAAAATTGGAGAATAATAATTAACCTTTAGTGAAGACCACAGACAACAGACCAACACAGGCACAGTGGGCAATTCGGTTTCATGTGTGCGTCTCAAAACAGTTTACAGTGCATCACCGTTGTTGGGTCCTCAGAGAAACACAAAAGTGTACCTCAGGCTCACAACAGCTGTGGCCTTGACAACTGTTATAGTAGTCGCCATAAGTCGTGAGCACAATCTTTATTGGTCGGTTTGACATTGACTACACTCACGCGATTGGTTTGTCAGTCGTCACTTCGTCAGTGTGCGTCGTCTATTGGTCCCGCGCGTTTTTTCGGCTGCTGTACATACCACTTATAATCTGTGCTCACGACTCGTGACGTTTACTATACAGCGACTGGTTGTAGCCAGTAGAAGTTCAGCTAAACCATGTATTATCTTTAGACCGACAGAAAGAGAAAGAAGATAAAAAGGTTATGTGTTCAACCATAATCCGAGCATAATATTCTACATCTCATTTCATCGTAATGTCTAATCGTTTACGATCTCTCCAGGCAGCTATAATACCTTTTATAATATTCCACATCAGACATTACGCAATTTTCCACAATTTGGAATACTTCAGGACGCAAACGTGGATCATAAAACATGAAACTAACAACATCGTAATAAAAGCGAACCCAACGCGTTGCCCAAACAGGAGTTTCGGAGTTGGAATGGAAGTGACAATAATCCTCAGTGGAAATCAGTCCTAATGAGCACCGTTTGTGGAAAGCTAAATTTGGACAAACTACTAGTAAGTAAGCGGTGATAGCCCAGCAGCTTAGAATTCTTATTCGAGGGGTCCGGGTTCGAACCCCAGGGGCACGCACCAGTAAATTTTCTAAAAGTTAAATGTTTTCCTTCACCGTAACAGCAGGTGATATTTAATTTTATAAAGCGCACATAACTTTTGAACAGTCATCGGTGCGCGCCACTGGGATTCGAACCCGGACTCCTCGATTCTAAGCCACTGGGCTACCACCGCTTCGAGGAAATACTGTCTAAGAGTATTAAATATAGAAAGATTTCGTCTCCTTATTCTACCTTTAACATACAAACAAAGCAACCTGAAAAATATTTTTATCAAGGAAACTCCTAAATGAGAGCATTACCTATGATAAGCTCCCAAATTACGTAACATTACAGCCGGAGCCAGTCGCCAGGCCGAAGCCAGAGCCCGAAATCGCAGTATTATGCGACATGAAATCTTTTACGGCCTCGTAAAGCGCACGATTGCGATTCTGTATAGCATTTTAAAACTCAGATACAATTGCTATTTAGATTTTGACTTTAGGGGCTTTAAACTTGTAATTGAGAATGTACCGAACTTTTTTTCTCCTTATAGCCTGAAGCATGTGAAAATACTGGCATATAGACCAATTAATAATTAGGAGACAAAAATGTAAACAAAGGGTTTATCTGAGCAAAAAATGCGTAATTCACATCTTGCAATATATATTTTGAATTAATATTATTTCCTGCACTATAATAATAAAATACAGCTTCATTTCAAGTTTTATGGTAGAATATTAAAATGTGACAATGGCAAATAATCAGGATCCATACATCCATATATTCTGACAATGACATTTTCTTGTTTACATTTATGTCACATTTTTGTTACATTGTTGAGTCATAGTCTAGTCATAGTAGGTACACTACATAGTCGTCCTAATTTAACGTTCCTTATACGAAAGTTCCCATGTGAACATGTTACTGTACCTTCGGCCATTGAGCCACCATATGTCTGGAGAATCTTCCACGGCATCATTCGTACAGCAGGGCTTTGGAAGTTCGGAGTAAAAAAGCTGGCTCACCTGCAGTCTTCCAGTATCCTATTCACTCTCTCCTTGACGTCATCAGGTATGTCCGGAGATGACATCAGTTCTGGACACGCTGCCAGCGCCAAAACCTTCGAAAAAAATCACTTTAATCTTAAAACGCAATCACTGTGATTTTAAATAGGTATTCGGGTTCGGATTTGCGATTTTAAAATGTGATGTAAACGACGCCCAAATGGTACTGGCGGACAGGGTCGGATTTAGGGAAGGACAACCGGGGCTGCAGCCCTACATACATACACACCCCCACATTAGAGACTTTGGAAAAAAAATCAAATTCAGACTAGTAAACACTAGTAAACAACTTTTTCTTTCATATTTCTTTTCGCGTTTTACATTTACCTACAGTACTTTGTACAAACATGATAACATTAAAATATGAACTGAAATCATCGATCTATATTTGTTCACTCCAATCAGGCAATCAGTAGAATATCAAAATTTCAAATGGCCCTGATAAGCACTTGCATTTTACTTGGAAAATAATTTGGGGTCACGGGGCCTCAAATCCTTTGTTGCCCCGAAGCCTACAGACCTCCAAATCCGGCCCTGATGGCGGATGTGAGTAATCTGGACCAACCTGTCTGATGAACGTGATGGGCTTCTGTCCGAGCGCGTGGCAGTCCCCGATGTTGGCTCGAACGACCTTCGCGAAGGGTTTGGACGCGCCCTGCAAATAAATAGGTACCTTCGTTAGAACGAAGAAATAAAATACTCGATATAACAGACACCAACCTCCAAAAACAGTAGGCTTAAAGTATGTAACAAATTTTATTTCATACTTTTTTGGTGTCTGTTTAATTTTTTAAATTTTTTTAAAGTCCATATCACAGAAACTACTAAACCTAATTTTGATGAAACGTTTACCATTCCCTAATTTGAACAAAATGCAAACAAACAAAAAAAGAACGAACACGATCCGTTAATTAGTTTCGGAGATATGCGTGGACAAACATATCTACATACATACATACATGCATACATACACCCATGAAAATTGGAATTCCTGTGTGGAAGCCGTAATAGACCAGCACAATTATGTAAAAATGTAGTTCTGAGAATTACATAATACGTGTCGAATTGACTTTAAAACCACCTTTTTTGAAGTCGGTAAAAACGCACCTGACGATTTAACGGAAAACCTCAATTAAACATGCGCGGCTTATAATCGCAATATGAGATAACAGCTTACCGGCTTCCAACTTCGGCTGGAAATCTCTTTTTAATTGCGTCTCGCCCCAGTTACAAGTTTTTTAAATGAGAGAATAATGTTTTGACATCTTCTCCGAAAGGAGCCGGACTTAATCTTGGAACTTAGTTTTTAAGGCAATAAAAAGGTCGTTAGTTTAGATGGAATGACGACATTGGATATTGGAACTGCTATGTTTTGAAACTTTCAACGTTTTGGGTTTGTAAGTAATGTTTAATCTATTGATAGACTCAATGCTCCTGAAGGACTTGCCCCGGGAGAGAGTTCCTATAATGTTCTCAAAATCATGTGAAGTTTGTGAAGCCAGCGTGATGGACTAACCCCGTATCTTAATTGATATGTCGCTCGCAAAAGTTGCTCGTACGACAACGTCGTACCTTTTGTCGCATGTCAGTGCGCATTACAATTAACCCCGTAGGTATATAATTTATCGTGTTGTTGGTTCCAGCCGCTTTGGGAAAGGCCTTAAAAATAATTCTATTTTAAAATAGAGCTCGTAAAGGTGATTTTCATCGATAAGAGCCATGTATGTATTCCTTTCGGGAGCCTGTGTGAGCTAGACCGAGTATTCCTTATGGCGATGTTGAAATGTAAATCAGTTTCAGCAGAGTTACCACTTCATATGAATACATTACGGCGTTAATTCTGCATATTATTCAGAATATTATCCAGCGAGACGCATCTGAGCGCCGCGCGAGACACCTGTCTCACACACGGCATTATTACACCTACTGTATAATTACACTGCATTGTATATAAGTATTTACCATACAATGCAATGCAATATTGTACACTAATGAAAATATACAAATATATAGAATTTTAAACATAAAGTGTCTCAATAGGTAGCGATTTCTTCCAGACATATCTTAGACATTATTGTCAAGGCTAAAAATTCGTAGCTAAAAGCTAGTACCAACTAAATATACTTACCGGTATCACTTTCCGAATTACAATTAAGAGATAAAACATCGCCAGAATAATTTGGAAAACCATAAAAAGAAACACACAAACGGGACAAACAACAGCTGACCGCAATAAGGCGCAATAAGGGCGCCGTAAAAAGGAGATCCATTTCATCATTACACCGCAGCCGGTACACGTCAGGTATTATCGCGGTCGCAAACTCGCAATGGTTCATACACATTCACCGGATACGAAATATACTCGTATATATACAGGGTGAATTTTTCAAGTGGGCGTGTATGGGGAAATCCGGGGAAACAGATCTCTCTTGTCTCTCGACTTGTCTTAAAATGGGATAATGGTTGGTGCCATATTTGCCCACCAATATCGATATTCCGCCTTTACTTATAGTGAAACGACTTCGGTGATTTAACTTCCCTTACGAACACGTATATTTTCCGAGTATTCATCGGTTCGTCCCATCCGGTGTGGCTGTACCACAAGACGGAACAGAGCTCTGCCGCCGGGATATAAAACTCTCATAAATCCATTATTTTGGCTTCGGGAGCCGGGAAGACATTGTGGATGATTTTGGGATTAAATTGAATTCGGTAAAGTGATTAGATGGATTTGGATATCCAGCTGCGTGGATGTAGAGTCAGTTTCGGGGATGTTGGGGTTAATTAAATATTATGTGGTTTTAGAAGCGTGGAACGAATTACACGCGTCGAATTTTATGTAATTTTATATTATTAACACGCGTAGAATTTTATAACCTGAGTGAACTAAATCGTAGAGACCTACAGCCCTCTTACTAAAAGCTTTCAGTACACACTTCAGTAAATAAACAAAAGCTTACATATTATCGCAATAGGCATGTCAGCACTGCCGGAACTGACTGAAAAAAAGTTTTTAAAACATCTCATATAATAATATATCACTCATAGTATTTTTACAATGACATTGTACAAAACCTAGTTACTGGCGGGATTAAAGCACATTTGGGACCAGTTCGATGGCAAACCCTCAATCGGATGTCCTGCCTGTCCTGGTTTCTGGAAGGCCGCCAGCAGTCCCGCTCGGACTCCATAAATCTGTGTGCGGAAGTACGAGGAGATACGATACGTCCTGCGTTCTGAAGGTCTTGTTTACATCCAATAAATAGCGCGAAGGACACAGTCGCCATGATTTTAACGTTATTTATCTGTGTATGTCTGTTTGTCTGGTTTTTCTATAAATCGCTATTAATATTAGTCTTAAGATTTCCTCTAAAGTCGTTGTGCAAGAAATCTCGTCTGCGTGAAAGTTGGGACGAATGTCTCAAGAAATGAAATGAAGGAAACTTTTCGCGGGAACAAGTGGATGAGTAGTGAGTAGATGTTTGTTTGTTGGCGATGAAACAAATTGGCAACACCGCCGAGGGCTGCGTCCGCGTATTGAGGGAACGTGTGTAGGGTTGCCATGATTCATCAAATGGTATATTTATCACAATTTTCACCAACATAACTGAGACAAATAAATGAAAAATGGTATATTTTTAATCAAAATGGGACAAAAACGAAATTAAACAATCCCATTCTACTATTTTACTTTATTATATAAAATGCGAAAGTTTATGAGGATGGATGTTTGTTACTCTTTCACGCTAAAACGGCTGAACTAATTTGGATGAAATTTGTTATGCCATTAGTTCATAACCTAGATTAACATAATTATGGGATACTTTTCATCATTTTCTGGAACATGTTTTATAATATACCTACTCGGATGAAGCCGCGCGAAACTTCTAATATTATAAAATTGCATATGAACATTGAACATAAGCCGATTGGTGTTAATGTTAAATGATCATTTCAGTCTACGGAATGAAGAAAACTGAAGAACCTAAGTAGGTACCATACTTACACTTAGGAAATATTGTGTGATTTTTTTTAATGCCTGTGAGTAGCAAACAAGCAAAGTCACTTCTGCCCACGGACACCCGATCCCGATCCAATCTCATATATAGCAGAACACCTACTAGTCGTGAAGACAGAGATTTTTTTATTAAGGAGAATTTAACGAAGCAAGAAGTTACAAATTTCCTCACCTTACATTTTACGAAAACCTCAATAAAATGGGAATTCCAATCGATTCAAGTCGCATGGCCTCTCCTTAGGAGAAAACAAGCATTTGTCATCGTATCGTAGTAAGGGCGGCACTATCTCAGGCACAAGGCCGCGGAGCCTATATCTCACCCTCTTGTTACGTAATACACAGACTAGCTGAATAAGCTTGAAAATAGCACAGAATGGCTACACGCTCCGTTGGCCCATCTATAACGCTGTTAGCACAAAATTGAGTTTTTATGGCAAACCTGGAAAATGCAGACTGACCTAAGAATTTGACCAAAAGGGGATAAAAAGTATCCTAAATGTTAATCTAGGTTGTAATCTACCTGTGTAACAAATTTCATTCAAATCTGTTCAGCCGTGTTTGCGCGAAAGCTTAACAAACATCCATCCGTCCTCACAAAAATTCGCATTTATAGTACTCGTAATGTATAATCTCTAGAAATCCAATATCCTACTGTTGTTCCTACACTGTGGTCTGCGCCATAATCTCACGTCGCTTGGATCCTGAACACGTCCTGAATGGATCTTCTCACGTAACATCACTTATAGATTACAGATAATTACACCTTCTACCTATCTAGTTCTTCGGGCTTAGATATATCTGAGAGTAATCGCACTTTCATGACTAATAAAACTTTGATTAATTTGGATTCTGCTTTGTGAGTCTTCTTTTAAAATAAATTTCCATTAAAATGCGTTAAAGCACATGTGGAAAATTAACCAGGTTTCTTTATAGTAGACATCCACTCATCCAAACTCAAATAGAGAAGAAATCCTCAAAGACAAAGACAAAGACAAAACGTTTATTTATACAAATATAGGTCAGATGTTGTTAGAAATTATTTAGATCAATCTGTATTTACCATTTTTAGGTATGAAAATATAAAGTAGATAAAAATAAAAAATTAAATTAATAAATAACTTAATCCTGTGTGGTTGTGTGTGATTTGTTTTACTCATGGCAACCCGGCAACCATCCCTCCACAGCTGAAACACAAGACATGAAGAAAATTCAGCTTTACGACGGGTTAAAAGTCTGACAGTAACGTATGTATCGTACCTACTACTACTTTATTTTTCTTTTTTATTTTACTTATAGGCTCCCAGTACTTATAATTGACATACTTAAAAAAATCTAAATTTATTTAGGTAAAAGTGAAGATTACTCCATAAGCAAAGTTTAATTTGAAGCTAACCATATAATCTCGTTGCAAGAGCAATAAAAAGTTTACTTACAGCTTGCAACAAAGAAATCATGAGATGGCGTAAGTTTCGAAATTAATGTTCGTTAAGAGCAGAAAGTGTTTTATTAATGAGATTAAATTGAAGTTAAAGTTTGTTACTCCAAGCGTAGTGCTTTGGCAAGTTGTAGACATATCGTTTTGCAACCCATTAATGACCCACTGCAGGTAGGGTCTCGTCCAAGGATGCAGGCGTTAGTCCACCATGCTGGCCTGATGCAGATTGGTGGTCTTCACCTTTGAAAATACTATGGAAAACTCTCAGCTTTAGGTACTCATGTTTTCCTTCATCATTCCAGCAGATGACCTTTTTAAAGAGCGCATATATCTTTGTGATCTCAAATATTATTATTTCTGTGTTTTGAGATTGCTTTGGTTTGAGGAGATGTCGATGCTTATCACTTAACATCAGCAGGTTTACAAATTCACGTCCTATTTATAGTAAAAAAAACTACTTTCTTTTTAATAGATGACATTAATATTTCACATACATATTTACAATAACTCAATCTTTGTCCAAAGAATGATCCAACCCTCGGGTTACATTGACCAGTACCTAGCGTTTCTAGTCCACGGACTAGGGTTTCTGTTACAAAAGGCACAAATATGTAGCTCGCTTTCAGTTTCCTTTTTATTATTTGTAGCTAATTTTCGCTAGACCCGCATTCCGTGTGTTCCCCGTGGTGGCGCAACCTCTCCGCGGAATAAACAGCGCAATAAATCACCCTCATTGCGGCAAACACGATGCGAGTTACAACTTACGACCAATATGTCGTTATTGCCTTGTTCTGTCGAAGGCTATGGTGTATTTCAGGGTCCTGTAGCGTAATGGAGGGAGCGGTTGGCGATTGGCCCTTAAAGCAACGCTCTGTTTGGACGCAGTTTCGTAGCAATTCAACTCGTGCGTATACGATACGTACTCGTACGTTCACGCACGGACGTGGTTTGGTAAGCAGCCATATAAGTGCTTTCAGCTGTTATGTCAAAGGAAAGATGTCATTTATATACTATGCATAGTTTAGTACTTCCGCTAATCCAATTGAATTAAAAATATTCTCATAATAATATTATGTATCTCCAAAAATATCTCATAACAATGACGCAAATAGCTATGAAATTAAATTAAGTCCATGCTAATTTTAATTTTAAACCCAGTCAATTGACACTGGTTCACCTGTCAGTGACCTACAAATGGGTAAATTTACTCGGGCTCGTTAGTTGCCGACTAGATAAGTTCCCACGGGGAAGACGGAAAGCGAACTCAAATAAAAATGGTGGAAAAATGACTGTATGCCTGAAAATTACTTGCTATTGCCATTTTTTTACTTGCCGAAGTCTTAGCTACTAGACACATTTATCTATGTGATTCGAAATGAAATGAAATGAAATGAAAATCATTTATTTGCACGAATATGGGTTAGTTATTGGTTTTACAGGGCATTTCGATCAATCCATATTCACCTTTTCAGGTATGCAAATTATAACGTTATATAACATTTTAATAATTTAAAAATAAAATAAAAGAAACCAGACTTTCCGAGTAAAAGGCTAATGTTTAGCCACTACACCACTTATCTGGTCGTGAATCTGGGCTATGTGCCAGTGTATATAAAAAACCTTTGCCAAAAACACCTACCTTCTCAATCTCCCTTTCGATCTGCGCAGCGCGTTCTACAATCGGGCCCCGGACCGCGTACTGAATATTTAGCAGCCGCTGGTTCACGGTCTCTTCAGTGATACACTTCTCCAATTTCATTTTGATAATACAACTATGGATAAACTAGAGGTTCCGAGGCGTGGTTTACAAGTGCAGTTAACACGCAAACGGACGAACTTATATCAACGCGAGCGTCGGCGGTGATTCCCGTGCTCCCGTCTTAGTTTGCTCCAAGTAAGTATATAATAGTATATCCAAGTAAGTATATGCGGCGGTGATAGCCCAGTGGCTTAGAATTCGACCTCGAATCGAGGGGTCCGGGTTCGAATCCCAGTGGCACGCACCTATGACTTTGTAAAAAAGTTATGTGCGCTTTATAAAATTAAATATCACCTGCTGTTACGGTGAAGGAAAACATCGTGAGGAAACCTGCATGCCTGAGAGTTCAACAAAAAAAAATGTTCTCAAAGGTATGTGAAGTCCACCAACCCGCAGTAGGCCAGCGTGGTGGACTAAGGCCTACATCCCTCTCATTACGAGAAGAAGACCCGACCCTGTAGTGGGTCATTAATGGGTTACTGGCAAGTATATAATAAAGGCAATTGTGCGAGACGTATCACTACCGACAGCAAGATTTTTTATTTGTGTAGATATAATTATTATGTTTATGAGTAGCAACGGCATGCAGGTCACCAGGTGTTGAGTGATCACTGACATCCGTACCTCAAATAAGATCGAATTGCTATCGTTAAGTGGTCACTACGACCCATAGATCTGTGTCCATTGCCCATAGTGTCGTCCAGTCATCCAACCTCAAATTGGATAGAGCTCCCATGTGAGGTTGTATGTGGATGTGTTGCTACTCATAAACACTGAGATGTTCGCCTACAATAAAGTGTCCCCGGTAACCATACCTTCTCAGCCGAAACACAAGACATGACGAACATGCAGCTTCACGATGGGTAAAGAGGATGACGCTAAATTACTGAGTAAGAAATCATCCTTTCGTGCGAAAATTAAAGTCTGACTTTTTGAATATTCTTCTTGGATTTTACAGCCTGGACGATTATTTCACGTTCAATTAATAATGTGTAGTTATTTGAACGTGAATCTTTGTTACTATTAGATAATTTATTAATATTATAATTTTATGTGCTTACCTTATATAAAAAAAATAATAACATTTATAAGCATAATTGAAATGAATTGATTTTTCCTAGGTTCATTTGTTATTATTAATTTTATGTTCTGATTTTGTTTGTGACATGCGAGATCATCACATTATAAATATAATAATTATTTATAAAATAAATGAGTAGCAAACCCGTGTGCAGGCCACCTGATATTAGGTGGTCACTGCAGCCCACGGATGGCACTCGTAGAACAGAAATCCTATTGGAGATTTTTAGTATGTGTGCGCGATGCTACTTACTCATGAGGACTAAAATTATTGCCTCAAAAGAAATTTCTACAATCACCATACGATGAGCCTATCAGTTCTCCGTAATGTTCTCAACAGCATGAGAAGAATACCAACCAGCATTGGACCAGCCGTGGTGGACGAAAATTGTTCACCTCCGCTTCTAATTGTGAGATGTAACCGTCATGAGTCGTGAGCACAGAATATCAGTGGTAGGGATATTGTACACTTTCGACCAATTACAGCAGCCGAAAAAACGTGTTGGACCGATAGACGACGCTCACTGACGAACTGACGAGTGACGTACCAATCGCGTGAACCGCAGCGCAGTCAATGTCAAACCGACCAATAAAGATTGTGCTCACGACTTATGGCGTCTACTACCATCCTGTATCGGGTCACTGAAGGTCGCAGATGGCAATCTTTAAAAAAAATAAACCAACGGAAATATAAATTATAAAAGTTAATATTTTTTCCGCTCTTGTGGTTTTAATTCTGTGTACTCATTATTACAAACCTACTACCTTCTAGCTTATACTTTTTCCTGTATTGAAAATTCAAGAGTTCGTGGTACTGAGTTCAAACATTGCTATCACGATCTGCGTTTCCTTATCAACGAGGTACTTCACCAATGATACACTCACAGTGTCACTATAGCTGTACGAAAATACGTGTAATTTATTGTCTGTGTGTCTTTGATAATATAAGGAAAACCAATCCTGACGTGACGAAATTGATAAGTGCATGAAAAGTTACTTAAGATTCTCAGGGGATTTTTTTGAAGCTGGATAATGTTACTTCGCGGTGATGATTATCAGGAGCCGTGATAACAATAGTAAGTACTTGCGGTTGCCGGTTGCGCCTTCAGATACACCATACTATTTCTTACCTTGACATAAACCCATTAACTTAGTTTTTATTTTGTTTTTGTTTTTTGTGTCACATTCACAGGGTTCCAACATAATTATATCAGCTAGATTTGTACTACTTTCTTAGACGCATTCTTTCTGATCAGGGGCTCGATTCTGTATGACACTCGTATCGCGGCAATGTCGTGTCTTGCCCGTGATAAAAAGTCAAAAAAGGCTTAAAAGTCAAATATCGTGACAATCTATTGTGTGCCTTATAGAAAAGACATTAAGGTTCCTTGTCGTGCCGAGTGCATGAAATGACATACGGTCGGATGACACACAATATCGGCACGAAATCTGAATGGTGATACAGAATAAGCCCCCAGCTTTTCATAATTCATAGTCGGGACATACCCAGGCCTCCGCGCGTCTTTGGATCACTCCTTTCCACCACTTCCTATCTTTGTACCAGGATGTGGTTACCAAATATTCGAGGTTTTCAGTCACACTGAAACGGTCGAAATAAAACAACGGACTGCATTCAACTTTTATTCAATTCAACAACTCGTCTAACAAATCTCGTTCACGGTACAATTTACTACAATACTCGATGTAACATAGCGGTTGCGGAACAGAATAAATAATATTTTATGGCTAATGTTGCTTTCTTTACAGTATCATTTTTTTTAATCATACAATTGTTCCATTCAGCCAATTAAATGATTAAAAATAATTGTTTATCGCCTTTTCCTGTCCTCTCGTGAGGTTCTTGGCACAGTGCAAGTCCCCAATGAGATCCGAAATTAAATTTTGAGTACAAATTGTATAAATCCATCACATATGACAATAACGTGTGACGATCACGAACAAAATTGTCGATTGCTATGTATATTTGTATATAACCTTTAATAGGCATGATGACAGTAATCAAGTATCGCCAAAATATTTATCTGATCTAATGAAATAGGATTCAAAGATTTTGAAACATGTATTTATTCTCTTATTAATGTCGAGATTAATAATTTATTTGTTAAAATAAATCTACAAAACACAGCAATCCGCCATGATAGCTTAAACACCCATCAGATCGAATTACGTCAAATTACGTCACGACTTAGTAAGCGTCATTTTTTTCGTAAGCATATTACACGCGATTTGGCATTTTTTACTGAGCCGTGGCGCAATGACAGACGCCATGACACGGGCGAGCGTTTTGGAATGAATTTGAAATTTAAAATTTAAATGTAGTTTTATTGCACAAAAACCTTAATTTTCTACAAAAATATGATATATTTCAGACATAATAGAAACTTCTGAATATTATAGAAGAGTTTTTGAAAATTAGTCATCATGCCAATTAGGTTGTGTTTAAAACTAATCTCCTTAGAGTTTGAGCTGTTCACAAAGACATTATAGCTTCAAAGATTACCGACATTAGCCACCAAATACAACAGACGGAAATAATGCAAGAATCAGAGCGCGATAATAACATAACATATTAATACGAAATACACATACAAAGATGTCGTAAGAGAAGTATGACACGGTACCTACATTAACAATGTAAAAAACATAATTTGTGCAAACATTCTATGTTTGGACAGATATTGATCTCGCTTTAGTCTTGACTTTCTTTGATTACATATCGAAAAGTTCTACTAAATTAACTCACATCGATAAATAGGCTACGTTACAAAAATTCATACAGTAAATTTTGAAAAATTAAAAATTGACTAGTACACAATACATATTGTATGTTTAAACTGCGAATATACTATAGTCAGTGACAGAAATACATACTGAAGTTTGAATTAATACAAGTCCCCCGACACAATAAAACTTATTTAGAAACAACTTCAATTAGAAGATAAGAAAGCGTGGGATTGAATAACTTCCCTATAGGCTATTTCTATACACCATGTATCAATATTCATTTGTGAGCGGATGGCAATGGGGCGATATTGACACACACGATAGCTGTCACGTGTGTTCCTTTATTGGACCTAGTCATACTGCACTATAGACTAAGTTTTATTTACTTTTAAAAGAGTGCTGGGAGTTTTTTCCGCCCGCTTTTTTCTCCCAGTCTACGTTTTGCCTGAGGGGCGATCAAAGCGGATGAACGTAGAATGTATAATTTATCTGTATGACTTTCATTAAGTGTGCACAAATTGTACCTAATAATGAATAAAAGCTTTTGAGTTTGAGTTTATTCTTCCACCCTCCACACACACATCACATCAATACACTGTACAAAGCAAAAAACTCTTTCTCAAGCCAAGACATAAAGCAAGAACGACATCAATATCACTTGGAGCGGCACAGCCCGACTAGACGAATATCTCGACAATTTCTTCAACAAATCAATATACACAAACGTTTTTAAATATTAAAACACAATTCGTAGACAAAAGAACTGTAAATGCACAGCACAGTGCTAAAGAAAGTCGGTTTGTTCAAACTGAAGAAAATTTTTCATTCTTGTTAAGTAAACTACTTTTCAATTGTTACTTAATGTTTATATTGCAATTCTTATGAAACATGCGTTAAAAATTACACCATTTCAAAGATAAATAACAAAACACAATACTAAAGGCAGGACAAGAAACCTGAGTAGTTTATAATACAGTTTGTTTTTACAGTTTTTTCTTCACTATATTCTATTCGTCGTTCCAAAGTTGAAAGTAGTGTTAGTGTGAACAAACCTTTTAAATAACATAATAACATGACAGTTGCTGCCAAAAACAATAATATATAAACAACAACGTTACAAAAATAAATACAATATTTTTAAATAAAAAAATCCTTTTCCATTTTTGTCTTTTCGTGTTTTCCAATTTTTTTATATCGTAGAATTGCGATCGTCACTATTAATATCAATCGTTAGACCTCTATCAATTATACATAATATACACGATGGTACAGTATACAGTATACAGCGCGATGTATATTATACAAGAGTTATAAACGCAATATAAAAATGGTAAAGTACAATGCACCCGTTATTCCTAAATTATAGCACTAAATGACTTCAAACTGATATTAATGATATACTGTAGATAACTATATAACTGATATAATTACACTAAAATGTATAATGTACAATATACAACTGTACAATATAAAATTAACTACAGATTCATCATAAGTTTGATCAGTAACTAATTTTGTTGTAAAATCAAAGAGTTGTATAATATTTCTAGAGTATTTCTGATTTTAATGTATTTTTGATGTCAATCGAAATCTACGATGCTTCGCGTGTATTTAATGTGTATCTACAGAGGTCAAGCACGGCAGGAACGTTTGGTGCTGAACGATGGCACATCAAATACCTTATCCTATAGAATATAATCCTGTAGGTAATACCATCTCATCTCAGTGATCTAGCTGTACAATTTATGAGCTTAGTATGACTAGCTCAGTATCAAATTGTGTGATGACTGCTTGTTTCTGCATTTGTGATTTGAAGTTTTTATTCATACCCGTGATTTTCGAGCTCCGATACAATCAATTGTTGTAGATACAATGTAAGTATAGTAAGTGTGAAGATATATTGTGATGTTTTGTAGATTAACGTTGATCTTAAAGGAATGAATTGGTCCTTTGCAATAGCAACAGAATTGTCATTTAAAACGTGAATTTATTTTTTAGTATTCAGTTACTATACTAATGAAGGAAGAGTGTATAATTGTTCGTTGGCTTGTTCATAGTTTGTTTGTAAAAAAGTATCGATTCATTTCAAATGTAAAATTTGGACAACCTTTTGATTATTTATAACAAATACACAACAATCCAAATACCATCCCCACACAAATATCACAAACATTTATTTACTGCGAACTATGAACACACAAAACAAAAGAACACACATAATGTGTATCCAGATTTGAATCTGGATTTCAATAACCGATCCTCAGAGAGGGATTGAGATATAAAGTTTGGTTGGTTACTTTTTGTAGTCGCTTCGAAGCCAACAACAGACGTTTCCTAGCGACCAACATTTAAGCCATCCGTAATCTAAACATTGATTATTGAAACCGTCCATGGATATAACGATACTCAAATTCTGTTTTTACTCTTGTAATGATTAACAACACACTCGACAAGTAACCGTTGTAGAGTCCACATCACCTGATGATGCTCCGTTTTGGGGCGAAACACGTGTCGTGTACTATTGGAATAAGTTGTTATGGTATATACCTACTCAGAGAGATAAGGGAGGGTGGTGGGTCCATACCAAAACAAGTTCCACGTGTGCGGATTGTTGACATATGAATACAAATCAAACAAGACTTCAGCATAGTAACGCCTGACAATGAATTATTTAACAACACACTCACAGATATTGTAACACAAGTGAACATCAACTAACCCACCATGCCTACCTCGGTCCGATGCAAGTTGGGTGTATAGCGACCGTCACGAGTCGTGAGCGTAGATTATCGGTGCTAGGGATGTTGTATACTTTCAGCCAATGTACAGCAGCCGAAACGTGCGACGACGCACACTGACGAACTGACGTTTGTCGAACCAATCGCGTGCACCGCAGCGCAGTCAATGTCAAACCGACCAATGAAAGTTGTGCTCACCACTCGTGACGGCAACTATACACTGTACAGTGTACAGTGTAGGGTGTCAGTGTACAGTTCATTTTTATTCTCTTGTCTTATTTGGTAAACAATCTTGGCAGTATTTTATATTGAAAAAAAGTTTAAAATTGCTTTAAAAAAAAATTATAGTTTCTAGAAATCTGTTTCTGTTTTAAATGACAATTTGTTTTAAAATTTTTGCAATTTTGTGTCTGCATTATTTTTTTATCGCAAATTAAAATAAAAAGAAACGCTAAGATTGTTTACCAGATATGACAAGAGAATAAAAATGGACTATACAGGGTGTCAGTGTACAGGGTACAGTGTACAGCCTAGGAGTGTTCTTGCGTGAACTTTTCGTGGAAGGCCTTGAAGACGTCGAGCATCTCCGCGAGCAGCGCGGGCTGCGGCAGGATGGTGGTGCGGAAGTGGTAGGTGCCGGGCCGCTGCCCGAACCCGCTGCCCGGGATTATGCAGATACCTGCACGACAGAACGACGACCTTCGATTAACGATCCAAGTCAAAGCCAATCATATTTATTGTGGACATGAGGTACAATGAAGTATTTTATAAAATTAGTTTACAAATGTCGCGCTCATAAGGCGTACAATATTAAATCTTGTACCTTCAAATGAGCAATTCTTGTATATATATAATCAGGATCTCGGAAACGGATCTATCTAGCCAGGTTTCATTTTTAGGAACTCTTTAAAAACCTGTTTTTATTCGTGTTTTCGAACAATTATTATATGCGCCATCTAACGGAATCTGTTACAACTACATCCCCTAGCAGCTGACAAAAAAGGTAGTACCGCGCAAAGCTCGGTCATATCCGCTAGTACAGTTTAAAACAAACAAAATGACCAGCCAGAGTTCTCCACAATGTTCTCGAAGGCTTGTGGAGTCCACCAACCTGCACCAGCCAAGGCTGGTGGACTAGAGCCTACACCTTTCTCATTATGCGAGGAGACTGACCCGCAGTAAGTCACCAACTGCACCTAAACCCAATGTAACTCTTATTAGTTGATTAGTGAGCCTAGCTAGATGTCATCACATATTTGCATGCCGTAAAGGTAGAATTGGTCGGATTTGTATAAATTGTATAATTTAAGAGCCTCGTAACCTTATTCTAGATTAGAAGTGTGAAGTGGGGTTTGGTAACATGTGTACCTGTGTCCTCCAAGAGTTTGAAGGCGTAGTAGACGTCGGGCTCCTGGCCGGCCTTCTTGGCCGCCTCGATGGCTTTCGGCGGCAACTCGATCCTCGGGAACGCGTACATGGCGCCCTGACGAATAAAAAATAAAATTGAAAAAAACAATGTGTCAAACCGACAGCTCCCACTAGGATCGCTTGTGATGCGCTCATCTCGACGGGAAAGAGCCGAAGCCTATTACAAAGAAGTATATTATACTATCGTAAAATCTGCGAACTGAACAATAACTTTTTGTTTAATAGGGTATTACGGCCTATGTCAAAAAGCTTTTTATATGAATTCGTAAGTCATAAAAACCCATAAAAAATTTGAAAAAAAATTTTTGCAAACAAATATTATGTAAAAAAAGACTTTTCCATTTAAATCCAAAAATCCCCGCGAACACACGGTCTCGGCCGTTTCGGCGCTGCCGCCATGCTCGTGACGTCACTCGCAGTGTAAACAATACATCTCAGTAAAGGAAGAAAGTTATACTCCATAATTTATTTACACTGCTAATGACGTCACGCCGATAGCATGGCGTATAGCGTTTTTGACATTTGAAAAACAGATTAAAAAACCCGAATTTTAAAATTCAAATAATAAATGTATACTACGTTTTTTGGAACAGAAATCGCCATTTTTCACTTGCTTTTAACAAAATCTATCAATATTACATAATTTTGGATTCTTCCTTGCATGGTGCGATGTACCCTATCCCACGCGCACGAAGCGGCGCGCACCGCCGGAGCCCTCACCGACCTGCACTACGTTGCACTTGAAGCCCTTCATGGTGTTGAAGGTGTCGGCGATGAGCCTGGCGCGCCGGGCCAGCGAGTCGAGCACCGCCGTCTTCTCCTTGATCCACAGCTCGTACGACGGCTCCCCCTCCTTGGGCGGCTTGGCCTGCGAGGAAAGAAGATTTATTGGAAACAAAAGTCTTTATTGGAAACAAGTCTTTATTGGAAAGAAAAGTCTTTATTGGAAAGGAAAGTCTTTATTGGAAAGAAAATTCTTTATTGGAAAGGAAAGTCTTTATTGGAAAGGAAAGTCTTTATTGGAAAGAAAAGTCTTTATTGGAAAGGAAAGTCTTTATTGGAAAGGAAAGTCTTTATTGGAAAGGAAAGTCTTTATTGGAAAGAAAAGTCTTTGTTGGAAAGAAAAGTCTTTACTGGAAAGAAAAGTCTTTATTGAAAAGGAAAGTCTTTATTGGAAAGGAAATTCTTTATTGGAAAGGAAAGTCTTGATTGGAAAGGAAAGTCTTTATTGGAAAGAAAAGTCTTTATTGGAAAGAAAAGTCTTTATTGGAAAAAAGTCTTTGTTGGAAAGAAAAGGCTTTATTGGAAAGAAAAGGCTTTATAGGTGATAGAACTATAGTAGTTGTCCAGGGGGGCTTTTTAAGCTACTGGCTCAAATTGAATGATATTTGAAATATACCGTGTTTAGACAATACCTGCTGCCTGGCTGCTAAAAATTCAGGCTTCTAGTTTTATCCACAATGGAGTTATGGGGGGTTGAAAATAGGCTGAATCGCTTCGAGAAAAGGATGGTACGGCCGCGCCGCTTTTTTGGTCGAGTTGGCGGGCGCACGGCAGATACTGACCACGCAGTCGACGGCGGTCTGGCCCAGCGTGGTGGGGCACAGCATGGCGGAGATGCACTTGTACAGGTTGGCCTGCACGCCGGCCTCCATGTTGACGAGCTCCATCCAGCCGCCGCGCAGCCCGCACTCGCCCATGTAGCCCTTGCTCACCGACATGAACGACGCCAGCTCCAGCTGGTCGTACGGCGCGCCCATCTCCACTAGCACCTGGTGGAGGAGGCGCGATCTTAACGGACTTCAGGAAAGGTTATCTAATCTATTTTACACCTGTACATACAGGGTGAATTATTCAAGTGTGCGTGGATGGGGAAATCCGAACCCGAGTCTGGGAAACGATTTTGATGAAAACTAAAACTGCACTATCGAGATATCGAGTTATCAAGGAATTTAACTGTTATATTTTTACCGACTTCAAAAAAGGTCATCAATTCTACACGTATGTATGTATGTAATATTTAGGGAACTGTACATTATTTACATACGTTGGTCTATTAAGGCTTCCAAACAAGTATACCAAATCTCATAGTCTTCGAACTTTCCCTGATATCTTCCTTGCATCATTGAATGTAACCGTCAATGTACCTAAACAATACAGGGGCCCGATTCTGTATGACCATTCACACTCGTATCGCGGCAATGTCGTATCTTGCCCGTGATAAAAAGCCAAAAAAGACTTAAAAGTCAAATATCGTGACAGTCTATTGTGTGCCTTATAGAAAAGACATTAAGGTTCCTTGTCGTGCCGAGTTCATGAAACAACATACGGTCGGATGACACACGATATCGACACGAAATCTGAACGGTCATACAGAATAAGCCCCCAGGTTGCAACGAACAAGTGAAGCGATACCTTCTTGAAGGAGAAGAACTTGCTACCCTCGGCGTACACGTTGTCCTGGTACACTTCGTCCGCGAAGATGAACAGATTGTGTTTGTGCGCGAACTTGATGATCGACTCTATGTTCTCGCGGGTCAACACCTGAAATGGATCGTAAAAATTGTTTCAAATAAATCATAAAATATGGGACTCTACAAAACCTGATAAATATATGAGCGGTACTCATTACTTTAAGGGATACTGTCAGCGTTCGCCTCAAGTAAGTGTTTCTACTGACTAAATCCTAAACGCAGTATAGAGTCTTATGGGAGTTTTATTCCGCCCGCTTTTTTCTCCTAGTCTACCTTTTGCCTGAGGGGCGGTCAAAGCGGATGTTTGTATAATGTTAAATGTATGACGTTCATTAAGTATGCATTAATTGATAAATTGTACCTAATAATGAGTAAAAGCTTTTGAATTTGAATTTGAATCTGCAATGCTGTGTAGGGCACATCGTTCCTAGCTGTAAAAGCCGTAAAGGTGATTTGGGAGAATCACATTAATTTGGACCGCCTACGTCGCTATATGATATCACCTGGTGACGGGGGATCACACCTGTTTTGGGGGATCATATTAATCACATCTGACTGCAAGACATCGTACGTGTCCAGTGGGGTCTCCCGGGTGGGGTCGTACCTGGCCGCTGGGGTAACATAACTATCCAGGGGGGTTCCCCAGGTAGATTCAGCTGGCCATGGGGGTATCCTACCTGTACCGTACTCCGCCAGCGACGCCGAGTACAGCGGGTACTGGGGGATCGCGCTTGGTGACGGGGGGATCACATATCTACGAGGGGGATCACACCTCTCAGTGATTGATCACACCAAGTTTGTGGTGGATTACGCATTCAAGCGGGGGATCTTACAGGGCAACGAGGGGATCGCGCTCGACGAGGGGGTCATGAAGGGCTGTGACAGGTAGCAAATGTCTAAAAGGGGATATCATACTCGTCCGGCGGGGTTGCCAAGGTTGATAAAGATTCCAATCACACCTAGCTATGGGGGTAAATCACTTGGTAACGGGGGAGTCACAAATGTATCGACAGTATCATATCACCCCGCAGGTATTCTGCCTGTTTCAGGGGATCGTAACGAACAACCTGAGGATCACGTCTGCCTGTGGGGGATCATAAGTGTCTAAGAAGAGACATCGTACCTGTCCAGTGGGGTTCCCCGGATAGATTCACCTGGCCACTTGCACTGGGGTATCGTACCTGTCCGGTGGGGTTCCCCGGGTAGATTCACCTGGCCACTTGCACTGGGGTATCGTACCTGTTCAATGGGGTTCCCCGGGTAGATTCACCTGGCCACTTGCACTGGGGTATCGTACCTGTCCGGTGGGGTTCCCCGGGTAGATTCACCTGGCCACTTGCACTGGGGTATCGTACCTGTTCAATGGGGTTCCCCGGGTAGATTCACCTGGCCACTTGCACTGGGGTATCGTACCTGTCCGGTGGGGTTCCCCGGGTAGATTCACCTGGCCACTTGCACTGGGGTATCGTACCTGTCCGGTGGGGTTCCCCGGGTAGATTGACCTGGCCACTCGCACTGGGGTATCGTACCTGTCCGGTGGGGTTCCCTGGGTTGATGACGACGATCGCGCGCACGTTGCACTTGTCCTGCGCGTCCTTGAGCGCGCGCTCCAGCTCGGCGGGGTCCAGCGCCCAGTTGTTGTCCTCGTCCGTGTAGTAGCCCACCTGCCGCAGCCCGTACTCCGCGAGGGAGGCGGAGTACAGGGGGTACTGGGGGATCGGGATCATCACTCCTGGAAACAGGGTTTGAAATAAATATATACAGGGCAGTCCTCGACTTACGTCGTTTCGATTTACGTCGTTTCAAGTTACGTCGAACAATGTTTTGACACTGTTCCTCAAGCATACGTCGATTGTTTCGATTTCCGGCATACATTCACTTGTCGCGAGGTCAATGTCCGTTATAAATGCAGTTTTTTTTAATTTTGAGTCTGTGTGGATCCTAACCCTTAAGTTATACATGTAAACTGTAAATGTAACTGTAAAAAATGTAGGTATGAAAAAATATGTCTCGACTTACGTCGTTTCTATTTACGTCACGTTTTTCGAGAATCTAACGTGCCGTAAGTACGTAAGTTTTCTTTTCTTTTCTTTTATTTTCTTTTTCTATGTGACAAGAGTCAGAAATGACGAAATCCGTAGAAGGAAGAATGTGACCGACATAGCTTCGTTGCAAATTAAAGTGGCAATGGGTCTGTCACGTCGCCGGACTGACAACCGATGAGGAAGAAAGGTCCTCTAGTGGCGACCACGTTTCGGTAAAGGGAGTACAGGACGGCCTGTACTCCCTTTGCCGAAACAAGTTTGCAATTTGTTGAATACAAGTCGTTTCGTCAAGTTGATGAAAAATCCCAGGATTTTGCAATTGTTACCAGTCAATCCTCCATGCTATGTATAGTTGCCGTCACGAGTAGTGAGCAGAACTTTCATTGGTCGGTTTGACATTGACTGCGCTGCGGTGCACACGATTGGTTCGACAAACGTCAGTTCGTCAGTGTGCGTCGTCTATTGGTCCGGCACGTTTTTTCGGCTGCTGTACATTGGCCGAAAGTATACAATATCCCTACCACTGATAATCTGTGCTCACGACTCATGACGGTTACTATATACACATATTGGGGACATAGTCACATTGTCACTCCGTTTCAATCTAGGCTCAAAAGCAGTCAATAAATTTTAAAATTTATTTCTCATCTTAACCAGTGGGAACGGTAAGAAGATACAGCAATGCACATTCATTAGGCAAATAGACAAGTTCTCAACAAAATGACGATGATGTAACGTTACCCGTAATGAGTATTATTGTGCTGTGCTGATGCTAAACACTTGGTACTTAGCATGCATCAGTACACAATAACCGACTAGTGCACGGTAAAATAGAGTGTACGCTCTAAGCAAGAAGGTACATAATTGATTGTCTTGCTTAAATTCACACAAATAAGGCAGACTAGGGTTGTCAGCTCACAGATCTGACAGTTTGGAAATTTGTATTGACGCTATATGTATGACATATTATCATGACTTTTAACCTAAAAATATCATAAATATAGCCAAACTGTCTTTTGTCCTAGCCTACCTACCTACCTACCTCCCTGCCTACCTACCTACCTAGAGTATAAACAATACCCTGGTATAATACTCCTTTAATGTTATCTTTCCATAACGCTCTGGTTGGTCCGCTGGCCTACTTGCTACATAATAAAACAATTCAAATATAGCAACCCTAGTGTAAGATATTATAATGGTTGTCATATCAACTGTGTTTGCTCAGTTGTAGGTATTTAAAGATAATTTTAGAGAATATAAGTCTGTATAAATTATGTAAATTATATTTTTCAAGGTAGCCTGGAAACGATTGTCGAAGTCAGTGATAACTAAAAATTACATATAATTTGTTGTATGTATCAATAAAATTGTTATTTATAGTTCTTTGCAGCGATCCGCACCAACCTCCCCTATCTTTCTATTTTTATGTTGTGTTGAGGTTCACAGAAAAAAAAAATCAAAATTAAATTTATTTCTGTTTAGATAAAAAATACGGCGACCTGAGATTGACAACCTGAGTGGCGCATTGGCTAAGACACCGGTGCGCTGCGCGGAGGATCCTGGGTTCAATTCCTAGCAGAGCAGAGATTTGAATGATGAATTTGAATTTCTGTTTTCGGTGTGTGTGTTGTGTTGTTGTCTTGTGTGTGTGCATGGCACCCACGACACAGGGAATCCTAGTGTGGGGCTATGAGTGTGAAGCGTTATATTTTATATTGTTTTATCAGTTTCTATTATAACATTAGAACGATATTGATCAGTGTTGGCGACATAGGGCTGAGTCACGGGGCACTAGGTCACCTAGGTCAACGAGACGCCGAGGCTTTGTTGGACAATCAATATTTCCGCGTCTGATTTGCGTCTAGGTTCAAGGTAACATTAGAATATGTGCTGTGTTCAGTGATCATTTATCACAATGTTACATATTATTAGTTTGTTTTGTTTTTAATACCGACTTCAACAAAGGAGGTTATCAATTGTACACGTATACAGGATGATTTGTTAGTGCAGATGTTGGTAACAACTAATCACTCTTCTTGCTGTGAATATGGTGGGAAACTACTGTCAGTGTCAGGCTACATTCAGGGTGGTGATGTACTCCCGCGAGTCGTCTTCCATCGATATCCTCGCAGAAGAGGTGCCTGGTGAGTCTGGTAACTCATCAGACCAGATCTTGCTGTTAATATGCTGGGACTATTGTCAAACTACTGTCAGGCTACATTCAGTGGGACTCACCGGATTTCTTGCCGTCGATGCCCTTGCAGGACAGCTCCAAACAGTGATGCTAGTGACTCATCGGACTTCTCGCTGTAAATATGATGGAGAGCTGCTGGCAAAGTGACTCGGACCTCTTGCCATCGATGCCCTCGTGTGGCAGTGATGCTGATAACACATTCGACTTCTTGCCGTTGTCACTAATGCTGTCACTAATGTCGTTAGGGAAGAGCTGCAGTCGGCGGGACTCACCGGACTTCTTGCCGTCGATGTCCTCGTGTGCCAGTGATGCTGATAACACATCCGACTTCTTGCCGTTGTCACTAATGCTGTCACTAATGTCGTTAGGGAAGAGCTGCGGTCAGTGGGACTCACCGGACTTCTTGCCGTCGATGTCTTTGCAGAAGAGTTGCAGGCAGTTCTTGATGGCGGTGGAGGCGCCGGCGGAGAGGCACACGCTCGTCCAGTCGGCGGGGTGGCCGTCGCGCCGCTCGATGTACTCGGCCACGTGCCGCCGGATCAGCTCGATGCCGTGCGACACCGAGTACGAGCCCATCGACCTGCCGCTGTGCACAGATAAAAAACAAATTGTGCACTGCTGGGAATCGAATCAAGGACTCTCAACGCTGAACACCATCGCGTTAACTACTGTGCTACGCAGGTTCTCATAAATTATAGCTTTTATTACGGGTATCTCCCAGATATTATACTTTCTGTAACCCATTGAATGGCGGGGTCATTTAACAGTGTAAAGGATAAAGGCATCAGTCCAACAAGCAGACCACGCGGGTTGGAGCGTATAGATTTGCGTGTATTTTTTAACTTTACAGATACTCATAGATACATGACATGTGACAACCCGTAGGATCTGACACATAATTCTGCTCCATCAGAGGTTATAAGGGTGACGGTAAGATATCTCCACCTAGAAAAACAAGTAGATATCGATGTTTTAAAGTCTGCATCAGTCCTCACCCGCAGCCGTCAAGTAGTTCTCTCGCCCTCTGTTGGACATCTTCAGGGTATCCCCCCTTCTCGATCAGCTCCGGGTGTGAAACGCACGCAAGGACCTGGAACGAACGATGATGGTTACATTTAAATTTGACTTCAAAGACCTAAGCGATACACTGGCTAAGAAACCAAAACAATGTGCAATGATTTGACTGACGTGTTTAAATTTCTGTTTGTGTGTGTGTGTGTGTGGATGTGTGTGTGTGTGTGTGTTTGTGTGGGTGTGTTTGTGTGTGTGTGTGTGTGGATGTGTGTGTGTGTGTGTGTTTGTGTGGGTGTGTTTGTGTGTGTGTGTGTGTGTGTGTGTGTGTGTGTGTGTGTGTGTGTGTGTGGATGTGTGTGTGTGTGTGTGTGTGTGTTTGTGTGGGTGTGTGTGTGGGTGGATGGGTGTGTGTGTGTGTGTGTGTGGGTGTGGGTGTGTGTGTGTGGGTGTGTGTGTGTGTGTGTGTGTGTGTGTGTGTGTGTGTGTGTGTGTGTGTGTGTGTGTGTGTGTGTGTGTGTGTGTGTGGGTGTGTGTGTGTGTGTGTGGGTGTCCTTGACTTGTGTGTGTCTATGGCTCTTACGACACAGTGAATCCTAGTGTGTGGCTACGAGTGTGAAGTGGTATAAAAACAGACGACTAAAATCAAAGAGATTCTAAAGTGTTCGTAATTAAGTTATTCGCTGAAATAGACCTCGACTCACTGGATGGATATGATACATCGTTAGACCTTAATCTAACCCTTTGTTTACTTCTACCCTATCGTGGATTGGTGGACATTACCTACATACTCCTTAACAACGCTTAAAAAAAAGATGCCTCCAGTTACGGAAAAAGTAATCATTTTCATACGTCAAAACCGTCTTCAAACAGTCTAGACTAATCTATAAAATCCTTAAGCTTGTATCAGCGGTTACAAGGGTTACATAACCGCGGCTTCCTACGCAGCGTCGCAGACGTAACCTTGGCATTGACATCCGACGCGGCAAATTGATATTCACACAATATATTATCGTACCGACATGCTGTGGTTACACTTAGCTTGGTTACAATTGCTGTGGGTGGTTACACAGCGGGGTTACAGCTGAGACCGCAGGCAACCATTAACCTGCTTTATATTCTATGTATGTGACATTATTTGTATGTGACACGTACATCACATGGACTACATGTTACTCGTATTATGTATGTGATGTCAGCTCGTCAGTGGTTCGTCGTCTATTGGTTTCACGCGTTTTTTCGGCTGCTGTTAATCGGTCGAAAATGTACAATATCCCTATCACCGATTATCTGTGCTCGCGACTCATGACGGTAACTATACAGTTTTCCTCGATCCGTCAATGTCGACGGCAGTGGAGCAGCCGTGTAAACATGGAAATCGTTCAGTGTAAACACTCCGCCCGCCGCAGTTAGATCAATAAGGCTGGGGTCGAAGACCGTCACTATACTTTGTTGTAAAGCCGGTTTTAGCACGGGTTTTAGCGCTATGTAAAATACGCTCCTAAAATGCGCTTTGCGGATATCTTTTGCCACGAGAACAAATCCTATACAATAAATACAAAGCTATTATTTTGTTATAATGGGGTATTACGGCCTATGTCAAAAAGCTTTTTATATGAATTCGTAAGTCATAAAAACCCATAAAAAATTGGAAAAAAATTTTTGAAAACAAATATTATGTAAAAAAAGACTTTTCAATTTAAATTTCAAAAATCCCCGCGAAAACACTGTCTCGGCGGTCTCGGCGCTGCCGCCATGCTTGTGACGTCACTCGCAGTGTAAACAATACATGTCAGTAAAGGAAGAAAGTTATACTCCATTGTTTATTTACACTGCTAATGACGTCACGCCGATAACTTGCATTTTAAAATTGAATTAATAAATGTATACTACATTTTTTAGAACAGAAATCACCATTTTTCACTTGCTTTTAACAAAATCTATCAATATTACATAATTTTGGATTTTTCCTTGCATGGTGCGAAATACCCTATTGTAAGGAATATAATATAACTGCTTAATTAATGTAGAGGTGAGCCCAGTGGCTTAAAAATCGGCTGTTTACTCGACGATACCGTGTTCGAATCCTTGTGGCATGTGCCAATTTCTAAGATAGTCATTGGCCTCCACTGCGTGATCTTCGCAACGCTTCGCAAGAATCTTCGAGGTGCGTGTATTTTGTTCCTTGGGTGTTGGAATAGTTGTATTCATGAAGCTCAATAGCAAACACAAACCTGTCTGATGAAAGTGATGGGTGTCTGTCCCATTGCGTGTGCATCGCCGATGTTCGCTCGGATCACCCTCTTGAAGGGCTTCTTAGCTCCCTGCAACAAACAACATCAAATAAACTTATGTTACTTACAACATATCGGCGGTGATAGCCCAGTGGCTTAGAATCCGACCTCGAATCGAGGGGTCCGGGTTCGAATCCCAGTGGCACGCACCAATGACTTTATAAAAAAAGTTATGTGCGCTTTACAAAATTAAAATATCACCTGCTATTACGGTGAAGGAAAACATCGTGAGGAAACCCGCATGCCTGAGTTCAAAAAAAATTTTCTCGAAGGTATGTGAAGTCCACCAATCCGCAGTAGGCCAGCGTGGTGGACTAAGGCCTACATCCCTCTCATTGTGAGAGGAGACCCGACCCTGTAGTGGGTCATTAATGGGTTACTGACACACTTACAACATTTATAAAAAGCTCTTATATTTTTTTCTTCTTATTGTTGTCAGCAGCAAGCTTTATCATTTGAAACCCATAGGTAAAGTTAGCTATCATGGGAGAGCTTAAACAACCAAGTCATCTTGGGTCGCCTGAAATCAGTTGCAATATTGGATTTAGAATGACGTCACTGATAATCATGCATTGTCATCCAAACTAAACAAGTGTGGAAAAATTCATGTCCATCGGTTAAGGATAAAGCTACGATCTTCAACTGTTTATCTCTCCACAGTTGCAACATTCACACAAGAAAAAACAAATTCACGCAATCATACCTACATACTCTTTCATGTCAATTGAATTGTCCTATATTATTTATCTTAATTTGTATGTCATAATTAAACAGAATCCATTCTGATACACCAATTTCATAACCTTATCGAAATGCGACGTATTATTTGGCTCTATTATTATGGGTGTAGCAATATGACTTAAAACGTATGAATATTAAAGCAGCTAATAATATACTTCACTGTCAATCGCGGATAAGCCGATAACCTCTTGATGGATGGGGTAAATTACTTTATGTAATGCAGGGTTTCTCAGTGAGGTACGCGTACATACCCCTAGCCTAGAGGTCATACGTCCTACGCCAATTGTGTCATTTATGTAGGTATATGTCACGTTTTGCGAAAAAATTTACGTAATGTAATGGCGGCGGCTTGGAGGCTATACTATAATATTATAAAGCTGAAAAGTTTGTTTGAACGCGCTAATCTCAGGAACTACTGGATCGATTTCAAAAATTCTTTCAGTGTTGGATAGTCCATTTATAGAGGAAGGTTATAGGCTATATTTTATTTTCAAAAAAATTAGGAACCGTAAGAAAATTGAATCGATAACCTATTTATGTTTGCGCTGCAAAAACTATTGACAATAGAACAAAATGATGTACTACGGATTTGAAAAAGTCCGCCAGAGCACATATCTAACTAACATAGTTTAGTCAAAATAACCGCTTTTACTTTTTACCCTTCTCTGCACCAAGTTCTAAATCCACGCGGGCGAAACCGCGCGCACACTCTAGTGTGTTTTATAATTAACAAATTTTGCGTAACTATAGTCTGTATTTTGTTAGGGTCACCTACGTGGGTTGTATAGATAAACCTTGATGGTATGCACCACATAATACGTATTTTAGTGAGCTGCTCACTAACAGCTCACTGGCGAACATTTTCCACACGGAACGTCATTCAACATAATTGTGATACCACAACGCAAGCGCCTAATTGAAACATCCGTTCTGCCATCCATGATCCCATCCAGCGGATATATCTACGTTAGATTTGAGATATTTGAGTATTGAGAATTTGAGGCCACAGTAGCTCGGAGGGGTACGTAACCACCACGCTCTTAATCCGCCGTGAAATACCAAGTTGTTCTTGTCCTGTGTTTCGATTAGGGAGAGGTTCCCGTAGACACTGTTTGAGGCGAACATCTCATGAGTAGCAATGCTCTCATATACGACCTCAAATAGGATTTTGCAAGTCTCTATCCAATTTGAGGTTTGATGCGGGTGTCCATGAGCGGCAGTGACCACTTTACATGAAGTGGCCCACATGCTTGTTAGCTACTAATACAAAAAAAACAATCGCCAATACAAAACTGAAACTTTAATTGCAGTCTCATCAATGATCCTACAGAATAGTTCAGAATTGCACTCCATTCAGCATTATACTTCAATTGCTAAATGGTCTGATGTGGCCTTTATAGACCACAGAGTCCACAGCCCACTTAATCCATTACGATAACCGCAGAATCGGTCTCGCCGATAAATGGCCGATACGATCATAAACAACCGATAGTACAATCAAAGACCGATAAAACTCCATCAATTTGATTGTGTTATTATATCACGATGTTGTAACGCAATTGAATATATTGCAATGTTCATTACAATCATAACTATTACAAAAGTTCAATACTTGCCAGTAAAACAGTGAGGTGTTTGAAAACTGGTTGGAAGTATAATGTAAGCTACGAACTATGTAGTTAGTTACTGTTTAGATACAATTAGTATGATAATTGCAACTCAAAACAAGTATGAATAATACCCGTTTCATTTTTAGCATAATTATAGATTATAGCCTTTAAACCTAATTACACTAGGCTAGCAACTATTTTAGAGGAGTCACCACATCTTAGTCTAATGTCATTTTACAAAATAAACATGACTATGAAGAATGATAGGTAATTATTTAGTTAAAAGTTAATGAAGTAATTTAGTCAGGTCTAAATTACCTACTCCAAACTCTTCTAAAATTCTACCCAAGTGTGAATTGGCCTAGCAATATCTTGTCAGTAACCCATTAAAGACCCCCTACGGGGTCGGGTCTCCTCTCACAATGAGAAGGATGTAGGCCTTAGTCCACCACGCTGGCCTAGTGCGGGTTGGTGGACTTCACATGCCTTAGAGAACATTTTTTTTTTGAGCTCTCAGGCATGCAGGTTTCCTCACGATGTTTTCCTTCACTGTAAAGCAGGTGATATTTAATTTTTATAAAGCGCACATAACTTTTTTTACAAAGTCATTGGTGCGTGCCACTGGGATTGGAACCCGGACCCCTCGATTCGAGGTCGAATTCTAAGCCACTGGGCTAACACCGCTATCAGCAATATCTGCTGTATCTAAATGATCAAGTAATAAAACAAGATAAATGTTACAATATTTTTATATTCCCATCAGCAACTTTAAGTGCCTATTGTCGTGATGCTAAGTGTGATTATTGCTATAAACTACACTACCAGTCTCAATAAAGATTACAGTGTACAAGCCACCTGATAATTCAGCATAGCAGATCTCTAGCCAAACTAAAATGATGGTAATGATTCTACAATTTTCTTGACAAGTTAACTGATTTTCACGAAATCAAATAACTATGTAAATTTTTATGGACTTCGCATCGGTTGTAAGAGATAAATTGGAGTTGATCCAGAATAGTCATCAAGGAGGGCTAGTGAGCCTTTCAACGAATAGTTAGTTTACACATAACTATAGTAAAGCAGCAACAAAACAAAAATAATAATTGGCTTAAATGCTTAAATAGCCTGAAATAGCTAAATCTTTTATTTAATTTTGTAGGGTGATATGGTATGGTTGAAAGCAGAAAAAACTGTCCACGCAGAGTATAAAGGAATTATAAATAATGTAGTATAACCTCTTAAATTGAGTGGAAACTGAATTAATCCAATTCAGGTATGATGTTTGTTTTAAGATAACACATTTTTTGGTTACTAAGTTTAACCAAGCACTGTGCAAATTTTAGTAAATACACTCAGTTGTTCACAGTGTGTAGTAGGTAGTGATCCGGTTCTATAATAATCACACCAGCCCATAGATGACTACATCTGCATGCGAAAGCCTTTTGTCTTGCACTAAACCTATTAGGAAGAGCATGATTTACATATTCAAATATTTCGACATGGCTAGCAGGTTCTTGTAGGATTCATAGCTGTAAGTTTTATAGCCAGCCACATGCCTGGCGTCTTCAAAATGAGTAGGTAGTCGTTACATATAAGCTGACTTGGGTTAGTTTAAGATATTACACAGCATTTGTTCAATCCATATCGACTTTTTCAGGTATACATTTTTACCCTGAAGGATTTTAAACTAAGATATTTTAATATAGGTACTATGAATACATACTAAAATATACTTCAAAGTGGAATTTTCTAATATCCATAGCAGTAACCTAATTATTTTTAGCGCTTGTGTAATGAAATAGAACTATGGAGACTGTAAACCTTAGCATTGACCTCGGATGGAACATTCACCAATATATTCATATCACCAACATATGGTGCCTAAAAATAAACCTGTATGATGTGTGAATTTTGCTCAGTACTATTATTTGTGGTGAAAACACTAGCTGCAATAGATTGTTACAACATAGGGCTATACAGGGCTATACTAATATCATTATTCAATTAAAGGAGTGATGATATTGTTTGAACACAAATGTAGTATGATAATGTAATGATTTACAGTTCGTTCATGGTGTATTAGTAGTAGCAATCTCAACAGTGCACTATTCAAATGATCCTGGGTTTGATACCCAGCTGATTTATGCCTAAAATGCCTATGCCTATGCATTGAGATGAGATTGATACCGTTTACGTTGCCACGACACTCAAAATACTTATTATTTGAAAAAAACAAAATGTTGCCTGGCAACCAGATATCATTGAGGCAATCCATAATCTGGATACAATAATAACAGTAGTATAACCTGATGGGCATCAAATGGTCTGTACAACCATGTTCCTACATCTGTAATTAAAAAAGCTGTGTACTATAACCCAGTAGATAAACTGTGAGTACATTTAGTATTTTATTAGGTATGTTTATAAAACCAATAACATGTGACCTTCAACCGAGCTAAAGCCACTAAAAAAACATGTTTCTATTACATCAGTGAATTTAGTAACAGAGTCAATGTATGGTTATGTGTATACATCACAGAAACACACAAGTCTTCCATCATTAAGATAACATAATGTTCTGATAAAGACATGACTGAACACCACAATAGTGTTGTAGAGTAAGTTAAGTTTATGTTTATGGCTGCACTTTATTATTTTATTGGGTGCTATATTAAACTGGTAATAGCTAAATTTAATACTGTATTATTCAGACATGCATGGGTTTCATTTCTCCCAACACAGCACCTTAGAGTGTTAAGATTAGCTTACCTTCACTAACTAGTTGCTTCTATTAGTAGACTTCATTATGAACATTTAGCATTTATAAATGTTCAAGTACGATGTAACTTACAAATTATTATAATGTATGGTTGAGGTTATTTTCACATCTAAAAGAGGTGTAGTAAGTAAAAAAAAATTTCAAAACGTCTCCCCAAAATGTATTCATATTTATTTGCCCATAATAAAGGTCATAGTAATACAAATACAATCTGTGAAATATTCAAGTGCTGCCTATCTGTTATAGTACAACATAGTCATGTTGCAACAGCAGTTGTAATGATGAGCTCTATTTGCAACGATTGGTGCTGAACTCGAATGCTGAACTCGTTAATCCTGACTCCATTTCACCAAATACACACTCATGCTCATGCATACCCTCTGACAAACTCCTCCTCTTACTCTTTCAAAATGTAATAACTTATTTGAAATAAAAATACAAACCAAAATGATTTTGTGGAATTTAAATTCAAACTAATAAAATGTGTCTGTGAATGTGACAATTTACGTTTATGTTTTGTTACAATTTACTGGCTAAAAAAATCCCTAGCATTCAGTGCCCTTTAAAATTGGTGAATTTACCTGAAACTCGTAGGTAGGTATATTAATAACAAAACAAATATTGAAATGTAATTCATGTTGCAAGTTTCGTGTCATAATTTAATAATTATCTTGAAATGTACGATGGCATTGCCAAATTGCTAGCAGTTACCTACTACGTTACTAAAATTATGATTGTCCTTGCATACAACACACTAGATACTTTCACTGTACATTGTCATGTGGAAACACCTAAAATTGTTAAGTACATTATTAAATATTTGCAAATATCAATGAATCAACGTACCTTTTCGAGTTCCTTTTCGATCTCCGCCGCTCGTATCACCAGAGGTCCACGCACTGCATATTGCAATTTCAAAATATTGGGATTAATGTTTTCTAAGGTTAGAGCTTTCGATGCCATGGTCCTTTTTGTTGTAATACTGTTTCGCGATAGTAACCAAGCTAATTCGGCCTCCGATTGTACCGCCCCGCGAGACAAAACGCGACTGGCGCGGCTTATCAACATCTTCATCGTTGACATTTTCTGTAATCAATGACACAACTCTAAAATGTCACTATCTCAGGATTCCACTTACGAGTTACCTAACCTTACACTTAATTTATGAAATAATATATCACTGCTTTTTCTTTTGTATAAAATGAACACAACATTTAGCACGAAATTGTATAATAGCACCGGACCGGTTTAACTTGACGTAAAGCACTCCTAATCGGATCGATAAGGTTCGTTCACTAACAGCTGTGTATACGGCCGCAGTCCCACTTGTTTGTTTTTACATCTTATTGCATTAATATTGAATAATAATATATCTTATTGTAGAAGATAAACCGACCTGTAGGTTAACTGATTAATTTTCTATGCACGAATACACTCTGAGGTTGTTATAAACACTCGCGCACAGTCACAACACAAGATTTGAATTGATTTAAATATTGTATAATGTACAACACACTGAATATATTGTTATGCTCCTTCCTGAGCCCCATTGAATAGACTGTACAAATTATACATGTCTTATGTTACGTAAAATTTTCGAATACGTAATATATCTGAGCGTTGTATTTTGGCTGACAGTTTGCATGGCAACATTCCACATTTTTGACATTTCCCTAAATAACCGGACCTGCTTACTTGCAATGGAAAAATTTTGTTTGAAAAGATATCTAGAGCAATGTTTACACCAAAGTGAATTATTTATATGTATATGTAATTATAATTTTGCTTTTAGGTACCTATTAAAAATCCTTTATCTATTTCTGTCAGACGTCTTAGTATCTGTTGTTCATTTTCTCATTGCATGCTCTAGTACTGTAGATACGTGTATGTTCAGTGATTGAGTATTACTCACTGTTACTGTTAATGAAGACATAAGAAAACAATAATAATATTATAGTTTAGCTTTAAACACTTATGGAAATTGCGTCAAGTAGTAAAATGATAGATGAATGTTCGCATGAAAACTAAGGCATAGCTGGAGAGTCGATGTAGTTTTTACTGCAACATCAATGCGTAAAAATACATTTACATACATATACTTATTTTATAATGATTGGTAATAAACCAATCCACTGTGCTTACAGCTTTACGAGCTTACATTGTAACATTTCATTCATCTTCGTAGTAATTTGTCATTCATTCTTGTCACTTCCGGTTCCGATTTTTTCTTTTTCCTAGTTTTAAGTTCATAAAGCCAAAAACTACGAAAAAAACTATTTTTCTATATAAATTTAACTTTATTTTACTAAGTTAACTAAGTTAAGAAAGTGCCTAATTAAAATATTTGTTTGATTTTGCAGTTGGATTAAATTTTATTGCACTACACCGCAATCATTCGGTTCCTGACAAGTCGTTTATTGTGCACTAAAGTTATGTAAATATTTTAAACTATTTCGTAGGAAGTTTAATTTATTTAGCTGATGTTCTTGAATTATTTTTTGGAGAAATGAAATATTGCTGTTTTTAGCTACTCTGTGTCTAGTGCTTTGAATTGAAAGTATTCGAAAGTTCGTGATCTGATAGAATAGTGTAAATTGGCAAAGTTCCCTTTGCGATCAGCTATTTACGATCAGAATACGCAGAATTTAATGAGTTATTTCTAATTTTGATTCTTTGTAAAAAAAATTAAAATAATTCATATATATATGTAGACTACGTCTAACGCGCTGTCATTCATACATTATCATAATAGATGAGAAGTATGTGAACTAAAAGAGCATCCGCTGGCACTCAGATAAATTAATGAATTTGATGATTAGCCATATAAAATTTATATTTTCTCCTTTTGCTAGCTAGATACTGACTTTACCGCTTAGTTACAACTTACGAGGACCTGCATGGCGCAGTGGTTAAAGTTGGTGAGTCGAGCGGAAAGTCCTGAGTTCGATTGCCAGCGGAGCATTTGGATGATAACTTTAAATGTGTTTCTGGGGTGGGTGTGTGCGTTCGTGTTGTGACACTTATGTGTCCATGGTATCCACTAGCTACACAGGGAATCACAGTGAGGGACTTGAGTGTGTACTCTGTGTCTTCTAAAATTAATTAGGTAGCTTAAGGATAATAATATCATTTGTGCATGCAGCCTTTACCATACTTTTATTGTATGGCAAGATTGAGCAATCGAAATGCAATAATCTTACATTTATGCTAATATAGTTAATGACAAGTCGCATTTGCGCATTTATATCTTATATTGCATTGATAATTTTTAATAGATTCCTAACAATATGCAAGTAGAATATCTATTTGAATGACAAACCTATAGGTAGGTATTGGCTTCCCCTATCGGCTGTCGGTTATATGAAGAACTAAATCTACTACGAAAGTGTCCCAACATTTTATTTTAGCGATTTTGATTATTATTAAAAAACGAGACGCTAGCAAAGACTTAAGAATAACATAAATGTTGAAACGTTAAAAATTATCATCAGTCTGTAGGTACTCACAATTTAACTCTAGCACTCTTTATAATAATAATAACTAAGATATCGACCAGTTACGTACAATGGTTATTTACTTAAAATCACACACATAACACATATCACACAACAAACCCAACTAAACCAACCACTAGATATCAGTGAGGCGACATGCCTCCGCCGACCTGAGATAAGATACTACTCCTTTATTCGCCGGTGGCTCTGTTTGTACTGGTATTAATTAATCAGAGATTTCATTTGAGGAATTATTTGTGTCGTTGTGTTTTGTTACCAAGCGAATGCTATTGCGTTTTACTAGGTACACGTCATCATTAAAATTTCTTGTAGTTATTATTAAATTGCATATTGTACAAGCATAATAATATGCACAGATGTGAACTAACACCTTGACTGTGTTTCTGCATTCTTTTTATACTTATAAATTAGAGATTTTATCGGTACCGAGGGTATAAGCACTATCGTCAAAGTATTCGTATAGTAAACGACAGTCATTAGTATGTTATGTACATCATATGTCAGTCTGCCTCGACATCTTCCTATACTAATAGCAGCTGGATAAGACAACTATACTATACGAACTGCATAAGTGCCTCGAGCATAGCAAAACGCAGTATCGTATAGAGCTGTCAATAGTATGGGAAGCGGGAAGATGTCAAGACAGACTGACATATGACATACTAAGGACTGACGTTTACTACACGAATACTTTGACTAGTGTCAGTAAAGTTCATGCTCTAGGTATTGTTATCATGAATTTGAATACAGTGAAAGGCGATTGAGTCTATCTTAGAGCAATTTATGTACCTTGTATGATTGCAAGCAGGAGGCTTGTTTAACGTTTAGGGGCATAATATAAAAGACGTTTTATTTCATATTTAATTTATTTTTACACAATATTTCGACTAAAGTCAGACGACAACTAACAACTATAATAATCCCAATACAAAAATATTTCATCTCCTTACTCTTTATATTGACAGATTTACTTTTTACATTTTATGTATAGATATATTCAAATTTATCAAGTGTGCCTTGTGGACATAAATATTATAAAACGATTGTGATGTTTCACTTACAACATTCAGAGGATTTCGCGTCTATCATATAGGTAGTTACATTTATTTTTATAATATAAACATTAATTATACTTAGATAAAAATTTCGCCTTTTAAAATGTACATCACAAGTTTGAACGCACATATTTACAATAAAGGTCTTTCTTTATTCAACAAACAATATTGACGTCGATATTTAAACATTAAACAACAGAAACATTATCTCACATGTTTATGGCAAATTGTCAATGATCTCATAAAATATCTTAAATTTCCACCGTTTAATAGACAATTATAAAACACAACATAGCTATATTTTACATAGTCTTAAAACAAAATAAATAAATTACTCTCTAAACAGCATGTCTCTTATTGTCAAACGAATCTAAGCCCTACGCGGGACGCCGCACAATTCCTACGTTACTTATTTATGTACTAACTCATTACTTCTAACCGACATATTTTATACACGATATAGGAATAGGAATGTACCGGTCGCTAGGAGTCCTTTGCTTTAAAAATATTATAGTCTTTTAAGACTCAGTTTGCTGCCTACAGCGAGGAATGTGAGGCTCATTTTAAAAATATAACATTACTCGTATATCACGCGATGATATGATTTGAAATTTGGAACGTGTCTAAACTCGGAAGAATGAATGAACGAAGAAAATACTGACGCATAAGTACAGCCCTGCGGCATTAAATTCGTGATGTAACGTCAACTCACTAAGCGAAGAACTACAAAAAATAACAAGAAAATAAAAAAGAAACCAGCAACAAAAGTTAGATAAATAGATTTATAATGTACAGTTGGATAGAAAAACGCATTTATCCAAATATAAACAAAAGGTAACAATCGCTTGGACGTCAGAGAAGGGTAGTCTTATGAATAAGCGAGCTTAAAATTATCAGTGTTTATACAGTCGATGGAACAGTATCGTTTATGTTAGTTAAAGGCAGAGTATCAAAAATGTTTTAATAGAAGAAAACAAAAAAATTTAAAAAAGTTTTAAAAGCTTTTAAAAGTTACAAAGTCCAGTCATAAATTCCATGAAAATATAAACACTAGTAACGCCTTGCGGTTTTACACGCGGGGAACAAGCGTCGCCTGGAGCCACTCCACCCGAACGCACTACTAAATCGAGCTGACAGAACGTTGAGTCGCTTTGAGGTTCCCTTCGCCCTCGGGGAGCTTATGAGGCGACTCGGGGAGTCTGTGAGCCAACCCTGGGTGTCGCTGCTCGGGGACTCACTGGCTAATCGGCTTGGGGAATCGGATGGCCAGTGAGTACTCGCATCGGTGAGTTTATTTGGTGCACCGTTGAGCCAGCTCAAATCACTCTGGCCGTTGTAATGAGGTCCTTCTGGAGTAATGCTTCCACTTATTAACCGGTAGCTTCCATCGCTACCTAGTTCATTTGCACCGGGCCCCCATGTCGGTGTGGTGGCCGCGGGATCTACATGGCTCTCCTTAACATTGTATCCATTTTGCTTACTCGAGGTGGATGAGCTCCGCATGGGATAGCCTCCCCGTCTAACTATCCCATTCGAAGCAGTAGCCAGTTTTGGAAGTCCACGAGCCAGTCGTCTCACGATGCCGGACAGCTTGGAGGTCGACCTCACTTTCCGAGCACCAGCCGGCCGCTGTAAGATGACACGTGACTGACAGACAGAACTACTTAAGGTGGGGGTAGACGAGTCAGGTTCGGTCCGGTCGGATACGCCGTCGGGTGCGGACGTCTGGTGCGCAGCGTGTGTGCGTAAGACAGGGAGGGCACGTGACTGGCAGGTAGCGCTGGAGCTACTTAAAGAGGGGTTGGGTAAGTCGGGATCAGTCCGGCGCGCGACGCCGTCGGGTGCGGCCGCGAGGTGTGCGGGGGGAGGGTGCAGCGCGTACGGCGGAGAGTGTCTCCGCGCGCGCCGGCGCTAGCAGGTCTTGTCCTCGCGCACGAGCCCCGCGGTGTCGGCGCCGGTGTCGGGCGCGGGGTCGAGAGCTCGTCTTCGCGCCGGTCGCGTCTCGCTCGATGACGGCGATATCACCGCCGATTCCGTCTTCTCTTTCAACTCCTCGGGAACCTCGTAGATGCCCGCTGGAAAAGCATAGGTCCAGTTAGATACTTGCGTAAATGTTGCTTGGACGTTAGCGTCCCGGGGAAGTATGGCACTGTTATTTTCTGTCGTTATGGCTCTGAAACTAGTACAATGTACAAACGCTACTCACGTAAGGGCAGATCCGGCGCCGCCTCGCCCACCCGAGCCACGGCCTCGTACATGGGGTTGCTGAAGTCGCGGCCCTTGCGCGGCTCGTCCAGCGAGTACGCGTCCGTGCCCACGCCCACGTTGCCCACGCCCGCCGCGCCGAACTCCACGTTGGAGCCCGCGCGGAACGAAACGCTCTGGGAGGACGCCAGGCTGCCTAGCGCGCCGCCCTTACCGCTGGAAACAATAATGTATCGTTAGTAAAGGACCTTGAAAACCATGTCTTACTAAGTCAATAGTACTGAGCTTAAAGCTTCAACAATTTCAAGGCCCACTAGCGGGAGGCTTGGTGTAAATTCACATGCAGCAGGCACATACTTCAATACGGATTGATGAAAAAACGAGCAAGTGGCTAACCCGTGTCGGATGTTTTTAAACGGCCCATAGGGCCCCCGACAAGGTTTAATTAGTTAGTTGACAGTTCAACATGACTGCAATACTCACAATGGCTTCTTCATGATGATGAACCAGGCGGCTGCAGCTCCCAAAGCGATAAGCAGCACCAATAATATCGGCACGACGATCGCCGCAGGTGAGGCGGCACGCGAGGCGGCGGCGGCGGCTGCGGCGCACACGGGCCCGCCCAGCCCGTCCACGCAGGCGCACGTGAGGTCGCCGGTCGCCTCGTCCTCCACGCAGCGCCCGCCGTTCTCGCAGCGGCAGATGCGGGGTAGAGGCCGCTCGGGTTCCACCGCTGTGAGAGATATATGGATTTTTTATGTGGAGTTTTGTATCAAAATAAAAAAGAGGATTGGAGTAAGGGAGAGACTTTTAGGAATGCCGGAAGCGACAGATGCCAGACAAAAAGTTTGGAGGATGAATTGAACTTTGGGTGAGCGCAGCGGCAGACCAGGGTGAATTTTTCAAGTGAAAGGGGAATAGGAAGGGGAAAGTGAAGGGGTAAAATTTTTTTGCAGAACTACGAGTGTAACGTAGGGTTCTTCAAAGGGCGTAAAAAGAACTCGCCTTAATGGTCGCTAATGCATCAACGACTTTCTTGGAACTACTTGCCAGCAGGCGGCTTATTTGCTTAAGCACTTCTCTTATATCCACAACACTACTTCCTTGCTCCTCTCATAGCCATAAGACTACTTGCTTACTCTTTAGACACAAGATTCCTTACTTACTGTTATAGGCACAAGACGACTCGTTTACTCCTCATATAAGCACAAGAGCACTCACCCGCGTCGCAGGCCCGGTCCTGCGCGCGCTTGGGCGGCTGCAGCAGGTCGGGGCAGGCGCAGCGGCGGCCCGCCGGCACGCCCAGGCACAGGTGCGAGCACGCGCTGCGCGCGCACGCCGCGCCGCCCGCGCCCGACGTGTTGTAGCGCGCGCGGTGCCACACTGCAACACGACAACATAATAGCCATCAGACAATTCATTCATAAACAACATAACCAATTTCCAACGTCGTATACAATCGTGTTATCCAGACTCACACAGCCATGAAAAGAAAAGTAAAGAAAAGAAAAGAATACGTTTATTGTTGACTGTTACATGAGAAAGATGTTACAAAAATTTATAATAAGTTTAGAACAGTCTACCCTATGCGGGCATACAATAATTATGTCTTATATAACTAAAACTTAATTTTATATTTCATGGCAATTATTGCTAAATTATATTTATTTATTTATTATTTTGTTCAGCAGTTCAAATTATTTGTTTATTTTAATATTTTGCCTATTCGAACTCATCGGCTATGCAATGTGCCACCCATTACTGGGCAAAGAGAGAAAAAGCCGGAGGAAAAAACTCTCGACACAGTTTTTATTTAATTTATTTGGTTATTTATACGCGCGTTACTACATTCCTATTTATAATTGTTTATCTATGAACATAATTTACATTGAAATTGCGAACCATCCATTCATTATTCCGTTCGAAACAATGAAACAATCACCGTTTCAAAACTCAACGTAAAACGTATCAAAACTCAACTCAAAAATCAACGTATGAAACAATCAACACATGTATCCGACGAACGATAATAATGTCGCGTACCTTTGACAGCAGAGGGGTTGACTAGATCCTTGGATATAACGAAGGGCACCCCCCGGCCGAACTTGTCCTGCCTGACGAGCTCCCCCGTGTCGCGCGTCACCCAGTACAGCGACGACTCGAACACGTCCAGCGACAGCGGGTGCTTCAGCAGGTCTCCTCGCAGAACGACCTTGCGGTCGGAGCCGTCGTGTCGCATCGTCTCTATCGTGTTCAGTTTCGTGTCCGCCCAGTAGATGGCGTGATCCATCGCGAGGTCGATCGCCAAACCGGTCGGGTGTCGGATGTTTTCGGTTATTATCGGTCGGCGCTTCGAGCCGTCCATCCAGGCGGTTTCGATCTTCGGCGCCGAGCCCGCGTCCGCCCAGAACATCTTGCCCATCTGCGGGTCCAGCGCGAGGGAGGTGGGGCTTTCGATGCCGGCCGAGACGAGCGCCCGCCGGTACCTGCCGTCGGTCCTCGCCACCATGACGCGGCCTCTGGGCTTGGAGCCGGTTCGGTCCACCTCCGTCCAGTACAAGTTGTCTCCGATGAAGTCGACGGCGATGGCCGTCGGTTTCGCGTTCCCCTTCATGTTGAGGTCTTGCGCGAAGCCGGCTTTGACTTGGCCGTCGAGCGCGTTGATCATGTAGGAGCGTTTGATGGTCTTGTCGTAGCTGTCCGCCCAGAAGATCATCTCCCGCTTGGGGTCGTAGTCCAGGGCCTCGATCCTCTTCTCGGAGGTGATGATGTCGACCTCCTCGTTCGTTTTTTGGGCGAACGCGTGGATCTCCGGTCCGTTGGCGAACATCAGTACCACGTCACCGTCGAGGGCCTTGCACACGCCTGATAAGTTGTCAGCTAACCTGTAACATTTAAGTTTTATAGAAAAGGTTTTAATATTTCAATAGGTGAGTTGCTTAAGGTCATCAGTTCATCACAGTACATCTTATTGATTTCCTTTTTTTTCTTTTAAGGAATTATAATGATGCGTAAATTATGAGCTTAGCATTAACCACTATGCGGAGGAGTTACTGTGATTAAGACGAATTCCAAATAAAGTTCATCGAGGAAATTGGAAGATATTTCACACAGTATTAGGATGGAGAAAGTATACTTAAATGAAGTCGCATAATGTTTGAGACAAGTGAATTTCTTCCACTTAGGCCAGCGTGATGGACTACATTCTCATTGTGATTGGACACACGACCCAACAGTGCCGTTAATGGGTTACAGACACACAATATAAGTGTTTATGATGTTCTATTCCTAAAAGCAATATATCTTAGAGAAGCTCACTTGAAGCCATCGCGACAGGAGCAGCTGTAGCTGCCGTTGAGGTTGGTGCACAGGTGCGAGCAGTGGTGCGTGCCCGCCGCGCACTCGTCCACGTCCACGCACTTCTTGGTGTCCGCCGGCGAGATGATCCAGCCCTGGAAGCACGTGCAGATGTAGCCGCCCGCACCCCCCGCACCCCCCGCCAGCGTCAGGTTCGTGCAGAAGTGCTCGCAACCGCCTGGAACATATTTAGTTAAGTATAGATTAAAAAAGCTTTTATTTGTACAATCTTAATGAACGTCAAACGTCAGAAGAATGAATCAAAATTCATCCCCACCAATTCCAATTGGATCAACGCGGCCTCCTGTTGTGAGGAGAGAGCCTACCCTGTAGTGGGTCATAACGTTTTGTAGACATACATGTATCGGAACACTGACTTTTATTATGCGGCGAGTTGGTGCACTTTGGCACATTGGCACTGCGTGCGTCAGCCCACTGGCACTGTGTGTGTTGACGTACTGGCACTGCGTGACATTGGCAAGACCTGACCGCAGTCGTCGGCCAACAGTGCGACAGTGCGACAGTGCGACACTCACCCTTGTCGTGCGGCGAGCAGGCGAGCGCGTGGTGGCAGCCGCGCTCGTCGCTGGCGTCGCCGCAGTCGTCGGCCAGGTCGCACAGCTTGGCGCGCGGCACGCAGCGGCGGTTGGCGCACTGGAACTGCGCGAGCGGGTCGCAGGGCCGCGCTCGCGCCGCGCACAGCGTCATGTTGTTCTCGTCGGAGCCGTCGCCGCAGTTGTCGATGCCGTCGCACACTTGGTACCTGAATGTTGGGTCGTGATGTGAGAAAAGCTGTGATCTTAGTTCGTAGTTCAGAGTTCGATTCGAAGTGGCAACGATGACTTATCTGAATTAACTACGGAAGGTAGTACAGAAACAGAGTCATGAGAATTAATTTAATTTAGTTACCTAGGCACGCAACGGTGATTGTCGCAGTGGAACCGGCGCAACGTATCGCAGTTGAAGTTGGTGCAGATGGAGCTGGCTTCGTCAGATCCGTCGCCGCAGTCGTCTGTGCCGTCGCATAGGTCCGATTGAGAGACGCATAGATTGTTCGCACACTGGAACCTAAAAAAAGACAATAGTTAGTCTTTCTCACTAAGGTCTCAATCCTTCTCATTGCTATAGGCTCGAACCTGTATGGCTGCAATTAATTAATTAATAAATTAATGCTAAAGAATTGTACATACCTGCTCTCCGGGCAGTATCTTCCTCCAGGGAACCGCGGTGGACATCCGATTTCATCAGACAAGTCCCGGCAGTCCCTGTCACCGTCACATCTGAAGTACGCCGCGATACAATGCCCAGATTTACACTGGAACGTTCCGTTCTTGCACTTGAAGCCACCGCACTCCATCTCATCGGTGTTATCGCCACAATCGTCCTCGTGATCACATCTCCATCTCGACGATATGCACTTGCCGTTACCACACTTGAATTCTGACTCGGAGCATTCCCGATACTTGTGTTGGCAGACGGTTTCGGACTCGTCGCTTCCGTCGCCGCAGTCGTCGGTGAAGTCGCAGAGCCACTGCTTCGGGATGCAGCGCTTGTTCTCGCAGGTGAAGTCCGTGTCGCTGTTGCAAGTCGGACAGTTCTCTGGTAACTCGTCGGAGCCGTCTCGGCAGTCATCTTTTCCGTCACAGAATAACCATTTTGGTATGCACCGGTAGTTGGACTGGCCGGGGCAACGCCTCCAACCAGTTGTACAGTTCTTCTGTCGACACATGTACGCCGGCTCGTCGGAGTCGTCGCCGCAGTCGTTGTCGAAATCGCACATCCACAGTTTCGGGATGCAACGTCCGTTCTTGCAGGGGAACTCGGTGTCGGGGTTGCAAGGTCTGTTGTGGCACATGGCTGGGTCCTCATCGCTGTTGTCTTTACAGTCGGTGTCGCCGTCACACTTCCAACTGTCAAGGATGCATCTTCCACTAGCTTTGCACTTGAACTCGAGGACGGGACACTCGTGTGCGCACTGAGCTTCGTCGCTTCCGTCGCCGCAGTCGTCGTTGCCGTCGCAAATGGTCGCAGCTGGCGTGCAATTAGTGTTTTTACACTGGAAGGAACCAGCCCTACAATGTCTGACGGGACAGGTATCCGGTTCGTCGGAGCCATCCATGCAATCCTTCTCGCCGTCGCATTTCCAGAACCACGGGATGCATTTCTCGTCCCGACCGTTGCATCTGTGTTGCCCGTCTGTGCAGTTAGCGATACACGTTTTCATGTCGCGGGCTAAGTAGAACTGATTCGGGCAGGCGCATTTGTATGTCGTGGCACCCTCTTCGCCGTAGCCTTCGATGTTTAGGTAGCTGGATTCGTGAGGAGGTGCGATTAGGCAGAGATGGGAGCAGCCTCCGTTGTTGGTACCGCAAGGATTCGTGTAGGGTAGCTGTCTTAAGGGATGTACCACATGGATATCGTAGGGTCGATGCGTGGTGTTTCTGAGGGTGGTTAGATTTTCACCTGAATGCTTGTGTGCCTTGCTTATCGCTTTGAGGTTCCAGTCGGTCCAGTAAATTTCGTCGTCGAATAAGCTTAGTGCAAACACGTGTGGCACTTTGCTACCGGATAGCACTACATGTCGGTGTCTGCCTTCCAAGTCAGCGGAACCGATATAGTCCAAGTGAGCGTCCGCCCAGTATATTCTGTCAGTAAAGTAGTCGATAGTTAGCGCGTTTGGCCAAGCGATGTCGTCTTCCCAGTTCAAAATCGCTGTGAAGTTGGAACCGTCCATGCCCATCTTACCGATGTAGGCTTGGAGATGCCACGAAGTGTAATACAGATATCCAGTGCCGGGATGTACTACGATCGCGCGAGGGTCCGCTATGCCAGTCTTCAGAGTCTTTCTTCTCGTGCCATCCAATTCAGAGACGTCCAGATTCTTGGAATGCCTATCGAGCCAATACAGTTTTCTTCCGATCCAGTCAACGGCGATTCCTTCTAATCCATGAGAATCGTGTCTGATAACGACTTCCTTCGTTGGGTTCGGATCGGAGTAGTCCGATCTGTAGATGGTTTTAGCAGACACGTCAGCAAAGTACATCTTCTGCTCCTTAACGTCGAAGTCGATGGCGACTACGTTCATAAGGTCTTGGTGAACCAAATTGTAAAGAGTAGCGTCCGTCGACATGTTCCTCACGTAGTACTTGTTGGTGAATATGACCCAGGCGGAGGTGTTGTCTTTTCGTTTGCACGTGTGTTCGTCCGGTTCCCTCTCGTAATACTGGTCGTTACATTTACAGTAGTACGATCCGGGTGTGTTGGAACAGTACTGTGAGCAGACGCCTGGTGTTTCTACACACTCGTCGATGTCTGCACAAGCTTTACCATCGGCTAACAGCTTGTAACCTTGGTTGCAGTCGCAGTAGTAACCTGTCAAAGTATCGATGCACTTATGTCCGCACTGATTGATCTCCAACTTGGCGCACTCGTCGACGTTGCAGTGAGCAGGTTCGTCGGAATCGTCTGAGCAATCCGACACCTTGTTGCAAACAAGTCTGTTGTCGATACACTGGTCGTTGTTACATTTGAATTGTCCAGCGGGGCAGGTCTTGTTATGTTTCGCGCAGTCGACTTCGTCGGAATGATCGCCGCAGTCGTCCTCGCCGTCGCATCTAAAGTGGTTTCTGATACACTTGAAGTTCTGACACTTGAACTCTTGGTCGGTACACTGCTTGTACTGAGTGTTGCAGTGCTTGCCCTCATCGGAACCGTCGCCGCAGTCGTTGTCGTGATCGCACACCCATCCGACGTTGATGCATCTTCCATTGTTGCATTGGAACTGATCCTCGGAGCAGGGTGTAGGAGTGGAGCAGTGGTGGATGGTGGAATTCTCGTCGGCACCGTCGATACAATCCGGGTCACCGTCACACAGCCACTTCTTGGGGATACACTGAGCGCGTCCCCAGAATTTGTTCTCCTGGCACGTGTATTCAGTTTCCGCGTCGCACTTCCTCTCGTTACATTGGTGCCTATCGTCCTCGTCACTGTTGTCGAGACAATCGTTATCACCATCGCAGATGTATATCCTCGGGATGCAGTTTCCGTTATCGCAGGTGAATAGGTCGCCGAAGCACGTCCTGCCTTCCGAGCGACAGTATTCCGGCGGTTCGTCAGCTCCGTCGCCGCAGTCGTCGTCGCCGTCGCAGTACCAGGTGGCGGGAATGCAACGGTGGTTCGGGCAACGGAAACTGTTCTGGGGGCAGGTTCTCTGAGCACAGTGCAGCGGATCTTCATCAGAATTGTCTCCACAGTCGTTGTCACCGTCGCAAAGCCAGTACGGTTCGACGCATATATTGGTTTTCTCACATTTGAGGTGATTGGCGGGACAGGTGGTATTCCTCGGGCATCGCTCGTGCGTCTCGTCCGATGTGATGTTATCCTTGCAGTCGTTGATGCCGTTGCAGACTTGCGACATGGCGATGCAGCGGGAGTTCTGGCAGGTGAACTCTCCCTCGTCGCAGGGAGCGTACACGCATCCTTCCTCATCGGAGCCGTCCTTGCAGTCGTTCTCGTGGTCGCACTTCCAGGACTTGAAGATGCATCTGCCGTTGTTGCAGCGGAACTCGTTGGGCGAGCAGGAATGGTAGGCGCAGTAGTTCTTGTCCTCGTCCGAGTTGTCGCCGCAGTCGTCGTCGCCGTCGCACGACCACATCCGACTGATGCACTTCCCGTTTGCGCAGAAGAACTTGCTCGGGTCGCAGGTTATGTTCTTAGCGACGCACATTCGGCCTTCGTTCACCAACTTCGTGTGGTCGTCACATTTGCACTCTACGGAGTTGTTTGGAGCAGGGTGGCAGCTCTGAGCGCAGCCTCCGTTGCTAATGTTGCACGAGTTCTTCTGGCACTTCTGTCTGCTCGTGCTGTAGACGTGAATGTCTCTGGGGGAATCCTCTAGCCTCTTAACCATTTCGACCATGTTAGCGCCGGTGTGTTTCTCGGCTCGGTAGACCCCTCGCAGTTGCAAGTCTGTCCAGTAAATGTAATCCCCGAACACGGTGATCGCGAATGGATAGATCGTGGCTGATATTAGCACCTCACGGTCTGATCCGTCCAGCTTGGAGCGTTCGATTTTTTCGCGAACCGCGTCGGTCCAGTAGAGCATGTTCTCGTCGAAGTCGATCGTGAGGCCACTGGGTTGTGAGAGATCCTTGTCAATTATAGCTTTCTTCAGCGATCCCGCCATAGTGGTTCGGTAAATTTTGCCTGAAGTTCCGAAGCGACCCCAGTCCGTGTAGTACAGTGTCCCATTGCACGGGTCTACCACAATAGCGCGTGGACGCTCTACTCTTGCGATCATCACCATTTCACTTCCGTCCAGATTCATGGCGTAGATCGAATTGTTGCTGCTATCGGTCCAGTAGATTTTCCTTTGCGTCCAGTCGTATGAGATGCCTTCAGGGTTGATGTTTTTGCTGATAATATTTTGTATGCTGGTAGCGTCCGGGTGATTGGCAGACATCCAAGCTATTCTCGCCCACGGTCTGATTTGCGTGAAGAATAATTTGTTGTCGGCATAATCGAACTCGACACCGACAACGTTTGTGAGGTTACCGATGGGCTTGAAAGGCACGCCCGTAGATTTAGGGTCTAAGTTGACAGCACGGATTTCAGTCCTTGTCGTAAAAACGAGGTATTCATCCACCACGTCACATTTCTTCGGATTGCTGGCTGATATCTGACCGGTAGCGCACTCACATCTATGGGTGTATCCCTTGTTGGCTTCGGGAGGATAGCTGAAGCAGAGCTGATCGCATCCTCCATTACCGAGCTTCCTGCACGGATTGTTGTCATCGGTGGGTTGGTTATTGATGTCAAATATTACGATGTCCCTAAGTTTCGGTAGATTCGTGCGTAGCTTTTCAGGCATCGACGTATTACCGGGCAATTTAGAGGCTTTGTATATGGTTTGTAAGTTTCTGTCTACCCAGTAAACACTTCCAGTGTGTATGGCGATGCCCATTGGGTTCGGGAGATTTGATCTGATCAGCTGTCTGTTTCCACCGTTGTAAGAGATTTTCTGAATCTGGTCCAGCTTAGAATCGACCCAGTATACGTCGTGAGTTAGCATGTCGATAGTCAAGTCTCGTGGGTTGGATATGCCTGAGCTGACCAGAGTCTGCCAATTACTTCCGTCGAGATAGGCCTTACCGATGCGAGGATATTGGCCGTAGTCGATCCAGTACAGCAGCCTCTTAAGAGGGTTGACCGCGAGCTCCCGTGGTGCATCCATAGTTGTTTTCACGAGCACCTTTCTGTTGGAACCGTCGAGCCAGCTCATTTCTACGTAATTTTCGTGCGGGAAGACATTGGTGAAGTACAAATTCCCAGCGACCCAATCGACCGCCAGTCCTCGGATACCGTTGCTGCCGATGCCGTCTCTAATGACGTGTTCGAGTTCCGTACCGTTGGGCCTGACGCGGAATATGCCATTCCACTGGCCTCTGTTGAACTCCACCCAGTAGATGTAGTTGTCCGCGAAATGGACATCCACGTGGAGGATGTGATGGCCGAGCCCGGTGACGGGGACCATGGCTTCGGCGCTGTTCTCGAAGCTGTAGCCGCGGATCAGATCCAGTTGGGAGACGACCGCGAAGCTCTTGTAGGGAACGCAGTTGATTTCGTTCTCTTTCCTGTAGCCGATGGAGCAGGCGCACACCCTGGATCCTCCTTCACCGGGGATGCAGATCTGTTCGCACCCGCCGTTGTTCTGCGAGCAGGGATGGTGCATCATCTTTCGTTTCTGGAATATCGTCAACGACTTCAGATCGCTCTCATTATCCATTATGACTTTGATGTTGTCGCCGTTGGGTAGATCGGCCTTGATGATTTTCTCGTGTCTGGGGTCTAGGACGTATAGCCTGGAGTCGAGGATGGCGATGACCTTGGGGTAGGCGATGGCGTTGCTCTCGGTGAGGATGGTCTTCCGGTCGTTGCCCTCCGTGTTCACACTGTTGACGCTGCCGGGGTACTGGGAGCTGAAGTAGACGATTTTCTTCTCGATGTCGATCGCCACAGCCTCCGGTCTTTCGATATCGTCTACCAGGATGACGGGGTACGATCCGTCCATGTTCGCCTTGCCTATCTTCGCGGGCACCCCGTATCCACCCTCGTCCGCCCAGTATATTTTTCTGAAAAAAAAATGACAAAACATGAAACATACATGTTAAATAGATTAATTTATGGGTGCATTTTTATCGGAGCATCGGTGCATTAAATTCGGAGGTTGTATTGCTCTCCTTCTACTTCAGAAGTTATGGGCTGTAGTGACCACTTACCATCAGAATACGGACAGTCCTTTTTCAAGAACCCCATGTCATAGTCAGCTGGAAGACCGTTCCAAAGCCGGCATGTTAGAGGCAAGGAACGTCCGAGAAAATGAACTGTGGACGACCGGCACAGATTCCGGTGGTTGGGGTGGAACTTTTGTCTCCGATAGGTGGATAAGGCTAAGCTTGTGGAAGTCTACCATAATATTAGAGGTATGACCAGGTCGACCTGAGTGGCGCAGTGGTTAAGACACCCTCGCGCTGTGGAGGGTCTTGGGTTCGATTCCCAGCAGAGCAGGGATTCGAATGATGAATTTGAATTCTTGTTTCTAGTCTGGGTGTGTGTGTTGTTGTCTTGTATGTGTCCATGTACCCACGACACAGGGAATCCTAGAGTGGTGCTATGAGTGTGAAGCTTTATTTATTATTTATTTATTTATTATGGTAGACTGTGTGGGTGGCTACTCACCCCTCGGTGGGGTCCAGACACAACCCCCTGGGCTTGGCGACGGACGTGCGCTTGCCGTCGTTGGCGAGCACCACGCTGCGGTACTTGACCTTGCCGTCCACGCGCACCAGCTCGATGTTGCTGGCGGCGCGGTTGGCCAGGTACAGGTTGCGGCCCAGCCAGTCGAACGCGATCACCGACGGAGACCCCACCACGCCGCTGTCCGCGCCTAGGAACTCCACCTGGGAGCGAACACAACACGTTCTTTATTTACCTACGCGCCGCGGCCTATCCGAGTGGGCTAGTTCGTGAGGGAAAGGAAAGCGGAATAGGTAAGACTTAAGCGCTAGAAAGAGACGCAACATGTAGCGGGAAAGTTGAAAGGGTAAGGGTTACTCGCTAGAAAGGAGACGTAATATACCGTAGGTGATTGAGCGCTGCGCGATCTGAATTGAACTTAATCGTATCGTAGCTAGTCTATATTTCTTTAAATGACTTTTCGAAGTGGGCCTTCTGTATTTGCACTATTATGTGTACGCAGTTACATAATGTTATTATGCAATGCAATGCAGCCACATCCGATCTCAAAAAGGCTAGAAATTGGAGGGTACAAGACCCACGAGGAGGGCAGACCAGAACAAGGCCTCTGTGGATGACTAAAGGCGGATTTACACGGGTGCCTAAAGCCGCACGATTTTTGCCGCAAGTCGCCGTCTAAATGGCAATTCGGCTAGGTCGCAAGTGACTATGCCCGTGTAAATCCCCTGGCGATTTGTGAAGCGACTAGCCGCACGGCGACAATCGACCCGTGTAAATCCGCCCCAAGATGTATGGGTGTTAGTATAAACTTGATTGGAGATGAAGGATACTGTACTCGTACCTTGTTCCCTCCGCCATAGGGCATGGTGTAGATGGTGCAGTTCTCGTCCTCGCCGTCGCCGCCGGAGACGGTCTGCAGCCAGTACAGCATGTGGCCTTGGCGGTCGTACTCCAGCTGGACGCCTCCTGTGTGAAAAACTCTGAATTAGATTCCAATGATTTTGCAGAGAGACTTCAATTTGGGTAAGAATATATTTTTTTGGTTCACATTGCTGATGCTTATCTTATTATATTAATATGTGAAGCGAAAATTTGGGTTCAATTTACAGCTTACTCCGAACGGAGCGGTTTGAAATTTGACACAACGAAAGTTAATATGCATTAGCAGTACATGAAATTCATCAAAATACACGCCACGCATACTAACATAAGTTTGAGTTCTTTGACATGCACACATAGACAAACATGACGTGTACGTACATTCCGTTACATGTCAAATTCAAATTTCAATGAAATATAGTCGAATTTCGACTACTTGGCGATGTCTCGTATAAATAACTTTTATATCTAGTCTACAGTGAAAATTACCGAATCAGTCTAGAAAACCAAAACAGCCCGCACCCAGCATATGAAAAGGATCCATCAGGCAACCATTGTGCTTGAGTGCGGCCCAAGAATAGTGGCTTCATCTATTTAAAATGTTACCTTGTATTCCGACGACGGGCGGCAGCTGACCAGCGCGCCCGGAGCCGTCCGTCGACAGGTCAATGATCTGCGACCCCTTCAGCACCATCAGGTACGACGTCTCCTCTGTCAATTGACAACTGTATTAGAACCGTCACTGTACTCGCAATACGAGTAACTGAGCAAGGCTCTCTTATCATCGACCTCGTGACACGTCTAGCTGCTAGAAAATACCATTGCGCTCTATTTACCACAATCATTTATTAATTTTTGGTGCATAAAATTCAAGGATAATAAATAAGATTATAGCGGTGATAGCCCGGTGGCTGAGAATTCGACCTTGAATCGAGGGGTCCGGGTTCGCATCCCGGTGGCACGCATCGATGACTTTGTAAAAAAGTTATGTGCGCTTTATAAAATTAAATATCACCTGCTGTTTGGTGAAGGAAACCTGCTTGCCTGAGAGCTCGCAAAAAACATATTCTCAAAGGCATGTGAAGTCCACCGACCCGCAGTAGGCCAGCGTGGTGGACGGCGGCCTACATCCTCTCATTGCGAGAGGAGACCCCACCCGCCAGTGGGTCATTAATGGGTCACTGACAAATAAGGTTTGGTATAATAGAGTGCAACATTACCTTCAATACATTTGCCATCGGGCAGCAGCTTGAACCCCGGCTTGCACATGCAGGTGTAGCCGACCGTCTCGTTGGGGCTCAGCAGGCACAGATGCTGGCAGCTGTCCTTGCCGCACGGCGACGGGTACTGCGGCTGCAGCGACGGATGATGGACGTGGATCGAGAGAGGCTGCGAGATGAGGTGCGAAACTACCGTTTGGTTCGTTCCGAAGAACTTGTGAGCGGACAACACCCTGTTCAGCTGGCGGTCCGTCCAGTACAGCGTGTCTTCGAATAGCGTCAGCGAGTGCGGGTGGAGGAGGTAGTGACTCCCCGCCAGCACCTGCTGCCTGCCCGACCCGTTGTAGTAGCAGAAGTCTATGAAGTCCAGCTTGGAATCTGCGAAGTAGACTCTTTGGGTGGCCGTGTCCAACGTCAGGCCGTTCGGCCAGTAGATCTTCGTCGTTATAATCGCCATCCGTTGCGTTCCGTCCATGCCGACTCTTTCGATCCGCGGATTCTCTCCCCAGTCGGTCCAGAACAGCCATCGCGCGCTCGGCGCGGGGTCCAGGCACATGCCTCGGGGCTGCGTGATGTTGCCGCTCATGAGAGCGGTCCTCGCCGAGCCGTCCTCCTTGGCCACTTCGATGGTGTTGAGCTTGCTGTCCAGCCAGTAGACGTTGCCGCCCACCCAGTCGTAGGCCAGGCCCTCCACCAGGTCCAGGCCGGTGGAGACGATCACCTGCGGCTCGCCGCCGCGGTCCAGCCGCGAGATCTTCTTCAGCTTCATGTCGGACCAGAAGATGGTCCCCGTGTGCATGTTGGAGGCGGTCGCGACGACGTTTTCGACGTTGATCGGGACGCGCTCGAGGCCTTGCTCGTTGAGGTCGGCGACGAGGATGGAGTGGCGGTTGGAGATGATGAGGAACGCGCTGGAGTGGTTGTTGGCTTTGCACGAGTGCTTGTCGGCGGCCAGCTGGTAGCCGTCCACGCAGCCGCAGAAGTACGAGCGCTTGGTGTTGGTGCAGGTCTGCGAGCACAGTCCGGGCGGGGAGCACTCGTCGATGTCTCCGCACGTGAACCCGTCAGCTTGCAACTCCTCCCCGGAGGGGCAGAGGCACAGCGGGCCGCCCGGCGTCTGTTTGCACCGGTTGGAGCAGAGCCCCGCTTGGTGGTCGCACTCGGCGAAGTCGCAGCCGGGGCCCTCGTCGGCGCCGTTGGGGCAGTCGGGGTGGGAGTCGCACACTTGGGTTATGTTCACGCACCTGCCCGTGACGCCCGGACACGACCATTGGCCCGATGGACACCTAAAAAAATAATTGTTTGCTTCAATTTATTGGATGGTTTAAAACGACGTCATTAAGAAAAATACTCTAGCAAACAACCAAGTAACTGGTACATTCTGTTCAAAGATTGTCGAATCGAGGTGTCCGGGTTCGAATCCCAATGGCATGCATCAATAACTTTGTGAAAAGTTATGTGCGCTTTATAAAATTAAATAACACCCGCTGTTACGGTGAAGGAAAACATGGTGAGGAAACCTGCATGCCTGAGTGCACAAAAAAATGTGCTCAAAGTTATGTTCATCCACCAACGGGCAGTAGTGGTGCGTGGTGGACGGCGGCCTACATCCCTCTCATTGCGAGAGGAGAGCCGACCCTGTAGTGGGTCGTTAATGGGTTACTAACCTGAAGACAGGCGCTTTACAAGCATGCTCCACGCTCTCATCGGATCCATCCCCGCAGTCGTCGCGGCCGTCGCACACGTACGCCTTGAACACGCAGCGGCCGTTGCCGCAGCGGAACTGGCCCGCGCCGCACGCGGTGGCGCCGCACGACGCCGGCTCGTCCGACAGGTCCTCGCAGTCCGGCGTGCCTGCGACCGGGACAATTACAATATCAGTACGGACTTGCGAGTAGCCTGTCCACTGTTAACCACTTTATATTATTACTGATAATTAATTATCAGTCACAAGCCAGTCCATTCAGAATTTGTAGAAATTAGAAGGACTGATGTCTGCTGGGTTGGATAATTTTGAAATATTTACAATGTTCTTAAAGAGTATTTAAGTAAGACGTTTCAAAAAGTCCATTCAATAATGATAATTATTATTTACCGTTTCATAATTGCATGGAATAAGTCAGGGGCAACTTTAAAAATAATGCTGACTGCTAAAGAGAACCCGGCACATTCCATATTGTCACATCTCCATTTTGCCACTCTGGGCTATTGCCAACTTGATCCAGGGTAGGTTTTATGGCTAGTAGAACAATCGAGGAGTATAGTTTAACTCGGTTTAGCTGTGTTAACTGAACATAAGTCTAGTCCATTGTGCTGTGTATGTGTGTGTGTGTGTGTGTGTGTGTGGAGAGGGGAGAGCGGACTCGCTGTCGCAGTACCAGGAGCGCGGTATGACGATGGCGCGCACTGGTGCATGTGTGCGTGTGTGTGTGTGTTTGTGCGTGTGGGGGGGGGACAGAGGGGGGCACTCACCGTCGCAGTACCAGGTGCGCGGGATGCAGATGGCGGAGGAGAGGCACTGGAACTGCTTGTCGGGCGCGCACTGGTGCGGCGCGAGGGAGGGGCAGCCCGCCTCGTCGCTGCCGTCGTTGCAGTCCGGGATGCCGTCGCACTTGTACGCCTCCTGCACACAGTCGTGAGTCGTGAGCACAGATTATTCAGTGATAGGGATATTGTATACTTTCAGCCGATGCACAGCGGCCGAAAAACGTGCTGGACCGATAGACGACGCACACTGACGAACTGACGACTGTCGAACCAATCGCGTGCACCGCAGCGCAGTCAATGTCAAACCGACCAATGAAAGTTGTGCTCACCACTCGTGAAGGCAACTATACAACTTTTTGTAACTAAAAGTTGTCTGAACAATAACTGAATTTAGTACAGTAGTTACGGAAGTAATGTGTCTATATTACTCTCCATTCGACTAAGTTTTGTTTAAAATGTCTAGCAATACGTTCTACTTACTGAGAATTTTAAAGTGTCTAACAAATTTCTTAAATAAGACAGACGAATCATTATTTCAAAAAAATTTAAACATAATTTTGATCTCGGATAAGTCTTATGATTACAAAAAAACGTGATAAGTGAAGTGATCACCTGCACACACTGCTTGAGGTCGGCGCACTTGAACTGGCTGGCGAGGCACGACACCGGCGGGCAGTCGGCCTCGTCCTGCTTGTCGTAGCAGTCGTCGTCGCCGTCGCACACCCACGACGCGGGGATGCAGTGCCCGGTGCGCGGACACGTGAACTGGACCGCGACACACACACACACACACATCATTGTATACGTACGAGTACATATGTGACACACACAATACACTAGTACCATCGCGTGTACTTAACATTGACACGTTCAATGCCGTTGACGGGCCGAGCCGGGCCCGGATTCCGTATGACCCAAAAGATATCGTGCCGATATAGTGTGACATCAAACCGTACGTCATTTCATGAACTCGACACGACAGGGAGCCTTAATGTCTATTCTATAAGGTGCACAATAGATTGTCACGATATTTGACTTTTAAACCTAACCGATACTTGCAGTTTATTAGTGCAATCTTATATTGTAATATTTATTATAAATCATAACTGTTTCTGATTTAAATTGTCACTCAATTAAATATAAACTGTTACTTACACATTATGGACTGTAGGCTGTCTGAATAAATAAATGATTATTATTATTATTTGCATTCTTTCTTTTCCTCCTCCTTGTAGAGAGGGTAAATTACAACCCCATACGCGGGCCTTAGCCAAGCGTTTGGGGAGGTTATATAACAGTAAGTGAGGTTGATGTAATTATGGACGATGTAAGAAATTTTCTGGTAATGCGGCAGGTATTGAGGATAGTCGCCTTTTGTAGCATATGAAGTGTATAGGGAGGCATGTTGAGGGTTTTTAAGCTCTGTACTAAACTTTTTAATATAATGCCAGTTGATGCAGTTCATTAAGTGTGCATAAATTGTACCTAATAATGAATAAAAGCTTTTGAATTTGAATTTGATGAAAGAATTATGGGTATTATTTGAATTTTCTGTGCCTTCTACTGAGTTGTTAATTGTATAGCTAGGTCTTGTTATTTACCAAGCTTTTCTGTTACTGTACTCTGAATATTATGGGAATTAGGTATAGCTATGTCTATTAAATATACAGTTTCGTTGATTTTGTCATATAAAATAATATCCGGTTGATTAAAATGTACTGTCTTGTCTGTTTATTATTATTATTAAATTATACGACACATTCATAATAATCTATGAGTATTGGTAGACTGGAGAGCGCATAACATGATTTGAAGCGTGCCAGCTGTCAGTCACTGACATGCAGTGTTCCGGGTGTAGGTTCCTGTAACAAACAGAAATTTCTTCATTTTTTACTTTTGTGTGGATAGGTAAAGTAAACAAATAATCTTTATTGTATATTTATCAATTCCTAAACAAACCCAGAAAACGTTTTAAAACGTTAACGTTATTCACGTTAATGTTACTTTTTATTTTCTGCAGGTTTTGGAAAAAAAATTATGTTATTTAAGATTTTTTGTTCATGAGCAATTACTATTTCTGGGTTTATTTAGGAATTGATAAATATACAATAAAACTTATTTGTTTACTATATCCACGCAAAATTTAAAAGTGAAGAAATTTCACCAGTAGGTTTCAATAAACCGAATACCCGATTATTGAATATGAAATCGATGTCAGATCTAATGTCAGTGACTGACAGCTGGCACGCTTCAAATCATGTTATGCGCTCTCCAGTCTATCAATCCTCATCGATTATTATGAATTTGTCGTAATATTTAATCAAGTGACGGTTTAAATCAGACAGAATTATGATTTATAATAAATATTACAATATAGTAAAGGGTAATGCCATCAAAAACATAACTTGTAAAAAACCCAAGTGTCACAACTCAGTTCTTGCACCGTAAAAGGTTGTGAGATCCATGTACATATGTACCCATAGATTGACTTGACCGTCGCATGATAGCACAATGTATGTCACACGTAATACATATTGTATTATACTAGCTGACCCCGCAAACGTTGTTTTGCTATAAAAGTTATCGGGCGGGATGAAACGAGTGGGATGAAAAATTATTAAATCACTAAAATGACATTTAAAAATAGGGGTTGTTGATAGAAGGATGAATATTTAGGGTTGTATGTATTTTTTGATGTCACATTATTGAAAAATAAAAATAATTGTCCAAAAAATAAAATAAAAATGTTAGGTGTGGACAACCCTTATCACTTAGGGGTTTGAAAATAGAAAGTAGCCGATTCTCAGACCTACTGAATAAGCATATAAAATTTCATAAAAATCGGTCAAGCCGTCTTGGAGGAGTATGGTAACTAAAACTGTGACATGAGTATTTTATATCTAAGAAAGAGAAAGAAGATTAGATCGTTTACTGCGATCGCCAAGTTAGTCAATGGATACATACATGGATCTCACAACTTTTCCTCGACTTGGCGACATAACACCGACTCACTTGGAAGTAAGCGCACGTCTTCTCAGCGCAGTGCGAGCCCTCATCGGAGCCGTCGCCGCAGTCGTTCTCCGAGTCGCACTTCCACGTGTTGGGGACGCAGCGGCCGTTGTCGCACTGGAACTGCGACGAGCTGCACGTGACGTTGACGCAGCCGGTCTCGTCGGAGAAGTCGCCGCAGTCGTTCTCCGAGTCGCACTTGAACGTGGCGGGGATGCACCGCCCCGACTTGCACATGAACTCCGACGCGCTGCATGTTGTCTCTATACAAATGCAAACGAACAATAAAACCACAAACATATTTACATACGTACGCCTTTGAAATTTCTTATACTTGTTTAGAAGCCGTAATGGACAAAAATATGTACATATTGTTACATAAGACAGTCGGAAGAATCGGGAAATACATAAGTAGGTACATAGCCGGCCATAAATCACACGGCCGCCCGTCGCTGACAGTTATATACATGCCTTGTAATAGAATCTCAACCCTATGCCTAATGTGTTAAGGTTCAAAATAGCATGGTTAGTCTATAGTTGTTTACAACTTTAGTACATTCTACTCTAGTCTTTATTGTTCAGGATCATTCCAGAAACCTCTAGTATATCTGTAGTCGGGTATAAATAGATGCGTGGCGGGCATTCAGAGAGTCATTCTGTAATCAGCGATCGGAGCGAACTATCCAGGCGATAACAAGTGATACTACTGCGACTAAGTGAGTGAGTTAATTAAGTGCGTTCTGTGAAAGTGTGTATACGTGTTTTGCTGTATTTAAAGAGTGGTGATTTGTTGTGTGGACGTTCAATAAAGTACTTGCGGAACCAACTGGTGTCTTCGCGAACCCCATTATCCTGACAACGCGACAATATAGTGGCATAGAATTCGACCTCGAATCGAGAGGTCCGGGTTCGAATCCCAGTGACACGCACCAATGACTTTGTAAAAAAGTTATGTGCGCTTTATAAAATTAAATATCACCTGCTGTTACGGTGAAGGAAAACATCGTAAGGAAACCTGCATGCCTGAGAGTTCACAAAAAAAATGTTCTCAAAGGTATGTGAAGTCCACCGACCCGCAGTAGGCCAGCGTGGTGGACTAAGGCCTACATCCCTCTCATTGCAAGGAGACCCGACTCTGTAGTGGGTCATTAATGGGTTACTGTCACACTTACTGGTACAATTCTGTTCCTCGTCGCTGTTGTCCAAGCAGTCATCGTCGCCATCGCACACCCAGCTCTTGGGAATGCACCTCTGGTTGTTACACGTAAAGTCCCAAGTGTTGGGGCACGCCTGCACCGGCGGCTCGGAGTTCGGATCCGCTACGCAACTGACACTATCCGGAGCTAACTTCTCTCCGTATGGGCAGCCGCACTTCACCGTCAACAACCCCGTGTTGTTCCTGGGTATAGCGAAGCATAGCTTCTGGCAGTTGCCGTTGTTGTGAGCGCAGGGCTGCATCACGTCTATCTTCTGGACCTCCTCGCTGTACACTTTGACACCGTACAGCCTGTTCGTCTGTGGCTCCCGCACCATTATGTCCTCTTGTTCGCCCGTCAGCTTGTGCAAGCGCACGATTGCGTCTAACCTCCAGTCGGTGATGTACATGAACTCTTTGTGGATGACTATGGAGAACGGATGCCGTATCAGTCTCGAGTTTACGGTCTTCACATCGGTACCGTCCAACTTGGAGTGCTGGACGTGATCCAATAACGCGTCGCACCAGTACAGCCTGTCGGCGTCGAAGTCTATCGACAGCCCGTTCGGCCAGCCCAGCGTTACATTCTCGAACACCAGCAGACCGCTGCCGTCGGTGTTCGCTCGACTGATGTTCGCCGGGCGGTCCCACTCCGAGAAGAAGATGTAACCTTTGTTGGGGTGCACGACGATAGCTCGAGGCCTCTTCAGATCTTTTAACAGTGTTCTCTTGTACGCAACGTGTCTCGTCGACAGTACGTTTAACGTTCCCTTTCTGGAGTCGATGTAGTATAAGTTCTTCGAAGCCCAGTCCACGGCTAGGCCCTCGACGCCCTCGTTCTGTGAGGCGAGCACGATCTCCCTCGTCGATCCGTTTCTGTGAACTCTATAAATCACGTCCTGTAACACGTCCGAATAATAGATGTGCTCGTCTCGGAAATCGAAGTCCAGTCCGACGAACCTCGCCCTCCTGGACACGACCGGCAGGATCGCATCGCTGAAGCCGTCTATCACCGGGTTCAACACCTTCCCCTTAATGAACCTCTGCTGGGAGTACATGAGGAACTCCTTGACGAGATCGCAGTTCCTCAGATCGGTCTCCAGCCGATAGCCGATGTTGCACGCGCACCGGTAGCCCAGCCCGCCGTTCTGTAGGGCCGTCACTATACACATCTGCTGGCAGCCGCCGTTGTTGTTGCCGCAGGGGTTGTTCACGGAGGTCTGTTTGAGGGAGTGTATCACGGTAACGGCTTTGGGGTCCCTGATGTCTTTCATTTTGTATATAGCCTGTATGCTGGAAGCCCCTTCGTACTTGTTAACTGAGCTGATTCCTTGCTTGGTGCTGTCCGACCAGTATACCCTGTCCTCGAATAACGCCAGTCTCGACGGGCTGGGGACCTGCTGGCCCCTCAGCACCAGGAACCTGTAGTTGCCGTCGTAATCTACTGTCTCTATGTAGTCTAACAGCGAGTCGCACCAGAAGATCCTTCGGGCGATCGTGTCCACCGCTATACCGGAAGCCTTGTAGGACGCTTCGGATACGATCGATTTTGAATGCGTTCCGTCCATATTCGCTCTTATTATCTGGAAAATAAGATTGATTGATAAATTATTAAATTTAATTCTCAATATTTAAACCTAAGCCTACACCACCTGAATGTAAGTGGTCGTTGTCTATTCATATTAAACATATAAGGCCTATATCCTTCTAGTTATGAGACATCGAGTGTCTTAATAGTAGTCTTCAATAACACCAAAGACAAGCTTTTGGTTAAATTAAATACATCAAAAAATAGAACGATTAGAATCATAGAAAAGAGAAGTAGATAGAACTTTAATGTAGGCCGGAAGGTGTGCCATAGATTTTGCTAAACTATGTACTCGACATATCTCATTCTCTCACTCCCTTTGTAACTGTGAGTGAGAGTGCAAGAGTATCGTTAAGTTTGGATCACGAATGTTAGCTAGCTAATCTCCCACCAGGCGAGGTGATCACGCCTGGGCAGCGGCCGCGCTCCGATTACATCATGTCGGAGTTTTGTACATACGTAATTATGCTAGAAAACTTCTATAGCGTGATTCAGGATCGTGTGGCGCCATCTCTTGACGAGACGAGACTTGATAGTTTATCAGCTATCTGACCTTAACATCGATAGACACTTTGGAATTATTTCGTTTTCCATAGCTAGAATGTGGCATCACCTGACTGCTATCCGCGACGAACATGAGCCCCAGCGTGGGGTCCAGCGCGATGTCGGCGGGGCTGGTGAGGTTGGAGCCCAGCACCACGGCGTGCCAGCGGCCGTCCAGCTCGAACACGTCCACCTTCTGGCCGACGGCGTCCGCCACGTACAGCTTGTCGCCCACCCAGTCCACCGCCAGCGCGACGGGCGCCCACGAGCCGGGGAGGCTGATGTCGCCGCCTGCGTACGCGGAGATGCCGGCCGGCGCGTTCAGCTGCTGTGTGTGGATCTGGGTGGGGCGAGGGGTTCAATTAAAAAGTTAGGTAAAGTAAATAGGTTATTTTTAAAAAATTACAAAAATCTTCTAATATATAAGATTCTCGTGTCACAGTTTTCGTTGCCATACTCCTCCGAAACGGCTTGACCGATTTTGATGAAATTTTTTGTGCTTATCCGGTATCTATGAGAATCGGCCAACATTTATTTTTCATCCCCCTAAATTATAGGGGTAGTCCACCCCTAAATTTTTATTTTTTAGACAAAATTTTTAATTTCTATTTTTTTATGATACAACATACAAAAATTATGGCAAAACAACGTTTGCCGGGTCAGCTAGTTTCATTATAAAAAGGTGTGCATACTAACTCTGACATTTTGTAGGAACGAATTGTTAAGGTGTTATTGCAATTGCAACCTATAGAATAAAAATCGGGTGTTGTATCTTTCTTTTGTCTGTCTATGAAATATTACTCAACAACACCTCCCTGACATTCAGTTCATGTCATTAGGGTGAAGTCTCCAGTCTCCAGTTTATATATATTATCAGTTACCTTCCTAGTTTTAAGATAAAACCAGAAGATTAAATTCCTCCTATATAAGAATAGCACATTCGAGCCTGGCGATTGCGGATCCATTAGGTTTAGAACTCCAGTGCTGGTGCTACAAAAGCTTTAAAGTTCTATGTGTTTTCATTACCTTCCTAGTCTTTAGATCGGACCAGAACAGCAGATTCTTCCTATAATGGTAGTCCAGGCCGGCGGCAGCGGACGCGTTGGCCAACGGAGCGGGCGCTCGCCCCAGCATGTCCAGCCTCAGCACCCCACGCTCGTGTGCGAGCGCCAGCGTGGCGGCCGCGGCCCCGGTGCCGGCGCCGGAGCCGGCGACGCAGCGGCCGCGCTCCGCCAGCGAGTAGCCGGGGGCGCACGCGCACGTGTACGCTGGAACAGGCAACAATAATAGGTCAAAACTCTTCCTGCTCAAATATACAGGGTGACCGGTGAGACACTTGACATACTCGGGCACAAGAAAGTAATTGGTGTTGTGTGACTTTAAAAAAAATCCATAAAAAAGTATTAACTAAGTACTCACGAGTTACCTAATTGATGCTTAGACATAGAGGCATGGTGAATCAACCCATTTACAATTATTCCTTTCATTCACAAAATCAGCTTGATTTCAATAAATTAATGTTCAAGATACTTACATCCAACTGCCGTAAATTTTGGTTGTCACTAAATATTATAGTAATCTGCTACCAAGAAAAGCTTTACGATACAAACAAATTGCACAAAGCACACCAACTTAATAGTATTAGGATTTCTTATTCTAAAACAAAACTTTTAGACATCCTTTTGCTACTTGTATGTCTCTGTGTCTCTCTTTGTGAGATCCAGAGATGTGGAGCTAACTTAACAATGAAGCGCCAACGTAGTTCGGCGTACTGGCAATACTCACACCCGGGCGTGTTGACGCAGAGCTGGTGGCAAGGCCCCCACTCCTTGCACTCGTCCCTGTCCGTGCAGGTGCGGTTGTCGGCCGCCAGCGCCAGCCCCGCCGCGCACGCGCACACGCCGCCGCCGGGCGACGCCACGCACTTGTACTGGCACTCCAGCACGGGGCACGTCGACGTCGCTGGAAGGTAATGGGACGACGGGTAACGAATTTAGACAACCATCGAAATACTTAGTAATATACAAATATCAATGGTTGGGAGGCTATGGAAAATTTCCAGAGACGTTAATTGTAGCTTGCCTGGGGAGGTGATTTAACATGGCCTTTTTAAAATGCCGTAAAGCAGTGCATTCTTCATTAATCTCTCATTGTGGTGAGGTGTGGTTTGAAGTATTGAGACCTCATGATCATAACACACCCACATAGTATGTGGGACTCATTCTAGGATTTCTTCTAACCTCTATTTAGGTACGGAAGTAGGTGTTCATAACGTAAAGTATTTTCTGTAAAAAGCACAGAAATATCTGTGGAGGTCAACAAATACTGTACATTGAAAGAAAAATAATGAAGTTAACAAGAATGGGTGTTAAAATGTGAAATAGAATAAAATAAACAATTTATTAATCCATTATTTAATTAATGTACATATGAGATTTACAATTTGTGAGTTTTTTTTCCATACACTTCTTTCTCTCAGTCGATGTTATGAACCTGAATCTAAATTTGAGTAAGTAAACGAAATCAAGAATAAGAAAGCCGACTTAAGTTTTGAACAGCTAACTGTACAACAACATACAAAATTTGAAAAATGTGCTGAATTTCAGTGAAGAACCAGCAAATATAAAGTTAAACACTCACAGCAAGCAGTTTCCTCATCAGCATTATCCTCGCAGTCCTTCTTGCCGTCACACAGCTGCGACCTCGCGATACACTTGTGCGTGCCGCCCGGGCCGCCCTTGGGGCAGAGGTACTTGTTGTCGGGGCAGGCGATGGCGGTGCAGTTGGCCTCGTCGGAGCCGTCCGCGCAGTCCTTGTAGCCGTCGCAGTGGTACGAGGCGGGGATGCACAGTGCGTTGCTGCAGCGGAACTGCCCGATGTGGCAGGGCGGGAAGCCTGGATGGATGGTGGAATGCAAATTATTCCAAAATCAAGTCTGGATTTAGTGGTCTGGAGGCCTCGGGGCAACAAAGGAGTGGGGGCCCCTTGCCCGTAAATTATTTTCCATATAAAATGGACAATTTTTTTCCGTCGAGTTCTCAAATAATTAATTTATTGTGAAACCAGCCCCGGTTGCCCTCCCCTAAATCCGGCCCTAAGCAGCTTTGTTATAGAGTAGCAACTGATTATTGATTTTATTGATTGATCAAGTTTAATTCAAGCATTGATTTAAAAAGATTGCTGTGAGTTTTTTACACTTGCCTTTTTCCCTGTAACCACATTAGCCTGTGTGCATGCAGCTTGCTTTTCATACCATTGTATATTAGGTGTTACTCCACTAAAAACTATCCAATAATTTCACGATCACTGTTGGAATGCGCACTGGCAATTCCAGTCAGTAGGTGACCACTTCTCGCCAGGCCCTGTGTTGCCAACCTGTTAGTCAATGGTCAACGGTCGCCACTTGAAATGTTAAGACTACTTACTACACAATGCTTCATCTGAGTTGTCGCCGCAGTCATCCTTGTGATCACATTTGGCGGTGGCATCTATGCATTTATCGCCCGCCGCACACCTGAACTGGTCCAGCCGACACGCCAAGGGCTCCCCGGGACAGTCCTGCTCGTCCTTACCCGTTCTACAGTCTAGGTACCTGGAATGTTGGTTTTAAATATTAAATGTTAAATCAATTTTGTAATCATTCTCCCTTTAGAACAATGCTCACTATTAATTTTATAGTAATTGAGTATTAAAACGGCATGCAGGCCAATCGATATTAAGTGGTCATGGATGCCCTCATCCTGAAGAAAAAAATACATATGAGCATGGGTGCTTTGCTACTCATAAGAATTAAGATATGGGTTTTACTATACCAGACTCCTGGCTAAAATTCCTGTGGTGTTCCTCTCAATGCTAATTGCATTTGCAACCCATACTCACACACTCCACACAAGTATTCACAGGAAGACAAGCATAAATTATTATTTTATTTAAACAGAACAGTTCACTGGTTTTAGTCCGTTTGAGCTAGCAGCACTCAGTATTATAATAGAACTCGGAGTAGGAAGTTTGAATGAACGTCCTTGCGCTCGCGTCGCGGCTTCCTTCGTCCTTGACATCCTTGATTGTCAATTTTTTAACTATGGCGCCTTGGCCGGTTGATTTCAAATTAAAAGTTTATATCGTAGTGATTTTATTATTATTTACATTTTAATATTAAATTTGGATTTGGTCTCGCACTGCGAAGGTAATGTTTTACATCTTGCAGAGGAAATTTTCCTGTGCGGTCATAATTAATAGCATTGTTCGATTTTATTCTTGCTTAAAAGTTGTACGAAACGCTTCTTGCTTTGAATAGGCGAATTACTACAGGGGCTGGAAACTTCGATCCAATATCAAGTCAGGATTTGAGATCTGAAAATGTCAGGACATTTTATTGCAAGTAGAACTTACCCATCACATCTCTTTTCCTTTGGTATGCAAGGCCCTTGAGAGGAGACCTTTCCTGTGCTGATTCCTTCCACTCCGCACTGGAAGTCATCTGTCTGACATTTTCTGTACGCTGTAACAAAAAGAAACCAATTTTAATACTGTCTAATGTACGAACGTAGTCCACCAACCCGCACTAGGCCAGCGTGGTGGACTAAGGCCTACATCCTTCTCATTGTGAGAGGAGACCCGACCCTGTAGTGGGTCATTAATGGGTTACTGACAATGTACGAATACCAGGGGAGCTGGCAAAATAGGTAACCTGATGGTGAGTTTTCATCATCACCCATTGATACGGACACGGAAAACTCAAGTCGCGTGCGGTCAGTTCCTGGATGGGTGGAGTGGCGAATTAACTGTGCACTGACGTGCTTTTGAGGGCACGCTAAGCCGTCAGTCCCGTTAAGTTGTTATCGATAAGATAGCAGTCGTTAAACAACAATGGGACAATGGGACACAAAGAGTTGTCAACGCTTCACTTTTATGCTATCTAAATTATTAGACCTGTTAAATTAAAGTGGATATAATTATCACCTTTAATACATTCATGATCATAACTTTCAAAGAGCTGAATTATATCGTCACGGATTAATAACCGGGATGGGTTATTAAAGCGGCATAATTAATTCAAAATGGGGTTGCAAACGATTGTTCCCGCTTTCCAATTGGATCATTAAAAGTTTGCGATGGGTTATTAATATCAATGTAGGTATGTGTAACATTTGGTATGTAGATTTATCTATAGTCATAACTGCCAAAGAACGGAATTCTTTGCCCGTTTCTTTCCGTGTTTTCAGATTATTATGACCTGAGTTTATAAAAATAAAAAGCAAGAGTGAATAAAAAATTACTAGGAAAGCATGCTTCCGTTAGGGAGGCATGGTTGCCGGAAATATTTTATTTGAAGCGATCATCTTAGTCTTCATGAGTAGTAACGAGCCCACATCCGACACGGATTGGATCTCCATCCTATTTGAAGTCGGACGTGAGTGTCCATGGGCTGCAAACCCCTTAACACCAGTGCCTCGCAAACCCGTTTGATGCTCGTTAAAAAAGTTCCATTAAGCTACATAACGGTTTATTCAGAGCGTGTCTATGGAAATCAGACGAAATGTAGTTGACTAGTCGATGCAAAAGTGAAAAGAAAATTAAGGATGTTGAAAATCTTTTCAAGTATCAGAACTCTATAAAGCATTTTAGATCAGTTCAATAACCCAATCAACGTCAGCCGACGTGTGCGAAATTCGTGAAGCTCGCTTGAAGAGAAAATGTTCAAAGGAGCACTCTCCATAAGACGGTACTGATCATAACGCATACATATTTACAGCCGAAGCCGGTGCGTGGAAAACTCGCTTGGCTTTTTACGACTAAACTTTCGTGCGCCTATGTAAGTAGGTACTGAGGTGACGCCGAAAGGATGACGCTTAGTGATGCTGGATACCGTAGCGATGTCGTTTAGTTTGAAGTATTCACATAAATATCTATCGCGGTATCTTATATATTAAAAACTAGACTCGTGTGGACAGTTGTAGTCATTGCAAAGTTTTGTCCGTTATACCTACAATAATTGTTAATCTGTTAGGAAACGATGGGAAGAGAGAATGATTCGAATTGGATCTTCATGATCTGTCAGTAACCCATTAATGACCCACTACAAGGTCGGGTCTCCTTCTCGCAATGAGAGGGATGTAGGCCTTAGTCCACCACGCTGGCCTACTGCGGGTTGGTGGACTTCACATGCCTTTGAGAACATTTTTTTTTGTGAACTCTCAGGCATGCAGGTTTCCTCACGATGTTTTCCTTCACCGTAACAGCAGGTGATATTTAATTTTTATAAAGCGCACATAACTTTTTAACAAAGTCATTGGTGCGTGCCCCTGGGATTCGAACCCGGACCCCTCGATTCGAGGTCGAATTCTAAGCCACTGGGCTATCACCGCTAAATGATCTTCATGATCTAATGTGCCTAAATTGGCAGTTTTGTGGCAAGGATTTTACACCTTGTTGCTGAAAATGTTTTAAATAAAACAGTAATTTTTTTATATCGAATTTTATAGAACCGTTGGCTATTGGGTGGGATGAGATTTGAAGATTGCCACTTTCATTACTAATTGCATGAAGCTCTGAAACTCAACTTCTTGGCACTATGATTTGCATATAAATGACAAGAGAGTAATGTAATCAAGCAAAAAGTGGAGCCAAGAACGAACCTTTAAATAATGCGATTTTCATATAAAGTTATGCAAAAATGCTCCGTCGCTCTTTCAGCTGAAGTGCCTCGAGACCGGTGCTTTAAAGGAACCCTTTGTACCTCTGTACCCATTTTCCAGGAAAATAACAAAAACCGGAAAGTCTGCGCTTCGAGTATACTAAATTATGCGACTTTTTCATTAGAGTGTTTGGAGACTAGTGCCCAGAGCACGAACAATATCGTCAAAGTATTAATTAACGTGTGTCATTAGTATGGCAAGATTAGGCAGACTAAGTTGACATACTAATGAATGGCGTTTACAATGCCTCGATCATGAACACTATCGTCAAAGTATTCGTTTGGTTTACGTGTGCCATTAGTATGGGAAGATGTCAGACAGACTGATAGGACATATTAATAACTGGCGTTTACAGTGCCTAGATCACTTAGGCAGTTTCGTATAGTAATCGTATCTAACAGTCATTAGTACGTGTGCCATTAGTATGGGAAGATGTCAAACAGACTGATAGGACATATTAATAACTGACGTTTACAGTGCCTAGACTAGAGCATGAACATACGCAACTGCGTAACTTCGTATAGTAATCGTATCTAGCAGTCATTGGCATGGGAAGATGTCAACCGACGTCTGACGTTTACTATACGAATACTTCGACGTGTTCATGCTCACAGTCTAGGCGTGCTGTTTATGTGGCAATTATTAGGAAAATAAAAGGTAATTGATTCACTTCACTACTGACCTGCTTTGGCTCTGCCAAATAAAGGCGTTTTATACATCTTTTTAGAACTGAAAAATGCTATTTATGAGTGATGTTAATGATAATAAAAGCCTGTCGGGGGGGATAGGTAGGTACCTATCCTTTTATCTTATACCTAGGTACGTATCCTATTTGCAGATAAAATTCGCATAAGCTAAGGTTTTTACCGAAAATTACGTATTCACTACCGCTCTAGATTCTACTTCTAGAATCTACGTTCGTCTAGTGCTCGGGGTGTTCAATGACCCGAAAAAATAGGCCGATGGAGATTTAATATCTCAGACCTACCGAAAGGTATCCATAAACGGAATACTTGTGATACTTTCTCGTTTTGTTTATAACTTTAGTGATTCCATTTGGCAGATTAATTCGTAGTGCAATAAGACTGGTTACGCCCACTTCGATGACGCTGAGCGCATGTCTTACAGCAGGAACGACGGAATTTCTATGAAAATGTTTTTATTGACCCCGTAATTGCATCCGGGAAATACAGGAAAAGCCTGTCCTTGGGTCTTTCCACTATAGGGGGGGCTGGAAGCATAGTCCATGACTCCGCTCAAGCGAATTGGTAAAGGCTTGGATATCGACTTAATATCGTACCTATGTTTAATTTGTTTGCTGACGTGGTTTGCTCCCAGACAATCAATGAAAATTGGGTGTATCTTTGCCTCTTCGATTGAAGTTTTTAAGTACAGCACGAGTTTACTTCTTTCTGTGTAATATATGAAACTTTATAGTCAAGTCATTCAACTAGAATTGGTTTTGTTTAGCGACACTTGTGTAACGTCTTTGCAAACTTTGTTACCATTAGTAAATCGCACGTTGCTTCGTGAAATAAAACTACGACGATGTTCAATTTTCTAAATTTCCAGCCAGCAGAGGAGCCATTACCCTCCAAGTAATCTGCAGTTAAACCAAATTATCTTATAAAGAGTCTAGTACAAGTTTCGCGAAAGTACGACGGAATATAAAAATGCATTTACATTGTAGTTCTACTGCTACTAACATAAAAATCCACTACTGTAATGCAACATAATTATGCCATAATTTTTTGATGACAACCAGTTTCCATAATAAAACGACGTCATTGTTAAACCACAATTTATTTATACGTTTATAATAATAATAATACTGTTACTGTTTGATACATTAATTTGATAAATTGTCAGTTACCCATTAATGACCCACTGCAGGGTCGGGTCTCCTCTCACAACATCAGGAATGTAGGCCTTAGTCCACCACGCTGCTTAATGGACTTCACTTCACATGCCTTTGAGAACATTTTTTGTGAACTCTCGGGTATGCAGGTTTCTTCACGATATTTTCCTTCACCGTAACAGCAGGTGATAATTAATTCAATAAAGCGCACCTAACTTATTTACATAGTCATTGTCCCGGGGATTCGAACCCAGACCACTTGATTAAGAGGTGGAATTTTAAGCCACTGGGCTATCACCGCGTATTTTTAAAGGATTATTTATCAGAATCCTTTTGAGGAACTAGTGAAACCATTGGTGAAAACGAGAGTTATTCGCGACGTTAGTGTTTCTACAGCAAGAAATGAAAAGAAAGTGTCAACTAGCCCACTAGATGCAGTATGCAAACACGCTAGGTTCATTATGCATTCGTTAGAAGCACGCATCACGCATATTTTTCCAATGAAGTGAAAAAATAATTTAAAAATTTTAAACCGACATCAAAAAAGTATGAAATTAAACTTGTTACAGACTAGGCCTACTATTTTTGAGGTTTTTTTCGTATTTTTTTAGTTTTAAGTCCATATCACGGAAACTACTGGACCGAATTTGATGAAACTTTTACCATTCTCTAAGTTGAACAAAATGCAAATAAACAAAAAAAGAAAACTGGGGTCTTGTTGGTTGCCTACACTTTACACTCACGAACCGTATAAAAAGGAGTACAAAGTTTTTTCCCCCAATATTCTCACAAAGCCCTAATAATTTTCAGCCTCAGCAGTTTGCACATAACTCGGGAACGCAAACGGCAAATGTATTCGTAACGGCAGTTAGGCAGTTGCGCGGCAACTCGCTAAATCTGCGAATAAAGCTATCCAACGAGCATTCGGTCGGCAGATATCGTTACCCGTATTTATTTCACCTGTGGAGCGGGAAGTGATTCAATTAAGTTTTCTGCTGTTTTTTTTATTATTGCCTCGCGAATTGTTTTGTCGCAAATAAGTTACAATGGATGGATACAGAAACGAGCAGCCCTTCCTTCTTTTCGTAGTCCACAGCTGGACATGGGCCTTCCCTAATCAACGCTTCTCCGTCCGGTGCTGGTCCCTGGAAGCTTTCCCTGTCTTCTTCGGTCAAAGGACGGCCTGTGTTCCTTTTGGCTAGACGTGGTCGCCATTTGAGGACTTTTTTCCCATCGGTACCATTCGTATGTAGGTTTTACTATCCTGTAAAAGGTCTATCCAAATTCAACAAAAACAAACCGAATCATAGTTATTTCCAAGAATCATAATTATGTGGGCCATTGTCCTTTATGTAAGGGTGGAGCAAGGGCGTATTATTCTCATTTTTACAAAAGACGTCGAAGTTCTACGCTCGTTGCGATCTCATTGTCACGTGAAAGTTTTAATAGCCCACAATTATTGTCTTTCTGCAATAACTCTTGACACTATACTTCTGTGAGGTTTAGAATTGCAGTATTGTGGATTGTGACACACAATTTAAAGGAAAAAGGAAAAAAACCTTACATGTGGAGCTTTTAGACTAAAATTTTTACTCTTATTTTAAATTTCCGCTGAAATTTCAGCCAATGAAAGAAGGAAAAACCCACGGAATGAAGAATACAAAAGAAAAAATAACAAATGTGAAATTAAGTAAAGAAATAAAGATGCCATCAAAAACATAACTTGTGAAAATACATCGCAACTAAGTTCTTCTACCGCTAAAAGTTGTGATGTAATACCAAGTCGGTTAATTCATTCCCTACTTAATAATCTTTAATGTTTTAAATAAATAAATTGACTAGAAGATAATATTCCGATTCCCCGGATGAAATTATTTTCGTATACCGTTCCAACTCTGACCTCATATACGATTCCAATATTCAACTATTAGGAACTTGTCATGTACAACTTCGGAACTAATATCGAATTTAACCGCACACCATGGCTGTTTAGGAAACCACTACAATACGATATGTTCGTAAATACTAATCAATATTTTTGCATTGTCCATTTGAATCAACATAACATCAACTTAGTAATGTGTAGCTGCTGGAAATACTAACAATTATGGTAACAGAGAGCACAGAAGAACTATTTTAAAACACAGAAGCAGAGGAACGAATAACGTGTACGATACTTATCACTAACACTTCAAAGAAACTTAGTTTTATGGTGCAACTTCGGATTTAAAAGACAGATCACAAGATTCGAGAATTCGATCAAAATAACTTATCTGAACCTTCACTACTAGAGTGAAGGTTCCACGCAAGCCTCCATAATCCTATGCACACGAAATGTGGTGAATCAGTAAATTGAGATGTATAGCTCGAAAAGCACACAAAGTTCCTCACTAACTGCCATCATCAGACCAGCCTCGGTCACTCTGCGGCTAAGTCTTTACTTATCAGTTGTTCGACACTACTAAATGCAATCTAAATGATAGATTCGATCACGAAGTTCTGACCAGCAATTGTTACACAACGTCCGTTGGAATCACACGATATTTACTGAAACAATTATTCTGCCAACAATAGAGTTGGGCAATATCCCAAAACCGTCCTATATTTGCGGCAGCCTCCATGCTATTTATGCATCGCATCGCATGCAGTATAAAGGCATAAAAGGAAGACAATGCCACCGGAATTCCGCATATGCAGAACCGAAAGCCGGCCGGAATTTAAATCCTTTTTCTCTACAGAAAAATACAGTGCACTCTTCCGACTGCATTTGAAATGTTGCCTGATAAATGTATCAGATAACAAAGGATAGAAATCCTAGCGATTGAATATGCAAATAAACCTAAGGAAAAGCCATTCAATTTGTAAGTAGGCAGATTATAAGCAAATAATAAGATGGATTTGGCAATTACTCGGAGTTCTTGAGAACTGGGGAGTTTTTTGCATTCATTATAGAAAATAGCAATAACGCGATTCAGTGTATCTGGTGCCATCTTTTTACGAGTAACTCACAATATCACTCACAATTGCACACAATTTTTCACTCCTGTTTGAAGTTAAATATGCATTTGTAATTACATCCACAGAAATACCTTAACTGTCTGTGAGGATCATCGCCAATAGCTGGTGTAAATAAGGGATTGGCAAAGGGAAGTTCACCAACCCGCAATAGGCCAGATCCATAAGGTGGACTACGTCCTTCTCATTGTGAGAGGAGACCCGACCCTGCAAAGGCACTAATGTGTAACAGTTATGGTGAGAAGCTGGCTTGTACAGTCTGGCTAAGGTAATGAGAGTTGGTAAGTCACTTACTGCAGTCAGCCTCGTCAGCGCCGTCCACGCAGTCCACGTGCATGTCGCAGCGGTGGTGCGGCGGGATGCAGTACGTCTTGTTCCACACGTACTGCCCGCAGGTCAGCTGGCCTACCTCGCATTCCGGTGGAGCTGGAACAAAAAGGTTAAGTCAGACGAGGAGAAAGACTTTATAGATTACTAGCTGACCCAGCAGGCTTCGCTCTGCCAATGATTTTTTTTTATTTTTTTATTTTAATTTAATAGCCTATGTTACTCAGGCTGAATGTAGCTTTCCAATGGTGAAAGAATTTTTAAAATCGGCCCAGTAGTTTTTGAGTTTATTCGTTACAAACATACAAAAATACAAATGTTTCCTCTTTATAATATTAGTATAGAAGTATAGATAGATTAAACACTTAAAAATAGAACAATAGTAGTTTCTCATTCTGTCATAAAGAAACATGTTCTTTATGGCTTGTAAATCGGTTGGAGAGGTGTGGTTGTCAGAGACTTTATTTGAAATGAACATCAAGATGGAACCATTACTGCTTATGAGAGCTTAGGTTAAGCTAAGGTATGCATAAGCAGCAACGCATTCACTTACGACCTCAGATAGGACTGCTCTATTGGAATGCCCGTTTTTTATTCAATACTAGAAAAAATTAAAAGAAAAGATTTCTTGAAAGCTAATGACGCGAAATTTAATTTGCGTACCCGTAAAAGTGAATATGGTCAAAATACCCTATAAAACCTTAAACTAATTCATATGGGTGTAAATAAATAATTTTAATTTTAAATTGTCAGCATAATTATGTTTAATAACACTGGGTGTTGCAGCGTTCATCCATATCAGTTCTGGAACACAATCTGGGTAACAAAATCCCCCAGCAAAATGCAACCAAAAACAAAAATAGATTACCACAGCACTTATCTTTGCCTACCAATGTTTTAGCCTAAAATCCATTTCTATATATGAGCACGCCATTACCACAGAATCAATATTCATCAGCAAAGGTCGGTCGGTCAAAGTGTAATCAGCGTCACACATCAATCAGGTGTCCCCTCGGTGATACTCATTGCCCTATATCAATTATGTTTGATGGTTATCGATATGAGGGTCAAGTGGTAAACAACTTTCGGGGAAATGGTCATTATGCGTCGGGAACTGGCTAGTGTTCAACTTATTGAACGCAATTCACTAAATTTAATCGAAGTAAACGACCTAAATCCTGGTGCTTTTCAAAATTTTCGACGAAAAGACATAAATCCTGGTACTTTTAATGTTTTTCGAACGTCGAAGCTGCAAAGGAGACTACTGACTAAGGCTTTGCTACCAGTTTATAGGTCCGTCTTTTTGAACCATATTAATACCAATACTCCACTATCGCTTAAGTTGAATGGTAGCAAATGCCACACATTAAAGTCTCCTAATGTAAGACTTGTAATTTACCATTCATTTGTGATTTTACAGCCGATTTTCTTTCTCAAAATGAGTGGATCAGGGTAAGTTCATTTTAAACGTTTTGGTTATTGTTAGATATTACGATATACCGTAATAAACAGTTAAGATTACCTAAAAATAAGTAAATCGCTGTTCCTGTCACTAAACATAACTAGTTCTTCAATATTTTCCAGAAATTTCCACCCTTCGAAGTTGCGACGAATTCTGAACGGCAATGACTTGCTTAATGGCACCAATGATATGCGTTTTTTTGGAAAACGGAGGAAATTGAAAAGCCAAACGCACAAGATGGGGAAACAATGAGGCCTCTAAATATTCAGCGCACACGGGGGGATCAATCACTACAGTTCAGAAGTCAGTTTGCAGTCAGCAACAGTAATCAATCTGACTTCGAAGATTGTCAGTCTCGCAGCCTCTTTACAATATTATGTAGTGTAAGAAGAAGTTTGGAGCTCGTAAGCGGTTACTGCAGATGGCTGAAGCTACACCCTCAACGAGAAATTTATGAGCTAGGACTGGTTGGCGCAGAGGAAGAAAAACAAGAACACGGATATTGAAAATAAGAGCTGTCATTATTCTACTGGACATAATATAGAAACGAGTCATAAGATGTACAATTCCGTTTTATTATCTCAGATTCCCCTAAAAGTAGTTCCCCTGAAGCCCACTAAAGAGAGACACTAATCTCTCGACTAATCGTGTTGTGGCATATGTTCCAGGCCTCCGACTGTTTTGGGAAAGATCTATACAGTATATCGCAAGCGATGAAAAAGCTCAGGATTTTTAAAATGGAACACCTAAAATTAGTACCTTTTCGTTATGATTTTTATGACTTATTTTGGCAGGAACTTCTGCATAAACTTCTACTTCATCTAATTTCTTATCACTCCATCTGTAGTCTTTGGTATACACTATACAACCAGGATCGAACCCTGGCCCTTCCAAGATGGAGTGCGTCGGCTCCTAAATTGAATTCTCGCGTGGATCGCGTAATTGGATCCAGCGGCGTGTTGTTTAATCGCCACGATTGAATTGATCGGTTCGGTTGCCGCCCATTATTGTGTGTTGTGTAAGCGTATTGGAGTCACACATGATACTATGTTTTAACATCGATTTGATAACGTGAAGCAATAGCCCAGTGGCGAAGGTTTGGTCGCTTACCCAGCTCGTAATACGACAACGTCACTGCACTTTGTTGCATGTCACAGTCATGATCAATTAGGACAGCTCAGACAGACACTGATGTTTTAAACAAACATGAATATACATTTGCGATGAAATAAATGAGAAAATAACGAGATAAAATTTAATATAACGAATAGAAAAGTAACATTTTAGAAATTCAAGAATAATTTGAATTTACGAAGAGAAACACAAAACGTACACAGAAAACTAAACTCTTTGAAGTGTCTAATTCAAGTTTACTCAAACAAATAAATCGGTGGTACGAACCCAGCGGGCCAAATTAGCCGCAATTCAACCAATTCTTTCCACGAGTTCACCTCTTGATCAATTGGATCAAAGACTGTTATGATCGACCTTCTTTTATCAACGGTCTCAATATCGGTTTTAGTAAACAAATGTTTGTTCTGAAAATGTATTGTTGGTGTTATGAGGATACTGTTGAATGAGCTACTTACAAGCTCTAACTGAAGAATATTTTCAAGAATGTAGTCTGTGTGTCCAGAATACGTGCGAAAATATAATTTTCGAATTAATTTTCACCGAGAAAAGGGCTTTGTTTAAATATTGCAATGATTACAGTTTACCTACAGGTTGCAATTTCTTCTGTGTTCTGGATTCTTCTAGAGGCGTTTCAAATATACAAAATTGGAAAGCTTCACTGATTTATTTCAGATATGCCCAATTGTGGATGCAAAACAAAATTAATCAGTTACAGATCTGTCTGACATCTTCACATACTAATGGCAAACGGTAACTATACGAACACTTTGATTATAGTGTTCATTCTCGGGCATTAGTAAGGCAAAGGCAACAGTAAGGTAACAGTACGTCGGAACTGTGATTGATTTGTCGCGAGCAATTGTCAGAGGTGCGATGAAATGGAGCCCTTATACGTGCTACTCGTACGTGCAGCTAGGGCTGGCAGGGCTACTCGTATAAAAGCTTTTCACAATTATTTGCAAAATCCCCCACTCACAAGAGCAGACGGGTAAGACACAGCCATTTGAATAACCAGGATAATAGCTGGACCTGGATACTACAATACTATTATTACACTAATCTTGTACAAGTGTTAGTTCGTTACAATTTTCTGCTTTCAATGAGGTTCTCTTTTGCCTCTTTCCAGTTTCGATGTAACGGCCGAGCGGCCTAGTACAGCTATGGTAATTCGGAAAAATTGACAGTCATTAGTCAAAAAAAATGGCACCGGTCAATGATCTAGGGCTATCTTTAAAGAAATTACACAATTTTTGGCCCCATTCGTCAAGATTGTTCACGACACGACCAACAATCGCCTTACTACCTAACTATGAAAAATTCTCTGCCACCTAAAAGTAAGTAAATTCTTGTTATCCTTTGTGAGTACCCTAGCGTTGTGAACAGGGGACGTGACGGTGCTGACGTGATGTCCACTTGCGATACAATAGTGGAGTGGAAAATCGGCGGACAGACAGCACGGCGGGAAAATTGATCAAAAAAGTATCACGAAAAGGCGCTGAGGACTGTAGGATACTGTAGATATAGAGATCACAAAATTAGCCACGTGCACATAAAACTGAAGCGTTCTGTAAATGTCCAAGCTTTTGTCTATTACAGTTAAAAGAATAGATCAGTAAAGATGAACCGCATTTCTTGTCTAAGGCCTTTTCTTATTTAAAACTTTCTTTATTTTAATTTTCTAGTGTTTTATCACCTATATCCGTTCAAAGAATAACCTTGTTAATGATCCCTTGTAGAGCTTCAGGGATTCCGTTGTTAGGTTCTGTTTTCATTCCTATAAGTTCCCTCGCTGAAAAAATTCATGCTGAGCGTCAGTTAGTTAAGTTTAGTAGTATAGCTTTTACGACTTCGTTGTTTTAGGTGGTAGAGCCATAAGAGCCATCCGGGAGAGTAGGTACCTCACCTCATGTCTTGTGTTTCAAAGCAAAACACCCGCATGCAACACCAGATTGTATTTTTTTCTCTATTTGAGGTTGGATGCGGGCGTCCACTTTGATCGCTTAACATCAGGTGGGCTGCTTTTTGTTACTCAATTACTACATATTAAAAATACTTAATAAGTATCTTTCGCTTTTATTAATTTGCTAGAAGAAAGGGGTTACTATAAAAATTGTTTAATGAGTAACTTTCGCTTTTATGACAGACTTTTTTAAGACTTTTTGCTAGCTGAAAGGGGATTATGATTATTCAATAAGACAATAAAGCAGGTATACTAGTGCAGTAGGAGGCCGCGTGCGAGACAAAGGATAAGATTTGAATACGCGGAGTCATTCATCACTCCTGCATTCAGTCAGCAGCCAGCACCCACTTCCGTTTGAGCTGCTTTCCTGCTGAAAAGGATTAGATTCGAGCGAGTCGTTTCAGTAGGAATGGAATATTATTCTTTAGATGTAATTTAATGAGGCTTGCAATGTTTCAGCTAGTTTAAAATATAGAGAAGGTTAGTACGTCTAAATCATAATCATAATTTTGTTTTACCTGTAATAAATAAGGTATTAATTTTCTCGACAAATATAGAGTCCAGAACCAAGCGAAGAGACGAAGATATAAAAGAATTAACTGCACAAGATCGGAAAAATTGACCAACGTTAGGTATGGTTAATGCCTTACAATACACGACCTAACGACTTCGATTTTTATAATCACTAATTGCCAATTAAACGCGTGCTTTCATGTCTTGGAAGACACAATTATAAAGCCGTCAATCTACATAGGTTATTATAGATAAAATTTAAGGACAGCTTCATAAAAGCCCTGCTTGTATTAAGCTGTCCTAATTGAACATGACTCTGGGAACCAACAAAATATATGCACGTTGTCATTCGAGCAACTTTGCGAACAACATAAGGACGCGAGGCGAACAAAACAAGTTTGTCGCAGTACGAATGAGAAAAACTGTCCTCAATATTCGAAAATGAATATTTAACAGCTTCGATATCAGTTGCATTAAAGTTATAACGAACGTCATTCGAGTAACGAGCTGTGGAATCGTCGTTTGCAACAACCAGCAGAAAGTAATAATAAAATCTCGCAATTTGCGCGTTTTATTTTATTGTTTCATGTTCAGAATCATGGATAATTTTATCTCAATATCGTAATCGATATTTGAAAATTTGAACGGATTTGTGAGACGAAATTAACAAATGCAGCATTGTAGCGAAATTGGTGTTTGTGTGTAGAACGTGAGTTTATTTTGATGTCTTTTAAATGAAAATTCTGCAAAATTCTTTACGGCTTTTATTGCTCGAAAGTAGTTTGATTGTTTTATAGTCGGTAAAGCCAAGTTGGTCCGAAAATACTTATAACCATCCGTAAAGCAAGATATTCTTCGTGTCTTGTGTTCCGGTTGGAGACATATTACTTATACGCCTTGAAGCGGCATGTTCTTCACGTCTTGTGTTTTTATTTGAGGTTGGTTTGTGGTTGCCGGAGTTACTAGATTTGAGGCGAAGATGTTAGTCCTTAGGTGATGATGAACACATAACATCGGGTGGTCTGCGTGCCTTTGCTACTCATTTCTTCAAAAATAATTCATCAAAGCACTGATTGCGTCTGACTTTCCTTAACTTTCGATATCAATATGTTGATAGCCCACATACCTACGCGTAAGTAGTGACACTATGCACTTCATTGCACTCTGAGTCAAAACAAATGTAACTCTGAGACAAACACAAACACGTTCAGTCATTGTTGAAACAAATGTAACTCAGAGACACAAACAAGAAACCGGTATTACTCGTATATTCATAAGGACACAAGACACAAATCGCACGTGACTCGCTCTGCTCAGCGCGGCTGAATAAGGAATGCCTGCCGTAACCATTGAGATGTACTGGTTTATTCATGCTTTTCTTTGTCACTTCTTTCTAGAAAGAGCTAGAGTAGGTTCGTAATAGATCAAAGACGACACAAAGTTTTAAAATACGGCAAAACGCTTCGAGAATAGGTACGAGTAGGTAGGGCCCGGCGCTTCAGTTGTCTACTTAGTAGATTATCCGTACTAATGGTTACCCTTAGTCTGAGTTTTAGCAGTTCCGAAACGAAACGCACACATACACAGCTTACCAGACGAAAATGCACAGTGTAATAACCAACAGAGGAAAAATATTTTTAGAAGAGTTAAAAAAATAATAAAGCATTAGATAAATCATCACAAAAATTGCTTTATTTTTAATTAACACTCTCTCAATATTTAATAATATTAATGAAACATAATAACAGTGAATTGGCCGTAATGCACTGTAAAATTTCGAACTAATATTATCCCGTAGGTATTAAATATTTGTTAGTATTATAATGTCTAACGATAAGTATTCATATCTTTCACTCCATACAAAAATTTGATTTAAAATTTTTTAACTCCACTAAAAATCTTTTACCTCTATTTGTTATTACACTGTGGACTCCTGTGTAGTTAGCTGTGTATGAATAACGTATCTATCCGAAACGAATCGCACAAAGTTTCGTTTCTGTATCGGTAAAACTCAGACTAAGGGTACTGTTCTCGGCTCGCAATCGGTTCCTTTCGATTCCACTGCTGGGTGTCGTACGACAAATGTGTCTCTTACGACAAGTGTAAGTGAAAGCATACAGCTCCAGCAATGGTCTTCGTCGTATGGAATATATTCGTATCTTGCCATTGGATTTCACGAAATACGAATATGAATATAATAAATTTTTTGTAGAAAATTATTTCGTTTTTTACGGTGTCCATAGATATCTCAACATTAGCACTGATTCTTGACTTTTATTGGTCAGGGAGAAAATGGTGTTTTCTCTGACTTTCCTCATTTCTGAGAATCCTTTCCAATTTTTAATGTGGCGGAGATAGCCCAGTGGCTTAGAATTCGACCTCGAATCGAGGGGTCCGGGTTCGAATCCCAGTGGCACGCACCAATGACTTTGTAAAAAAGTTATGTGCGCTTTATAAAATTAAATATCCACCTGCTGTTACGGTGAAGGAAAACATCGTGAGGGAACCTGCATGTCTGTGAGTTCACAAAAAAAATGTTCTCAAAGTTATGTGAAGTCCACCAACCCGTAGTAGGCTGAACCTCCCTCTCATTATCATCCCTCAATATCATCCCTCTCATTACGAGAAGGAGACCCGACCCTGTTTATCCACACGAAGGTTCGCCCCCAAAAAACACCATACAACCATACAAGGTTCATTGCAGGAACCGGGTTTGTTTAATTTTTAATTAAATTGTCAAACGATACAATAAACAGCTCCGACACTGATACAGCCGGTAATACGAGAGACGCTTATAAATATTCATTAAATCTGTAATTTAGCTCAACAGCTCAGGACACAACGAATACCACCTCCGCTTCGAAGATGCTAATGCCGGAATTAATTAACGCATGTTCAATTGACGCTTTAGACGATGGAGACCGGCGAATATCTTCTGAATTGCAACCGGTATTTTAATACAGAAGCGCGCACAGCCCCGCTGCTTAAATAGATCAAGTGATCGAAAAAGTTAAGCAACGTCGGGCGCGGTCAGTACCTAAATGGGTGATCCTTCCTTCCTTTCTTCCTTCCTTCCTTCCTTTCAGCTCTTAGTAGTCCACTGCTGGACATGGGCCTCCCCTAATCGACGCCAATCCGCCCGGTCCTGGGCCCTCTGAATCCAACGGTTTCCCGCTGTCTTCTTCAGGTCATCAGTCCACCTGGTCGGAGGGCGGCCTGTGCTCCTTTTGCCTAAACGTGGCCGCCATTCGAGGACCTTTTTTCCCCATCGGTTGTCAGTCCTGCGAACGATGTGGCCAGCCCATTGCCACTTTAATTTGCAAACTTTGAGAGCTATGTCGGTCACCTTCGTTCTTCTACGGATTTCATCATTTCTGATTCTGTCTCGTAGAGAAATACCAAGCATAGCTCTCTCCATTGCCCTCTTCTCGACTCTGAGCTTGTGGATTAGGCTCACAGTAAAGGACCACGTCTCGGCACTGTAGGTCATCAATGGCAACACACATTGCTCGAAAACTTTCGACTTCAGGCAATGGGTGATCGCTAGTGACAAATTAAATATGCGCTTCCGTGCGTCGGTGTCGAAGTCGCGGTCACATCTAGTCGTTTTCTATAATATTACAATGGGCATAGGAATTTATGTCAGGTTGTGCCAACGGCGATGAGTACCTTCGTAGGAGGCCTCTAACTAATATTGGCTCTTCAACCTGCAAGATGTTCACCAGAACGTTCTGCTTCGAAGCGAAGTATTCATTACCCGACTGCGATAGGAGGGTTATTTGATAAATGCTTATCAGTTGCACACGGAGCACTCAAGGCAGCTAGTGATAGCCTAGTGGCTTAGAATGCGACCTCGCATTCGGCCAACGGGGTAGACTAAGGCGTTCATCCCTTTCCTTGCCTTGCTGCGCGGAATGTCCTGGGTTCGATTCCCAGGAGAGCAGAGAATGATGAATTGGATTTCTGTTTCTGGTCTGGGTATATTGTGTTTTACGGGAGTTTTTTTATGTCCGCTTTTTTCTCCTGGTCTACGTTAGCCTGAGGGGCACCGAAAGCGGATGTTAGATGTAAGATAATATTCTATCATGTATGACGTTCATTAAGAGTACACAACTCGTACCTGACAATGAATAGAAGACTTTGATTTGATTTTTTGTGTTCTTCTCTTGTTTGTGTCCATGGCAACTACGACAAAGGGAATCCTAGTGTGGGGCTATGAGTGAAATCCGACCCTGTAGTGGGTCATTAATGGGTTACTGGCTGACTTGCGTGTATACGTTTAGCCAACTAAAGAATGTGAAGGTACTTACGACAAGACTGCAGTTCATCTTCCCCCTTCTCGCAGTCCTTCTGGTAGTTGCACACCCACAGCGAGGGGATGCACTTCCCCTCGCTGCATCTGAACATGCCGCTCGGGCATATCGTGTCGCCTGCAACAAACAACATGGTTTGATTTACACTTCATGACAATCAAATTACATTCAGTTATTAAAATGATTACCTATAAAAACTTCATTTCAAAATTAATTATAAGAAACTATTTTTATTCGTTGAAATTTTGCAACAATACGTACACAAATGAAAGAAACTAAAATGTAATATGAACGGTTAGCGACAGAATAAAAATTAATAACTAAACAAAAATAACATAACATACTCGTAACAATAAAATAATTAAACAAGAACAAAAAAACGTGCAGTTGGGGAAACCCCGACAGGAATGAAATTCGTTGCATTACTTTTGGAATTTGGAATTCAGTTTAGCGTTTTAAACGTACTTATACTGTTGTGGAATATGTATATTTAGCAAAATCCATAATTTAAGCTTCAAGGTCAACATTTTAATTAAACAAGCAGGTACCTATTTGTGGTTTGGTTTTACACAGAAACGTCAAACGCTAGAAATGGCGTTAACTAAAAGAGAGTACGGTAATCTATTTCTTGAAACATCGCAGGTATTTAGCTATTGCCAAGAATCGGTGTCGAGGTTGACCAGAATATTCGGCTGGTATAGAATTGAAGTAGAGTTTTTTTACGCCTTTTTATAGATACTTGATAGGTCTGCATACTACATATCACACGGTTCCACAATTTGCTCACATAAGTACGATTTAAGGCAGAAACGCGCGTAGACATTGGTGATTCTTAAATCCAATCAAGAGGACTATAAGAGCTTATTACGGTCGTTGGACTTAGGTTTGTACGACAAAAAATACGTAGTGGTTTCACTTTAGATAAATTAGACTCTTAATCTTATTTAATTATACAAAAACAACAATATTATTCTAAATTAGACGTCACATTAAATTAGAGTCTAATTTCTTTAGAAGATAATTATGGTAATTTTCATAACAGTGTACATTTTCGTCTTTCTTTAAATTTAAAAGACTTTTCACTACAATGATCAAAGTAATTTCTATTCATTACTAACTCTACGCTCGCTCAATATGCCCCATAATCGAATTCCACGTAAACAAAGGCTCAACTTTGCCAGTAATCCATCGTCGCCAGGAATAAATTAAATTCCCAGCTTGATATTATTTGGTTTTTATAAACAATTTGCGGTGTGGACGGCTGGTAACGTCTGATCGTAACACAAAGGTATCAAAGGCTTACAATTTAAACCTCACCTGACAGGCTTTCGAGGTATTTAAAAAGACTTTTAAAAGCTTTTAGAATTTTAAATTTTCATTCTTCTTTTTTATAGTAATTGAATAGCATAGCGTTGAATTATACTTCTGTTTCTTGTTTATGCTTCAAGCACAGAGGTCTTGTGTATGTCTATTGCATGCACAACAAAGGGAATATCTATTAGAGGCAAGAGGATCTTTATAAGTCGAAAACTTTTTTATTTCACTTAACCTCATTTCTTACCGGAAGCGTAAAGCTGCTTAAGGTACTTAAAAACACATAAACAACGTCTACCGGAAGTCGTCCATCTTGTTATCTCAACCCTAGCCGCTGAAAGCCGCCACTAAATTACACCCTACACCCTCCCGATCAGATATTTACGATTCGCTCTTAAACTGCCTACTATTGCTTTTTATTTTGGTTTCATGTTTCATGAGGTTCTGAGGGAATACACACGTATAAAAGGTCACTAAAGTTCATCAATCTTTTCCCATTTTTCTAGCACAGTACATGGGATTCTCGCCTCTGATTTTCTGAACAGAAACTCGCGTTTTCATGCTGAGTGGTTCATTGTTCATTGTACAGTCAGTGACATTTTGATCTTACCCAAGAGTCCAAAGGGCTTTGCATCCTTTAAAGCTAAAGGGGGATGGGTAACTCCATCTCCATTCCATCAAGACGAGTCGTCTTAAAGACCAACACGTTCAGGGCTACAGAATGTTAGAGGTACCGTGCGATTTAGCGTGTCATCTTTCGCCCCGACTTAATTGTGAGTACTCGTATCTATGCTTTTCTTCGAAAAAATATGAGCAACAGTGACCACTTAAAACCAGTCCTGTGAGCATGAACACTGTCATCAAAGTATTCGCATAGTAAACGTCAGCCATTAGTATGTTATATGTCAGTCTGTCTGACATCTTCCCATACTAATGGCACACGTTAACTATAATTATGAATACATTGACGATAGTGTTTATGCTCGAGGCAGAGTCGTCCCGCACGTTCATGACCAATGAAAATTATACTCATAATTATTTATCATAATTATTTATTTATCAGTTAATTAGATCTCAAACAAATCTAACCAACGCCGACAAACAAACACGAAACTTTCAATTAAAAGCGCTAATTGAATTGTAATTCGTTAAACGCAATCTAAGTGGATAAATTCGCAACATGCAATTGAAAGCCGCAAAACCGCGTTTGGTGATTCCATTAATTGGTTAAATTAGTTTATGGCCGCAATGTGTGCGTCATCGATCACATTTTAACTGACAGATTGGTGATACATAGGGTAACAAAGGATTATTAATTTGTTAACTTCTGAGATGTATTTTTTTTATATTTTTTTTTGACAGAAGAACTAAACACACTGGCAGTATGGCTATTCTATGTGGTTCTATTCATGGACTGCATATCATTATCAAACAAAAAGCATATTTGGTATATCGATCAAGGCCTGCCCAGCGATGTTCCTGCGTTTCCTAAAAATACGATAAAGCAAGTGGTTCTGTTGTGGGAGTTCGTAGGCCACACATATTTTAGGAGAATATTTTAGAGAGTACAATATCTTCTTCCTCATGGTAGCAAGACCATCTTGCATTTCAGACTTCAGATGTATTAAAATAAAGATTTGGTTGGCAACAATAATGGAATAATCGCTAAACATTTCATGACCTGTATGTTCATTGGCTATTATAAAGAGTTAAAAAATATAAGCACTAATTCAATTGTAACACGTCAAAAGCAATCCAATAGAATTAATTCAAAACGCGACAGAGAACCGCAAAGCCGCGCGTTTGATGATTCCATTAATTGGTTAAATTAGTTTATGGCCGCAATGTGTGTCATCGATCATGTTTAAACTGACGTATTGGTGATGTGATAAAGCAAAATTTAAAGAGAGATTTTGAGGAGAGATTATGAAGAGGAAAGCTGTTGTATAGGAGAGAGACATAACGTGTGATCTTTTTAAGTCTAAGTCTTTCATTGGGGGTAAGTACCTTTCCGCCACCCTCTTAACCCGTCGTAAAGTAGCATGTTCTTCATGTCTTATTTTTCGGCTGGGGAGGTTGGCGGCGTGGTTGCCGATACATTATTTGAGGCTAACGCGTTAGTCCTACACACACACTACATACACACATATAACTTCAGATAGGATTTCTTGTCTATTTGAGGTTCGACGGTTGGTTCTCAGTGGCCACTTAACTTCAGGTGCCATAAACGTATGCTACTCATATATTAAAAATATCGCTAAAATGGTGTTTTTACTGTCTCGTATAAGAATATTTAATAATATAGAATGCTACATTTATATATTTTTTAAGTTGCATTTATGATTTGTTTCTTAAGTACTCTGTGAAGAAAGTAAGTTATGTAAAGAAATGAATCCCTAAAGAATATCTAGTTGCAAATTGTGTAAACTAAAATTGTTTCACGCGCAGGCACATAAATAATTTTAAACGGAAAATTAAGTTCCGGAGATAACGGGGCGGTTTCCCGACGATAAACAACATTATTATAATTATTACGGCTCCTTTTGCAATGAAATGTTTTCATGTTCTTGTGTCTCATGAGTGTGTTGTGTTTGTTTTATCTTCTATACCTACTCTATGTCATGTATGTAACACAATAGAAAATTTGTGAGCTTGGATTAATGGATAATTCTTTAACGTGATTAAAGACGGCAGAACAGTTTTTGATTATATTTACAAAAAAGCACTATAATTTTATAATCTGAATTTATATACATACTAGACATCGCTAAGTAGTCATAATTCGACTTAAATTTATTGAATTTGACACGTAAAGAAATGAACGTAAGTACACGTCATGTTTGTCTGCGTGTGCATAATTATCTACTGTGTAATATTGTGCTGTCAAAGTACTTTAACTTACGGTAGAGTGCGTGACGTGTTTTTTGAAAAATTTCATGTATATTTTCTAGACTCTTTTACACCATTTTCATTTAATATATATGGAGTTAATAGGTTTCAATACTATTAAATTCGCAGTTTATCTTTACGACAGATGGACATCAAATTTTATTGTCATTGGTATCGTACCTCGTTTAAGGCAGATAAAATGTGCCCTCGGATGGCCGTCCTTTTTGTTTTACGAGCTGTAACAATGACGTGTTAACAGCCAAATGTATTAGTTCTAGACTAGGGATTAGGGCCTGGTCACAATGGCAACGAATAAGCTATGTTTTTTTGCCTTGTAGAAAACTGTAGATGTTGAAAAAAATACACGGTGTCCCCACCGCAAACGACAGGAGCTCATGATTAAGTGTTTCGGATAGGTTTGAAAGTAGTTAAGTAAACATGAGACACATGTAAATTAACAAACATTAATCTGAAATAATTGTATTTGTTCCCTTCAAATAAAGTGTCCCCGGTAACCATACCTTCTCAGCCGAAACACAAGACATGAAGAACACGCTGCTTTACGACGGGTTAAGAGGCTGGCGGTAAGGTACCCCGGGCGAGCTATGGTTCTACCACCTAAAAACATTATCTCTCACACTGCAGCTGTATGACGAGTAACCTCATAAATACAGGAATATGCCGTGACATTTACGTGACCGAAATACGCGATAATCCCGTAAGAAAGTTACTCGTTGTTGCCTCCAATTTCATTTACTTGCCGCCATTAATCGGATCAGATGGCCAGAAAGGAGATGAAACGAAATCTACTTAGCACTGGAATAGCTTGTTGCTATGGATCTTTATGATTAAGGGTTCCACAGGCAAGGCTGTTAGGCCGCTTAGTTTGGACGCGGTTTCGTACGAATACGTGCAACTAACTCATGCGTGTACGTGGCTTTACGTATGAACAATCCCGAAATAAATATAGGTCTTTAAAAATCTCGTAGCATTGTTAAACTAGAAAATTATTAGAACAAATCTTCGCCTTGAAAGCTGTTTTAAGACTAGCTTTCAAAGTCGCATTTGATTTTCAAACGCTTCACTTAAAAGTTTCAGAACAAAATGCACCGGATGCAATTAATAAAGAAGAACTTCTGTTCTAAAGATGATGTGAGTAATGGCCGCAAGTGTCTGTAGGTACTTTTATTTTCTTTATAGGCGTTGGGAGGAAAAGAGGGAATCTCACCAGGGCCCTGATTCATTAAGTCCCAAAAGATTTCGTGGCGATATCGTGTGACATCAAACCGTACGTCATTTCATGAACTCGGCACGGCAAGGAATCTTAAATTTCTATTCTATAAGGGACACAATAGGTTATCACGAAATTTGACACCTTACATCAGGTCCTGTATGGCCGTTTGCTACTCAATTACTATAACAAATGTAGAGATACCTATGTAGAGATGCCCTGCCTACATGGCTGTTCCATCCACTTCCTATTTCTATGCTCGTTTCATTGTTGCTGGACATACGATTCTCGACTTTACAGCCTCTTTGCGGCAAAGTTAGTGCGCGTAAACGAATAATTTACAATGTAGTTACATTACTTCGAACTATGTAAGGCTTAATGTTTTGTTATGGTTGGCAAAGGGATATTAAAAGCCTAAGGCTGTTTTGATACATGAAGTTTCATATTTCGTCTCACATGAAGATCAGCTAAATCATGATAAACTTTTTGTATTTTCAACGTGTGACAATTGTCCAATTTTAAAGAGGACATAAAGTTCATTACCTTCGAATTTCAAGCATTCGTAAAATAAGTACATACTCATATAAATGTTTTAAAAAACGTCTCTTCCGACCCAGATATCAGTTTGGGAATACGTTTCCTTCAAATATACAAAATTTCATCTGACGTATGGGTCACGTGGCATCTGTCAAATATCCATTCCGGTTATATCAGGGAATGGTCGCATCTCAGGGGAAATGTATCCAATGTAATATCTCATTTCTTAAGTGGATTCTTATACACAACCGTGTGTAAAGACTGTACCTAAGCCAACCAATCAAGACAAGAAATTTAAATACGGGAGTTGGAGAGGGTGGGGTTTATTGGAATATTAAAAAAATCTGGAAAAACTTCGTTCACTTTATAAACTTTAAGGAATGATCCTCCAACAAAAACATTTAAAGCCGATAATTGTGACTCGAACTTAGGAATTGAAATTAATTTCCATTTATTTATAGTCGCATCAAATGAAAAGGGTCACAGGGTAACAGACAGCGAAGAGATTTCAAGTGAGTCCCAATACAAGTTACATTAATAACCAATCTTTGGCAGACGTACTTAAAGTTTTGGTTTCCTAGGATTGCGGTGCCGCCATTTGCGTGACGGCCATTTTGACGGTAGGTATCGGATAGTTCGTGAACGTTTCATTAACAGCGGTTTTTATAATTATATTAAAAATATTTGTGTTTTTTGACACGAACGACGCACTAAAATCTCAATATCACCTTCAGTACCACGAGATTTGAATAAATCATCTTCCGCCATACGACTATTTTCCTATTCTGATGATAGTTCAGCCTCCAAGTAAATAATTGAAACTAAATAAAGGTCATTTTGCTTTACTGGATACATATAAAGATTTTTTGAACTTTTCACATTATCATATCGTCACAGTACACAGACGGCCGTCTTTTTGCGTCCGTACGTAATATTACGGCCGCTATATGACGGCACTGCTAAAACAGATCTTAAGGTATCGAATGATCGCACTTAACCGCCTTTTGATAGAAAGCCCTCAAGGGACCCTCGAGCCTCTCCAGAGACTATCCTGTAGCTATTATTAATGAAAAGCAATTAGCCTGAAAATGAAGATTCATTGAAACCTAAAACTGTAATCGGAGTATCAGTGTGGGCGGCATAGCTTAGGGCCGGCCTTATAATGGTAAAAGGTTTCTATAAATAAGAAAGGGAAAACCGAAAAAAGTCTCACAAAAACCCATAATAGGTTTATTTATGGATGAAAATATTTTTACGATATGGAATTAGTAGCCAGGGGCTTTGGTCGCGAAATTAATTATATAATATAATTATACATCTGAAGAAATATTTTTATTTCTCGAGATCTAACTCAGCTAACCTACATCCTTTTCAAAATTTCATACTGCTTTCATTGTACAAAAATTAATGGGCTCAGTGTTGGGACAGTGACAGTAACTGCCTAGCAAGCATAGTAATATGCTGTTAATAATAATTAATATATGTGTAGAGTCGGTACAATTAGGGAAGCCCAGCTGTGGGACAAAGAAAAGCAACCAATATCAAAAATTCTTCAAATATAAAGACAAAAACTTGGTTACGTCGCTATGTCGGCAACGTAAAATTTTCCTCCAGTTAAACTAAGCAAGATAACTATCAAAATCTTCTAACTCAAAAACTAGCTTGCTTGATATCGCTACTAAAGCTACAAATATGTAGTTACTATTCAAATAAACTATTGTAACATTTTATCACGTGCAAAAAAGCAAATTACAGTTCATTCCCAGGTGTTGACAAATTGTCCAGCTGTCTAAACCAACATCATTTGCAGCAAATAGTGTGGGCTGGAGCATAATAAGTTTGAAATATTTCCTCAATCTCACCCACCCTCGGTATTAAGTGAAACAAAGAGCAAAAAGCACGCGATCCGGGAATAATGTACTAAGGAAATAGGATAAGGCGTTGTGTTGGAAACTATAAAGAAAAGGAAATATTTGAAGAAAACAAATAAGAGTGGCGCCCAAAGTGGGGCCACCTTTTTATGTTTTTCTGATACATTTTAAAGCATAAATGAAAACTAGAAGAACTGTATGTGCGTTTGCCTGGAATTTAGTCTAGACAGAACTGTATCCTGCCTATACGTTAATCCTGGTTATAACGTATCTTGCTATTTTTCAACCAAATTCTTTTTTCTTAATGTTTTGAATGACCTGGCTATCAATAATCCAATATGGTTGTGTAACCGAGTTACTAACGTTAAAAATAATTACGATACTTCTGGGCATAGTGGTGTTGAGAATCATCAAAGCGCTGGGTGGAGGGTTCGATTCCCAGCCGAGCAGAAGTTTAAATGTGCGTGTTTGTGTGTGTGTGTTTCTTTCCTGTGTATTCATAGCATTCGTTATATGACCAAGACATCTTAATGACTATGAGCTTGAAGCATTATTTATTTTATTGTGTTAAATCTCAATTTAAGTTACAATCACGTTACAACTATTTATTGGAATATTTTTCCAAATTCAAATAACGTAAAGCACATTACTCGTAAAATCTGTGGCTGTATTGAAAATAAAATTTGGCTGGACGTTCAATATTGCCGGGGGCATGCAGTGCGACTGCAATATCTGCAGATAGATGGGGAGTACGAATGGCCTCGACTTATGATTCTGTTACTCATTGAATCAGAGCATTGAACTAACTATATGTATTTAGTGTACGAAATTATCCGGAAGATTAAAAGAACGAAAATACGTTTATTTACATTAAAACTGCCGAATACAAAAAATATGTACTACCAACTTACTAAACGATGCCAATTATTTAAAGGAGAAATTATTTTTGTTTGTAAAATACTTCAGGATAAAACAATCAAGTATGTTAGATAAATAACTCAACAGAAAAAGCATTTTTATAATGTAAACAAAACAAATTCTGTCTTTCTACACGATTCTATTTGTAAACTTCCCTTGTCTACAACAGCACCGCACAAGTTCTCGTAACGAAATTTAAAAACAATTCTCACGAGACGAAAGGACAATTTGTTTCGATGTGCTCGCGACTGTTCCGTCTCTCAGCTAGAGATTGTTCTTGGCTTTGATTCTTTGTATACTCGCACTGAACTTCACCACAGTGTTGTAGAGTCTCTTTCTGAAACTATGTGATTGTAGTGGGAAATTATCATGTACGGGAAGTAAGATGTTTAGAAGTGTCAATTATAACATAAACGGCTTATAAAGCTACTGGTGATCATCAAGTAGTCATGGTTTAACAAATTTGATAACTTAAGTAGAATCAACTATCTACACAATCCCAAAAATTATTAACAGCTTAAGTTTACGTTTAATTCGTTTTTAAATTACCGATTAGGTAGATTTTAAATTATCCGGTAAATGATTCATTTAAAAATCGTTTTCAATAACAAGACAAAAAAGATCTGATCAGTCAAGTTTACCTTCATCTAAATTAATATTATAAAGCGACGGACGTGCAAAGCCAACAAAAGTTGGAAAGTTACCAAACCGTTCCATTAACACCGCCGAAAAATATCTTAAGCAGTCAAGAAGTTCCAAGTACAAGGAAAGTTGGAGAGACTATCAAGAGCAGACACCACAAACCGTTCCAACATGCCTAAGCATTCGAAACTTTGATACCTTTCTAAACTTAAACGGAAAACTTCAACCCGAGGCGAAGCAAGGAAACCTAAATCAATAATTCTATCATACTTAAAATTCCCCAGCAAATAGTCTATCAAACTTAGTCCCGCTCTGGTCGCGAAGTTTTTAAGCAGACATGTGAAACTTGAGAGTTTAAAGGTATAACTTTGTCATCCGTTCGGAAACCCTCTTCGGAAAAATGGCTTGCGTGCGCTAAATTCAACCAGCCAAGCATGCCAGGGTTTTTAGTTAAAGTTCACCTTGTTACGAGTACGATAATAAGTGCCTACTTTATGTGATGCCGTGCTTTTGGTGTCTGACCTGTTTGGTGCAGTCGATATCATGTCGAATGCCTTAGATAAAAGTGTCAGCACAGAAATTTCTACATTGCACATTATATTTTTGGATTTAGTAACATCAGCATCCTGTGTTGAAGATGATGTAACTAAGAAGAAAGACGTATTTTAAATTATCTTTGTTCACACAGTAAAGTCGCCAGGAGAAAAATAGCTCGTGCGTAAAATTTCCACTCAATATAACGATAAATTTGTTGGAGCATCTGAACTTTTAATACCCTTCATGACTGCGCTGAAAGATTGAGAAATGACATTTAGAAGTGCATGATTCTGCATTTATTTAGCAAGATATTTAAAAGTTATTGTAAGTATTTTATTAGCTTCATACGTAATTTTTATTGAATAAACGATACCATTGACCAACCAAAAATTCAAAAGCAGATTTGTTATCTGCTCTCACGAGAGACCATTAAATTGTTTGAAACATAATGGTGATCACAACCAATAAAATGAAAATTTCAAAGATTCCAAAAAATAGGAGCAGCACGCAGAAATCTTTACCAAAATGAGCACGCACTTGCATTACTTAGGCAGATTGTAAGCCAATGAATTGAAATGATGAAATTAGAACTTCGTCTTGAAGATATGGATCAAGCGTCATCAGAGTCGAACCAAGCATCCTTATCGGATTTGACAGAAGTCAATTCGCGATCGATAAGCGAAGTTTTGGCAAATGAGGTTTTGTAAGAAACTTAATTTGCTTCCAAAAAGGTTTCCTCACGCAAATGATCCTCTGTCACTTCAAATTCTAATCTAATCAGATTTTTTTTGAAAGATGAAAAAAATGGTTGAAAATTTCCTTCGGTATACCTTCTGATAATAATTTTATATATTAATTAGTCTCCTCATATTTATTATCTACGCGTGATCATCTGCACGATATTGCAATAAATTGAAGCATTTTTAGTGTTACCTAATAAGAATGCACACGGATATCACGATGATTTGTTATGATTACGTATAATTATATTGTATTTATTTATTGATATCCTAATATTTATTTTCCTACTAAGTAGCTCCTATCTGAGCCCATCCAGATAAAGCGCTTCATAATGATTAAAAAAGGATAATTCCTATTTGTGTATCTTAATTAGCCAGCTTATTGCGTTTTCACAAACAGTATTGCTGTAAGTCACGTTCTAGAATTTTCCTTATTATTTCACGAGACATTAAAAACAATCAACCTTTATTGACAAAAGCTTTTGTGTTTTGAACCCCCATAGACATGGATGGACGATTGATGATAGCCATTACGGGGGCCCATCCATTTCAACCCTCCCATGCCTCGTGTACTGTCAGCATATTCGTTTTATATAGTGCTCCTAACCCATAACGGTATTGGTAAACACAACTAGGACGGAACCAAAATTCTTATGAGAGGCGGTTTTACGGCTGATGTAATTTTGTAGGACAATGACATGGGATTCGTTAAAAATGGTGGTAAAAGAGCTCTCCTTTTAAGCCAGAAATAGCTGGCGACTTCCCTGGTGGTGCTCGTCTCCAGGCGACGGCGACAACTTACCATCAGGTGGTTGCTTGCCTGTCTGCTTGTTTGCTTGGACTTATTATTAAGACATAATCGTATCGTTTCATCCAAATGATGAAACTTTAGGACCATTTTTTGGACGCTGCGCTGCGTGGGTTCTGTGTTCGATTCCCAGTAGAGCAGAGATTTTAATGATGGGTTTATATAGGGTCTTGTGTTCGATTTTCAGGTGAGATATAATGAATGATGAATTTGAATTCCTGTTTCTGGTTTGGGTGTGTGTGCTTTTCTCAAGTATGTTCATGACACAGGGAATCCTAGTGTGGGGCTACTCGTATAAGTTTGAAGCGTTTATTTATTTAATTTATAAAGTGTACGTGGTGTGTCACGGGCGAAGTACAGTACGTTCATATTATGAAGTGACAAACACTATTAGTTATTCTCGGCGCAACGGGCGCCAAGTCACTAGTTCCGTTAACCACTTTAACAACTTACTGCTCCAGACAAAACCATCTTTGTAGTCCTATGATCTAACTTATAATATTAGGTTATTGTCTGTCTGTAACCCATTAATAACCCACTGGCAGGTCGGATCCTCTTTCACAATGAGAAGGATATAGAATTTAGTCCACCACGCGAGCCTTATGCTGCACGTGTAGCCTTTGAGTGAATGAGTCAACTCTCGCGAATGCAGGCTTCCGTCACCGTTACAGCAATTGATTTTTAACTTTATACAGCGCACATAACATTTTAAGGTTATTGTCTTCAAGACGAATTCTTCATTCGCATGGTCCTCCGGTTCCAATGGTCTCCTGAAGGTTGCAATAACAGGGTGCATTCCGAATTGAATAATGCTCTTATAATCTTATAGTCGCTTTTATATTATGAAAAACCTAATTGCTAACGTAATTTCGTTTTTTTACGTTAATTACCCTCATTCTAAGCAACGCAACCACTAACTAGTCGACCCTTTGTTCAGCGGTATTTGTTTAAGCCAATCATTACATGACTGGTAACACACACATGAATTTCAATGGATTTTCATATCCATTATCCACTTAGGTTAGAGCGATTACTGTGTCCCGTGGAGCGGAAGCTGGGCCGGAGTTAACTCGGAGAGTGGGGAACTGGACCGAATTTCTAATAACATCCAAAACATAGTTGAAAAGCGGTGGTTTGCGGCGTTCAATGGCAGAGCGTTTCGAATAAATAACTAGTTATTTGGACTCTCACTCTGGAATCTGCTCTTACGTATTTAACCAAAAAAGTTCGTTTGCGGAATTTTTAATGATAACATAAAACTATGAATCCCGAGCGAGTCAATTTATCCGTGAAAGTAGCTTAAGTCAATTATTTATTTTGTAAATAAGTCATAATTATAATAATATATTTTATAAAAACTTGCATTCCTGAAAAAGCCAGTATGGATAAACAAATGCTTTGTAATATCTTCAACTAACCTATGTTGATTTTACTCGTATGTGCTTAGTCAGCGAGCTCAGAAAATTAGCGGTGTACCTACCTACATGTAATTTGTCGTTGCTCTTTTTATTAATAAATAGATTTTAGACACAGATTAAACAGAAAAATATTATGAATAAATGTTATAAAATAAAAGCAACTTTATGTGGAAATTGTGTTTATCAATCATCTGAACGATATCGGTGTTCTTTTGTTGGTCTTTTGGCGAAGACGTTGAGATTGTAATGAAATTTTTGATCAAAATGGTACAATACTATATGGTAAAATATCATAAAATCTCCTTTTGTGTCATTGACGAAAGAGTAAATCGATGTTATTTGTTATTTAAAGACGAGAAATGAAACATTTACGAATGGAAAGCTTATAGGTATGCATTCCAATATCACTCAAAAATAAAGTTAATGTATGTAAATTGTAAATAATAAAACGATTTTTTCTAAATATTTTTTCCAGACCTATCGTCTGGAAAAAATATTTACGTTAGGTGCCAGTATTAACGTTGAAATTTTAATTGTTCGCTGAAGCACAGATTTAAATATTTGGGAGATATCCACTCTACTTTTTGCGCCGATTTCCAAATATTTGATGAACTCTTAATACAAAAACATTACGTTGCAAATTCAATGCAGTGCACTCAGTTTCGTCGTTTATTTTGCAACATCAAATATTAAAACCATTGTTTTTAATATTCCGTTTTAAATAAGTTCTGTTGTAGAAAAGGGCTTCTCTTTTAAGGTTCTTATGGTGGGCATACCTATAGGTCCTACTCCAAGCCTTCTTTACTGAATCTCCACGAAAGCCCTAAGCCTATTGCCTAAACCACGCTGCTCCAATGAAGATTAGATTAGGTAAGCTCCACGCTGCTCCAATGAAGATTAGATTAGGTAAGCTCCACGCTGCTCCAATGAAGATTAGATTAGGTAAGCTTATTCTTGTCAGATGTTTCAACCCGCCCAGCTTGACATAATCTTCCACTGACTGTGGGGCCTGGATAGCCTCCTGGGTTTTCCCAGGGTACCAGAGGTTTGAATGAAGAGTTTAAATTCCTTTTTCTGGTCTGAGTGGGTGTGTGTTCTTGTGTGACAACTGATTGTGTCCGCGGGTACCACGACACAGGGTATCCTAGTGTGGGTTTAAGAGTGTGAAGGATTTTTTTTTTATTTTAAAATACGGAAGCTAACCCGCAGCTTGTAATTTACCACAGCAGACGACCTGAGTGGCGCAGTGGTTAAGACATCGGTGCGCTGCGCCGAGGGTCCTGGGTTCGATTACCAGCAGAGCAGAGATTTGAATGATGAGTTTAAATTTCTGTTTCTGGTCTGGGTGTGTGTGTTCTTGCCTTGTGTGTGTCCATGGCGCCCACGACACAGGGAAACCTAGTTTGGGGCTGTGAGTGTGAAGCGTTATTTATTATTATTATTAGTCTTACTATCTAATTTAGTACCGACTGTGGCCAACATTGCTTAACTTTGCGCTTCACGATCGCTCGCAATCTAGATCTACTCCAGTTATACGCACTTCTAAGAAAAATAAGCATAATAGAAACAAAAATAAAGAACTATAAAATTATTTAAATTAACTACTCATAGAGCACACACAGCATAACACACAAAGGTACTTTGAAAACTACATTACTGAAAAATAAAAATTTGGCAAAAAGAACCATTTCACTGGCACCCAACTTTTGATGTGCCTTTATGAAATGCAACAAGAACTGTTATAAAAAAAACTATTTCATTTCACGATGGCTCATAGTTCTTTTTTGCAGATATTCTTTTTGGAAAAGGCCTCGTAAAATGCAATAGTCCATGCAGTAAAAGTCGTAGGGGAAATGAAAGAAAAAAACGCACACAACTACAGTACCTTAGTCTGAGTTTTTCAAATTTCGAATACCGAATTTAAAACGAAATATTTTTGTGTCTGTCTTATTTTCAGTGCCGTGAGCAAGAACACTAACATCAAAGTATCCGTACGGTGAGCGTCGGTTATTAGTATGTCATAATTATGTCAGCCTATCTGACATCCTCCCATACTCATGGGACACGTTATCTATACGATTACTATAGTATCACAGAACAAATAATGTATTCATACTCGGTGCACAGAAAACAAATTAAAAAAGTCACGTTAAGACTGTTTACTAGATAACACTCGAACGAAAAACTAACTAAAGTTTCAAATCCGGTGTATATGCCAGACGGTTCCAGAGAGGGAAGTTATTATTGGAAGGAAAAGAGAGAAAATAATAGAAGAACAAACTCAGACTAAGCGTACAGCACCCTCTACGACATACCTTTGAACCGTATTTTTTTTAGAAACGCTTTCGGTAGACGAGACTTCATGCGGCCTTTTCGTCCTGAAACATATTTATTCTGTAAGAATGGCAAGATTTGACATCAAAATTATATTTTTTTTTATAAAAAGAGCAGGCAAACAGGCACGAGCGACACCAGTGCCGTAAGTATGAGCACTATCGTTAAAGTATTTATGTAAACTACAGGGAGTTAAAAATAAATTTAAAATTATTATAAAGGTTGTACGAACAGATTGGTTTTTGAGAGGTTATATATAATTTATTTACAATTATATAAAAATATATTGTGTCAAGATAACCGTTTTTAAAAGCGTTTTCAAATACAATAAAGTAGCTAAACATTGAACCGTTCAAATACTTAACAGTCCGTTTAAAACAATGAAACATTAATGCAGAAGAATTTTAGTAGGCATTTAGTACGCATTTGGGTCATAATGTATGCCTTAAACCTGACTAAGCTGCTGTCAGCTGGACTGATCCAGGCCTGGGGCGATTACAGGACGATCCCGGATGAGGATAGCCGGGAATAAATATCCTCTATCTAACAGTGTCTGAGAGTTTTACATAATATATGGGCTGGAGTAGGCGGTTGATAAACTATGGGCATTTTTCGTTTGCTTTCAAGATTATTTGGTTCAACAAAGAATCACGAACACCACCTGATGCTAAGCAGTCAACCGGTCCACTGCTGGTAGGCCTCCCCTAATCGACGCCACTCCAACCGGTCCCGGGCCCTTTGATTCGAACGGCTTTCCGCTGTCATCTTCAGATCATCACTCTGTTGGAGGTCGGCCTGTGCTAATTTTGCCTACACGCGGGCGCAATTCGAGGACATTTCTTCCTCATCGGTTGTCAATCTTGCGAACGATGTGGTCAGCCTAATGCCACTTTAATTTGCAAACTTTCAGTAGTATGCTAGTTGGGTCATAAAGTGTGCCCTAAAATCTAAACCCCTGACTGAGCCCCTGGTAACTGGACTCGGGTCTTAACAAAAGACAATACCATGTCTGAGACTATATTATAACCTTCAACAAAAGAAAAGTTAAAATATCTCGTCCCTTCATCTAAATATTGAACACCGATAGATTTCCTTCAGCTTACTGCTGACCGTTTAAATCCTGATCCCAGCTGATGCGAAATATGTCATAATCGCTGGACCGCAATAAATCCGGCACATGAACCCGCCATCACATACAATGAGAGCTATAAATCTCTCGCGCCGATATCAACTACATAAATTACGGCAAGGGGTGTTTTAATTAAATTCGCATGAATCATGCGCTTAGATTTAGCGCGTCCTTTCCATAGCGTATCTTTTCCATCCTTTCCTTTCGTGTTCAAGAAGAAAAACACGCGTCGGAATAGGATAATGAGTTCCATCTACGACCTAACGTGTTTACGAAACGACACCAGACTGAATTAATAAACTATGAATGTAGGCTTGCGTAATAGCTTGAATGTAACAGATAAGAGAAAGAAGATCGACCGGCAGCGTCCTATCTGAGGTTGTCAAAAAGAGGGCGTTACCATTTAAACGAACACACGTGTTGTTGTTTTAACTTCCATTATTAAAGTGCACTCAATTCAGAAAACTATCTTAATCAGGTCACATGAGTTATGTCAAGTATATTTATGAGGTACTAATGGTAATTTATGATCGCAACCTAGATGGAACCAGTTTTAGGGCCAAAGACCTAGCCGTGCGATAAGGCTGTCTGCCAAGGGCGCTGACTCGGCTTAGAAATAGAACGTTCTTGAACAAATGCAGTGACATCCACTTAAGTAGAAACGTAGTAATACAAGAAATGAAACTTAAGACAGTAGATTCTGCCTGCGGCTTTACCCGCATAGATTTTCACGACAGTTCACCTATTTCAGATTGGTGTCAATGCGGAAAAACGTTAGCTCGCAGCTGGAACGCAATATTTATGTTTTTCACATGCGCGTGGTTTTTGGTCCTATAGGTAATTGGAAACGAAAGCAAAGTTTACCTTTTTAAATAAAAAGCCAAGGGGTATACTATATAGACCACCAGATGGTAAACGATCAGTACCACCCTCAGATATGCATCTAACCCAAACACAAAAGCAAACTTATTTGAGGTTGAAATGTCATATGTTGCTTTTGCCGAGACTGAGATGGTCACCTCAAAGAAACTATATCTCTGCCTTCAATACCTTGTGCGCCTTTTAGAAGACTGTCCTGAACCAGCTTACAGCTATCTGAAGCATAACTTTGAAATTTACCTGAAACAAATGAAAATAAAAATTAGTTGTTTACCCTGTCATAAAAGTTTCCTTACGAGGAACCTTCAGCATGATTCGTGGTTTATAGTAGCCAATAAGAAAGTGCGTACCACTAGAATTTGAACTCGGACCCTTCGAGTAACAGCCTGAATTCTTAGCTACTGGGCTATCACTGCTCCGTTACCTACAACTATATCATAATTACGTAAAGAAAAGCCCAATCCGACCACAACGTGTCTTCCGCAACGAAAAGCTCCTCAGAACAGATTACAGTGCGGGTTTTATTGGCTTGTTCGCGTTTGGCGCGTCATTGGACTCGGCGTTAGTGCGCTCGTAATGGCTGTAACGCACGTCCAATCTGCATAATGGATACTTGAACTAACTGAATACTTTTCCTAGTTTTCTTTATGTTTTTCTTTCGAAAAAATAGGATTGGTGTTTATATATAGTTTGATCTGGCTGCAACTATTTTATGGTCCACTATAACAGGAGGAGCCCGGGGCATACCACGCTGCTCCAATGCGGATTGACTGAAAAAACAGAGTGAGAATCCGACAAACGTCAAAAACGAAACCCAATATATTGTCTCAAGATACGTCGTAACATATCGTGTTACCTATTCAAAGAATATTCTTCCACTTTTTAGACGTCCTAACCTGTTTCTGCGACACCCTCTCTCTCACCCTCGTCCCGCAGTAGGCCAGCGTGGTGGGCTAAGGCCTACATCCCTCTCATTGTGAGAGGAGAACCGACCCTGTAGTGGATCACTAATGGGTTACTGACACATTCTTCCCCTCCTACCAGGTGGACTAACGACCTGAAGAAAACAGCGGGAAACCGTTCGATTCAAAGGGCCCAGGGCCGGGCGGAGTGGCGTCCATTATGTGAGACCCATGTCTAACATTGGATTACCAAGGGCTGAAGGGAAGGACGGACTCTAATAAAGGTATAACAAAGAACCGACAAAGCCTCGTAGCCTTTGCTAGCATTAATTAGTGTGTTTCGTTAATCTCCCGCCAGTTATTTGCATTTTTATTAGACTGCACCGTCTATTGAACGCGCGACGGCCGACAGGTTAGGCGGATTATACGCTTACGACGTGAGAATAATATGTTCTTTATGGGATATTTCGGTAACCAGGTCTCCGAAGTCATTATTTAACATCATAATTTTATTCATGCGGCATTGTAGACGAAAATCCTCATTCAAGTAAGTTTAGATATTTTGATATATTTGCGCGTCTCTACGGAGTATAACTATAGGTAGATAGGTATATAGGTATATATATATCTTTAAAGCTGGATATCCACTGACGAAAAAGTTGTCATGTTTTGTTCATGGAAAACCCACCTTTTCAAAGGTACGTTTTCAATGAAACGTAATTTTTTTGGAAACTCAGGTACACGAGGTAATTACTGAAACTTGGCTGTATACAACATCTTTCCCATACCTATAAGTACAACCATTTCGACTTAAAAACCTTTGCATAGGGATATATTACTACAAGGTGAGATACATGTAAGCGGTGATAGCCCAGTGGCTTAGAATTCGACCTCGAATCGAGGGGTCCGGGATCGAATCCCAGTGGCACGCACCAATGACTTTGTAAAAAAGTTATGTGCGCTTTATAAAATTAAATATCACCTGCTGTTACGGTGAAGGAAAACATCGTGAGGAAACCTGCATGCCTGAGAGTTCAAAAAAAAAATGTTCTCAAAGGCATGTGAAGTCCACCAACCCGCACTAGGCCAGCGTGGTGGAGTAATGCCTACATCCTTCTCATTGTGAGAGGAGACCCGACCCTGTAGTGGGTCATTAATGAGTTACTGACGATACATATTAGGGAAAGCCCTTGTTTAGCAGGGGAACACGAAGGTCTGAACAAAAGAAAAGAAAAGAATGCGTTTATTGTTGACTGTTACACGAGATGTTACAAAAATTATAATAAGCTAAGAACAGTCTACCCTATGCGGGCACACAATAATTATATCTTAAAAAACTAAAACTAAATTTTATATTACAATTATGTTAAAATAAGTTGTGATCGTTTAGCAGTCCAATTATTTATTTATATATTTTTCCTAATCGAACTCATCGGCTATGCAATGTGCCACCCATTTCTGGGTAAAGAGAGAAAAAGCCGGAGGAAAAAACTCTCGACAGTTTTAATTTATTAATTTATTTATTTGTGCGCGCGTTACTACATTTTTTTTCAAAGCTGTCTATAAACATGATATTATTATATATTGCGAACTTTCTGTTTCGTCAAAGGGAGAAAACATTCGTCAAAGCATCAGTAGTACGTATATAGACCAGCCTAAGCACCGGCGAAGCAAAATACAGGAACGCTCGAGCGAAGATCGCAATTGCAAACACATCAAAAGAGGGAGTCCCGCACATCCTCTCAAACCCAGTGTTCCGGCGGTAGGAATTTATTTACCAACGAATAGAGGTTTTTAACAGCATTTTCGAGTTTTCTTTTCAATTTGGACGTGTTGAAACCGCTGGGTAAAGGATATGATAACTACATGATCCTTGCTTTATATTCCCCAGACTTAAGAACATGATATCTACATGAAATATGCTTTATTTTTCCAGTTTTAAGTTAAGAAGCAATTCGCAATTTTCATAAAACAGGCCATAGAGGCAAAGACAGCTGCCATGAGGACTACAACCTACAACCGGGCCAAAATCAGACATAGAACTTTTTCTGGAGCATATATCGTACATATGTATATAAGAAAAGAAGACAACTAATGTAATGCAAAAAAGGCACGGACTAAGAGTCTGTGGAGAGCAATTGAAGACTGATAAAAAAGTAAAGAAACAACTTGAGTTTGCCACTACTTTGTGTGTCTCCAGCAATCCTCAATGGAGTACCGTGGAGTATGTTCCCAGCATCCAATTCTTCAACCCAACCTTTCTTTCAGCAAAAAACCTAAAAATGTGTTCCACGAAGCTACAAAAGGTCTTAGATGTTTAAAAGTAAAATAAAAGCAAAGTAAAGTCTTCCAGGAATGCCTTTCAGTTTCGTAAAGGAAGAGAGCATTCATTCGTGAAGAGCGGTAATTGTAAACTGCAAGCTTTAGAAGGTAATTATCAACAAGCTAATTGTTTTAGATACAAAGAGCTAATCTTGAAGTGCCTGGGGCTTCACTACATAAAGAATTCTAGCTAGATTAAACTCTTAAGGGAAAACAGAGGCGCTGGTAGTTAGTCGCTGGTTGTAAAGTCGATAATGTAAGTATTACTCCAGAGCTACAGCTTGCGGCATACAGATTTCTTTCATTGTTGTGAAAGCTGGTGACATTTTTGTAAACGCAATTAGTGCAGTCATTGATGCGATTTGCGTATCACCGGGATTCAAACCTAGACTTCTAGATTAAGGCTGCGTTTCCACCAGAGATGTGTGAGGATGCGTAGCGAGGGATGCGTTTTTGAAGAACCAATAGAATTGTTTCATTTACATAGCCTCGCTCAGCTAAGCGGTTTCCACCAGAGCTGTGCTAAGAGGTCCAGTTCTTTACTAGGTTACTAGGTTATATGTGACTTACATAGTAATTGATGTCCAGACCTCTCGATAATGGAGTCGAGTTCATAGCCACGAAGACATCTTCGGTCTTAGTGAAGCGCGCATAGCCCCGCTGCTTGAGTAGATCGCAAGCGATCGAAAAAGCTAAGCAACGTCGGGCGCAGTCAGTAACTGGATGGGTGACCGGTGGCGGATTACACGCGCTTCCGTGCTTAGGAGGGCACGTTGGGCCGTCGGACCCAGTTGTTATGAATATGATAGCAGTCGTTCAACCTTGTCAGAGGCCCTAGCCCTAGGCCCTAGGTTTGAAAACGACACGGATTGGGAACTAGACCGTTTCCCAGCCATTCCGCAGCGTGGTGGAGTATGCTCCAAGCCTCCCCCTATTGTTGAGAGACTCGAACCCAACAGTGGGCCATAATAGGGTGCAATCATGTGAGTGTGTAAGATTTTCTTGTATTTGTTCAGGGTAATTACAATAATTCCTAGGAAAAATTGGGATTCTCATTGCCATGAACAAACACAAGAGCTGAGGGCTGCAAGGCTGTGAGTGAATCGTTTATGCACACACGCTCACAACTCAATTCCGAGAGTCACATTTCGTTGCCTGTAAAGGAGATGGAACTCAAAATCTGATAAAATAAAATTACCGTTTTCGCAAGCCTCACAAAAAATTCGCCGGCGCCGAACCCCGGCCCTGCCTGGGACGACTGCAATAACTTATTTTCCCTATTACGCCCCATCATAGTCGCAGGGATCCCCTATGAGTTATGCGGCCATCAGCTTCATACCCTCAGAATTGTTAGACAAGATCCTCTGCCATTTATCTCTTTTAGTTCTCGAGTTTGGCCCGTTGGTATAGCGGTTAGCAGTCCGGTCGTGGGTTCTATTCCCGCCCGTCATATTTGTGGGATGTATGTTGTATCTGCGAAGCAGATTCTGCATCGTAATAGATTTAAGTTTAGTACTCCACTTTTCTAGATTTAATAATTAAACATAAAATGTTTAACACAACGATAGGTTTGGTATTAGCCTTAGATCTAAACATCTATCTAGTTCATTAAAAAAAGGTTACGTCACTTTACTAGTCATCCTGTATATCAATGGAGATATGTATTTACGAGAAAGATCTACTATGGCTATCTGTAGCTCTACTTGTATTACTACTGTGCACCGGTTTTTCCTCACCTTACTCTCTACACCAGAGTAGCATTAACGAACGTGGATTAGAAGCTTAGAGTAGTATTAACGTTTATCTCAGCGGAGACATGGCTATAGCCAACCATTGTATGATGTTTTAAAAGCACATAGCCGATGAAGTTTGACAAACAACAAAATACAGCGACGGAATATTAGGAGATCCTACACGGTTCCCTTTTCCTCTCCAAACACGAAACCCTAAAACGTTTCATATAGAACCTTTCAAATAAAAACTCTACAAAAGAATCTCATCTTTTGATTGAACGGAAAATGGCGCGACGGTAGAAACCAAATGATTTCATAATGGCGGCCATGAAAAGGTAATAGATGAAGGGCGTGGGTCTTATCTGAGTGACTCGGTGGGACACAATGGTGCAGGGGCGAGGGTGCGCATCGAAGTCGGAAAATGAAAAATTTGACAGGCCCTTTTTAGCTGTCACTTTATGTTATGGGTGTTTTGATATTTAAATGAAGCTTCGATGTTTTCAATTCACTTTGGCTGTCCTTTTGGAATGTTATTGACTGATGATGATGAGTACTACGAGTACTATGCCAGTTTGGAATACACTACTAAGTTTTATTTGAAACAAAAAGGAAAACGATAAGTTTGTCTTTTTTTGTATGTAAATTGTTTCTTTTGATTGCTTCTCTTTATGAAGATCGCACAGATACGTGATGATCGTAACTACATATATTTTCTAGTGTTGTAACACACATTATTTACTGTCGGATATAATATTATGATACACGTTTTAATGTGTCCTACTATTACTATGACAAATGCGAAAGATTGTGAGGATAGATGAGTGTTTGTGACTCTTTCACGTAAAAACTGTTCACGTTTCAGAATTAAGTAGAGCCAGTTGTCTTCGCGCGTTTTGACAGCTGTGACTTTACAGTAAATCGAAGCCAAAACCATCCAAATATCCGATTCATTTGAAGTATGAGGATCTTCAAAACAATCCATCCATTGCCAACAATAAATTGACACAACGGCCCTCAGGAAAACGGGAAAGAATCGAAACGGGATATCTAAGGGCAATAAATATCTGTCCGTCTTATCGCCAGCCTACTGTTTAGCCAACAAGTAAATAAACGATTCATTACCACCCGATACGGTCACACGGACGCGGATTTTGTTGAAAAATCGGTAAAGTTTGTTTTAAACGGAACTTTGTATAGGTTATTGGGGGACAAGTTCGTTTTCTCAATTATAATGGAACTATAGCGGTGATAGCCCAGTGGCTTAGAATTCGACCTCGAATCGAGGGGTCCGGGTTCGAATCCCAGTGGCACGCACCAATGACTTTGTAAAAAAGTTATGTGCGCTTTATAAAAAATTAAATATCACCTGCTGTTACGGTGAAGGAAAACATCGTGAGGAAACCTGCATGCCTGAGAAAAAAAAAAGTTCTCAAAGGCATGTGAAGTCCACCAACCCGCAGCAGGCCAGCGTGGTGGACTAAGGCCTATATCCTTCTCATTGTGAGAGGAGACCCGACCCTGTAGTGGGTCATTAATGGGTTACTGACAATGGAACTATTACTAAGACTCCGCTGTCCGTCCGTCTGTCACCAGGTATCTCATGAATCGTGATGGACAGTTGACATTTTCACAGATGATATATTTCTGCTGCCGCTATTTAATAACACAAATGCAAAAAATATAATAAATATCTATTTAAGAGGGTTCCATACAACAAACGTATCGTTTTTGCTCGATATTGATAACAGCAACCGTCAGACGCTTGAAATATCCACACAATGTTTATTTATATATACAGGGTGAATTTTTCAAGTGTGCGTGGAAGTGGAAATCCGAAACTATGAGGAATAGCGAAAAACGCTGAAAGGAGTCTGGGAACTGCATTTGATGAAAACTAAAACTGCATCATTGTATTTTGAATAGGTATACCTACAGGATATTCACTTCAAAACTAAATAATTGATATAAAACTAAAAACAAACGGAAGCCGATCGGAGGGCGCGGGCGGCCTGAACTCTTTTTGCCAAGACGAGGTTGCCATTTGAGTAAGGTGAGCTATGGCGACGGCGGTACTTGTCAATTTTGGGAAGCTATTCTTTTGGAAATTTCTAATCCAAATCATTTCCCTAAATAGTCAGGAAACTTTTAAATCAGATTAATGAAAAAAGTGGTATCATATTTTCTTTCATTCGGTACGTACAAAAATAGATGGAAGGTATGTGAAAAACTAATTCCGAGAGTAATTTCGACACGAACACGCCAAACAGACACGCGAAATCTCATTAACTCATTGCAAAAGAGTTCTGGAAATCTTTCACAGCTTTGATACAAGCACTTAGTGGCCGCTTTGATAACTAAATTGAGTTAGGATTCTCTAAAACATGAAAGAATTCTCTAAAAACATGAAAACATGAAAAACTCCAACCAAAAAATTTTTGAGTATTTACGGAGTAGTTTTTATGAATATTTCATTTAATTTCCACGAGACGGTTCCTTTAATATCTGCCGCTTGCTAGCTCTCTGCTTATGAGTTACTTGAAGCTTCATAACCTCTGAAAAAGAACCTCTCGAGCCATTACACAGAAACGCTTTAAACTACAGCTACGGCTACAGTAGTTTTCAACAAACCAAGAATATTGAAGGGGTGCTTGCAATGCATAGGATGTCCAGCTTTTCAAAAGGTTGAATGGAATTGTTTCGCTAATGAAGTAGGTAAACTTAAAAACTTTAATTAAAACAAGTCGCTTCTAGCAAAAACTTTTCATATTTTCACGATAACGTGATACTGAAATCTAATGCATAAAATAAAAACAAACTAAGGTGAAAAACTTTTCAGATTTTAATGAATAAAATTATCTTTCAGTTCAGTGCTAGGAGGAGAGAGCAGAGACCTCGGCATACTGCAAATGTTGATGTGTATAAAGTTTATTGAAGCCTTTTTACATGAAAATCGACGCGATTGAGCTCTACAAGGCTCTACGTAACTTCGAAGCTACGAAGCTACTACCCAAATACAAATTTGGGCCAGAAATCCAACATCAAAATGCAACTAATATTTAATTGAATTTCAATTCTATTCTATTCATTGCACGATCACATTCTCAATAATGCTATGACACAGGCGTAAGTATTCTCACACATATTTCAAGGATTAATTAATGGCAACAAAAGCCGTCATTCAAAGTTTATAGCTCCGTGTTTATAAGAGCGCGATTACAAAATTGTAATTTCCGCCCCAAGCACTCACAAAGAGGAAATATTCCTTAACTTGTAATTCGAATTATCCGAAAATTTCATGATTCCTTTGAGCAGATTATGGAAACGCCATTAAAATTAGCGAAGCGCGGAAAAATTGCAAAAAAGTCAGCATTAAGTTAATTCGTATACTGCACAACACATATGTAGTGCCTACGCAATAACCACGGAATTCTATTTCTATTGGACTCTCACTGTCTCAACGGGTAATATTTCAAAGTTAAAATATTCCATCTATTCTATTGTGTATCTTCTACTGTGTATTGCGTTGCGCTTCTTCCGAAAACCTCACTCGAAATATTATAACGGGACACCCCTACTTGAATAAATACTTACTCTTAATTAAGACAGAACGACGCCTGTCCGGTCAACTAGTAATAAATAAGTACCAATATCACTTCACAGAATACAAATATCACAGTTATAGCCTATATCCAGGTGCACTTTAAACAGACACCATGTGAAGATTTCAGAAACAAAAACAACCTGTATTTTAAGAGTACTTTAAGCTATTGATAATTACTTCAGAAAGAAGGGAACATAATGGATTGCGCAGCTTTATTTATTGCACAAGTTGGAATCGAAATGAAGTGTATGAAAAATGGGGTGAAGCTTTGAGTATTTCAGAGTTTAGCGATTTATATTTGGGCGGAGTTTGTTTGATAAATAATGGATGTTTTGTAACACCTACTTTTTACGGCCTCGCACCCAAAGGGCGGTTATAGCCCAGTGGCTGAGAATTCAGCCTCTTACTCGACGGGTTCGGGTTCGAATCCCAATGGCACGCAACCATGATTTTATTGAAACTTACATGCGATTTATAAAATAAAATAACACTTGCTGTAACAGCGAAGGAAAATATCGTAAGGAAACCTGAGCACCTGATCCATAATATTCTCAAAGGCACGTGAAGTCCACCAACCCGCATTAGGCTAGTGTGCATGCATCATTTTTATTACGAGAGGAGACCCAACCCTTCTGTGGGTCACTAATGGGTTACAGACCCATTAATTTGGAACACAGAAAGATTACAACCTGGATTAATTTATAGGATATATTTTATACCACTCTAGGTCAAATTCTTAAGTCCACCAGGACGAAGTCACGGGCCGAAGCTAGTACAAATATACCAACCATCTTTCCCACTTTGTATCCTCTCATCAAAGCAAAAAGCCAAGCACCACCTACTTAAGCCAATTCCACGTAAAGCCATACTTAGGAACTTACCCTCGGGCGGTCCTCAGAGGCGAATGTATTTGAATAATGCTATTCGGATTAGGGAATCCTTAACACAACATTTCACTTAGAATTGGCCCTCATATTTACATAATGTATTGAACGGGCATCGCCAACAATGGTCAAATAAAACGATAGCCATAGACTAGATGAGGAATAGAAATGGCAGGTAATGGAAAACATAGAATAAGTAACGATAGAAAGATCTTTGTACGCCTTGACGATAAGATCAATTGTGTCTTTAAAAAAATCAAGTCTTCAATCAATCTTGGATTTCAAAATTAGTATATTTTTCATAATCATCATTCCAAAATATCCCGAAAATGATACCCATGACCAAGAATTCAAAAAAGTCCGCCATCTTGGATTTCAAATTTGATATATTGTTCATAACTGAACTAACTGCATAAAAGTCCCTTGGGCTAAATATTTGGTGCACACCTTATGTTGTAATTCCTGTGATCTCAAATGTCCACCTCAAATCTGGCAGAGAGGAAGACAACGACCTGTTTGCTTAACTGCAGGTTATAAAGATGGTGATAAAAGGCTGGGGTGAGTAAGAGTGAGGAATACAAAGGGAAGCGATATTTTCGCGTATCGATACAAAGGAATGCAATACAGTAACGAAGCGATATATCGATACAACACATTTTTGAGGATCCTTATTCGGAAATGTAAATTCCGACATTACGCCTTTAAAAACGTCGATTTGTGGCTCAGAGTGATGTTCCCGGCGTTTCCACGCAATTTGAGGTATTCATAAATCGTAGCAAAAACGTTATGTGCTCAAAGTACCTACGTACATACATAACCCCGGCGGTTTTTATCCCAAATTGTTGTGATAAAGCTCTCTGATAGGATTTTATAGAAATACGATAATAATATATACATATATTTAGTATATACGATATATTCAACTGGATCATCAATCATTATCCTGACAAGCATTTATGAATGCACTTACAATGTTGTGTTACTATTTAAATACGATAGATTCTCTGTCTTCTTCAGTCCACCTGGTCGAAAGAAGGTTGTGCTTTTTTTGCTGAAACCTAGTAAATTGTCACGAACCTTTCTTCTCCATCCGTTTTTCAAACGACGTATAAAATCCTATACGTAGCTACGTCAGTTAGCTTACTTTGATATTTAGGTCGGTTCCTCTTGTTCGTCTACAGATTTCATCGTTACGAATTCTATCGCGTAGAGAAATACCAAGTAAAGTTTTTTCATTGCTGACCAAGCGATTTTGAGCTCTTGGATAAGACCGACCGTGAAAAACTATGTCTCGGCTCCGTAGGTCATCACTGGTACTCGTACGTACGTTGCGCAAAAACTGAGCTGTTCCAGCTGAGTTGGATTCTTAAACTGACTCGCCAAAAGTATTAAGGACCAGAAGGCAAAATGCCAGGAACAGTGAAGACCTGGTGGGTTACGAGCTCTTAAATCAGTGATGTTTGAAGCTGACTGCATAAATTCATACCATGATCTCTTAACAAGAGTGATGTTTTAATAATGTTTTCGTTACAATTTTGTGGTAAATGGTTCATTCTTTCCTATGAATTTGAAACATTAATACATTACAGAGTTCACAGCACGATTTAAGGTAATGTTGTTTTAATAATGAAATAGAACTTCATTGTTTTATGATGGTTTTTAAGAGTTTATAGTAACTCCCCTGAACTTATGGCGGTGGACTCCGGGTGATGCATAGATTCACCATCTTCGGCTCATAAACTAGCAAGTCGGTTTTGTGCCTGGTAAGTGGTAAGCCGAATGTAAATATAATCGGTGGAGTTTTCCAGCGTGTAATTGGCGGCGGCCCTGGCACTCGCATCGCTTAATTAACAATTTTATTGCTAGCGCCATTAATAACAGGGTGGATTCCATGTTGTTTGCTGGGAATTGTATATGATCACTGTATGCATAGATAGACATGAACGATACGTGTGATGCACGTGGTAAAAGGACATAGTTTTTATGTATCTATCTATCTTTTTAATTGGAAATTATGCATGTAGGACTTTTTATCGTAAGTCATAAAGCAATTCGAGGATTAAACAAACAAATATCGAAAGTCGTAAAACGAAATGAAAAACGTTTATTTGCACGAATATGGGATAGATTACTGTTTCACAGGGCATTTTGATCAATCCATATTCACCTTTTCAGGCATGACTGTCTGATTAGCTTTTTGATCCAGCTAATCTCTGGAACGGCTGAACCGATTTCGACGGGACTTTCACTGGCAGATAGCTGATGTAATAAGGGGTAACTTAGTCTACTTTCATTTTAGAATTCCACGCGGCCGAAGTCGCGGGCACAGCTAGTCAAAAATAGTAGCACAGCTAGTATCAGTAAAATGCAGTTTTCGTTGAATAAGTAACTTTAAATAGACTGGGTCGGCACAGATATTATTATTTCGCGATTACACGAAGATAATTGTGTTGAGGCAATTAAAATGGCCGATTAATGTCGATTTTAATTGCAAACGATATAACACGTTACGACAAATTGCATTTAAATATATGTAACGATATTAATTTACGGCGACTTTATTAAAATGGGCAATGAAAGTGGGGAAAGTTTTTCATCCATCCCTATAGTTTGTAGAAAAAATAAAAAAAAAAGTTTTTCGAGAAAAGGTAAATGTGCCTTCCGTTGTCTGATTTTGCATAAATTAAAAAAAATTAAGTGTCCGTTGGTCTCTACCCATAAAAGGGGGAGGATTGAAGCTTATTCTACCATACTGCTCCAATGCGGATTGGTGGAGAAACGGGCTAGTGGCCAACCCGTGTTGGATGTGTTCACATCTCCCATAGGACCTCCGACAAGGTTTAACGACTGCTATCGTATTCATAACAAACGGACCAACGGCGTGACGTGCCCTCCGAAGCACGGAAGCGCTTGTAATCTGCCCCAAGCGGTCACCCATCCAGGTGCTGACCGCGCCTGACGTTGCTACTTTTTCGATCGCTTGCGATCTACTCAAGCAGCGGGGCTGTGCGCACAACTTAGTACAAGGACCGACTATGGAGTAGACTGTATGAATCGTCTGATGTCAATTGTGATATTTTATTAAACCCATTGTTAACATGTGTTCATAGATAATCTCCGTGTGCAAATGTTGTGTCCTCAGCACAATACGCTATTTGATTTGCGAAGTCAACGCGCGAACAAATAGCGATTTGCAGGTGACAACGGAATATTCAGTTTAGCACTTAATATAGTGTAAGTAACGGAATATACACGAACGGTACACATCATGTCGAAGTATTCAAGCTTATGGTAGTGTGCGTGACGTGCTTTTGATGAGTTTCATGTAGTTCTAATGCACTATATACCTAAATAATTGCGTATTCGTCTGGACATCTTCCCATACTAATGGCAGCTCGATACGAACTATTCAAAACTGCATAAGTTCATGATCGACTGTTAACTAGAACATTCGTAGCGTAAAAATCCGAGGATCGTGTTTATAGACAGAAACCCAGGATTATCTGTTCGAAACAGACGTTCGAGAGAGGAAGTTAGATTGCCACCCGCCCCAGCGCTCCCAATGAGGCTTAGCACTTCGCAACAGAACGAATTACACCACACTCGTTACCACGTTCGTTTTTTTAATGAGACCACCCGCTGTTAAATGGTCACTGCCGCTAACCCAATGTTAGTGGTCACTGCAGCCAAATACCACCTATTTTTTAAAAGGCATCGATTTTTTTGGATCTACTTCGAAGTAGGAGATGTTAGTAATTAGGATGTTTTTCTGTTTTTGTGTCTTTGCGCACACTATCATGGACTGATAAATCACTTGACTTCACATTTTAGTCTAGCTCATTTAAGTTCTTCGTGATATGTAAAAATTGTCATTCAACAAACTACTACGGAGTAAGTCAATCTTAATCGAATTAATAAAAAAAAAACTGGTACTGTGGTCGTCCTCGCGGTCAATGACTGTTGGTAAGGTAGGTGTAGTCCAATTTTTCAGTTTCACTTGCTCGAAATATAGTCCAAAACTTGTTCGAAATAGAAAAGAAAATGCGATGAAGGTTATTTTCCCAAATAACTCTCTTTTTTGTTTCTCTGAGAGTTAAATGGACAAAACCTACTTGAACTGGCAAATATTGTTAGAAGTCATTAAATAATGGCCGTTTTATCGGGAATTCAGGATAAGATTCAATTATCCACCCATAAGCATTTGAATAGCGGTGATAGCCCAGTGGCTTAGAATTCGACCTCGAATCGAGGGGTCCGGGTTCGAATCCCAGTGGCACGCACCAATAACTTTGTAATAAAAGTTATGTGCGATTTATGAAATTAAATATCACCTGCTGTTACGTTGAAGGAAAACATCGTGAGGAAACCTGCATGCCTGAGAGTTCACAAAAAAAATGTTCTCAAAGGCATGTGAAGTCCACCAACCCGCAGTAGTCCAGCGTGGTGGACTAAGGCCTACATCCCTCTCATTGTGAGGAGACCCGACCCTGTAGTGGGTCATTAATGGGTACTGACATGACAAGCATTTGAAAGTCGCACTGGCCACCAGTTTCATTAACACCCGGACACCCCTGGCGAAAGTAATAGCACCCGTACAATACCATTGCATGTGCTCCGAAATCCCTTAACGGATTGGTATTAATGTGATGTAAATGCGTTCGTGCTGCGAGTGTAAAGCGAGATCGGAATTGGAAATCTGCTGACGGTTTTTAAAGAAGGAATTTTAGGATTTGTATTTCGGTTTATCCTTGTGTTTTGAATGAAGTCGTATATTCATACGACACATACGACCCTAGGGTGAAGCTCTATGAAAATTCCTTCCTTCCTATCAGCCCTACTAATCGACGCCACTCTGCCGGACCTGAGCCCTTTATCTTCGTCTTCTTCAGACCTTCAGTCCACCTGGTCGGAGGCCTGTATTCCTTTTCCTGAGACGCGGTCGCCATTCGAGGGCTTATCGTCCCCAATGCTTATAAATAAATAAATAACGCTTCACACTCATAGCCCCACACTAGGATTCCCTGTGTCGTGGGCGCCATGGACACACACAAGACAACAACACAACACACCCAGACCAGAAACAGATATTGAAACTCATCATTCAAATCTCTACTGCTGGGAATTGAACCCAGGACCCTCCGCGTAGCGCACTGGCGTCTTTACCAACTGAGCCACTCGGGTCGTCATGCTTGTCGGTCCTTTGCTGTGGCCAGCCCATTGCCACTTTGATTTGCAAACTTTGAGAGCTATGTCGGTCACCTTCGTTATTCTACGTTTACGTCGTTTTGAACTCTGTCGCGTAGAGAAATACGAAAAGGGAGAGCATTGCAAGCTTATCGACTTTAAGCTATTCAAATTAATACCTCGCAGTGTCACCTAAATCAGGTGGCCACCCGGCATTTTATATTATAAAAATCCACACTGGGCTAAAACAAAGCTGATTGTATTTATGTTATGTGTGTATGTAATGTATTGTAGTTGTTACGGGACGATGTGGTCGCTTTGCGACAGTCCTTTAATAAATTAAAAAAAAAAATCCACACTATGAATATAATTGTTTCTAGTGTTTAGTTATAAGAGATGGTCGTCCTCAATATCAACCCGTTCTGATTCAGCGAGTTCTGGAAGTTTGCAGAAAGTTCCAGAAACCGAGCCAACGGCTTGTCTCTATTATGGAAACTTAGTTCAACTTCAAGTTGCATCTACGAGGTATATCTCAAGAATGGTATATTGTTTAGAAGGAGTAAAGGGAATATTATGATTGGATATTATATTAAGATCCTTAATCCAAAAAAATAAATAAAAAAAGTATTTTATGTTAAACGGTTTTATTAACATTAAAAAATGATGTAGGTTATGTACTAAAAGGTAAAAATATTATTTAAAAGGTAAAATTAGATTCGATATTTTGTCTGATTATTTATTCATCCCTCGAGTGAATTCTTAGCAACTGGGCTATCACTTTTATAGCTGAAAGAATAAAAAGCTACATCCTTATAGCATTCCGTTACACAAAATACCTTCACCTGATACATATAAAACCGATTTAGGCCGATAAATTAGCGATCAGCACCGGCGAGGGAGGCATCGAGCCCTTCTGTTCGCGTTACAACTCTTACAACCGAAATATTGCATGTTTACTCTAAAACCTTTACATTGTAGGATGTTAGAATTACAGATTTCGTAAACTGTGTTTTCATTGCTACTCGACTACTGCATCTCTCTCGACAAAATTTTCTGTGTAATTTATTAAAAAACTTCATTCGAAAACCACAGCAAAAATAATGCTCAATTGATTTAACTATTTATTTTCATACGTCATTTTCTGAACTGAAATTTTAATTAGCTATCCTAAGTAAGTACTCATAGGTAGGTCATGTTAATTGTCTAATATTTTTATAACTGTTTAACAAATTTCCCGTCTCGATTAAAGTTGTTTTATCGAAACTAGTGTTCGCCTAGTAGTCGAAATTCGACTATATTTTTTTAAAACTATTCTACTTCTATGTACTTCTCCGATAATTTTAAAACGAAAGATTTATAAGGTAAGATTAACCTACCTGTTGCTGACTGGTTGCACTCGCTGTTAAAACTTTGATTGGCAAAATGTATTTTTTGAATTCAAATCAAAATTTACTGCATTGCCTTTCTGCATAATTATTATAAAAAAAAGATTATATTAATAACTATTAAGGCTTCTTGGCATTCCCTCACTTCCGTTCACCTAGCGCACCGCCTCGATGTTATAAAATTTCATAGCGCTATAAAAGGTCATTAAACCGGGATGGCTCGCAAATGCGTATATCGGGATACTTCATAGATACCGCTGAAATAAACTTATAGTTTTATCACCAATATTAGGTATTTGTATCATTGCCCCTAGCATGGACACTATCGCTAAAGCATTCGAAAAGTTAGCGAGAGCCATTAGTATGGGAAGATGTCAAACTGACTGACATACCTACTAATCGTTTGGAGAACGAATACTTTGTCAATCGTGTTCAACTGTTTTGCTCACAGCACCGAAAGCTTTAACTGTAAACTATCAATATTGAAGTCATGTCATCACATATCGTTCACTGTATCGTTGGATTAATTAACCGATTTCAAAGGCTGTTTAGCTATTTCGGGAGCGAAGCAAATCGATTTTTTACAGGATCGTAGGTATTATCTAATTTTAATAACCTTTTTTCATATTTGAGAGTTCGATGCAATTAAAAACAAATTTAATGAACGTAGCCATCTTAGATCAGGAGATGTTAGTTATGATATGAATTGTAGTAACTTTAAAATTTTAAGGTGAACTGCTTTAATGAATCTGAATAAATTATTATTATTATTTAAAATTAAGTTGCAAGATTAAACGCTACTACACATACGAGTAGGTACATACAAACATCGATGTATACTTATATAAAAGCTTATAATAATTATGGTCTAATAAGAACTCCAATATAACAAGGTTTCATTATAACATTAATTGTAATGGGTCGTATAGCAAGAGTTAGCAATATTAATCTATTTTTGCGTCGTAAGCAACTTTGTCTCCACTATTTATAGCCCGTAAAATGTTTATTTCCTTAATAATGTGCTTGATATTAAACGTAGGTATATGTTCAGAATATTGAATCTGGAGTGATGTTACATAGTGATTAATATTTGCCATGAATTGACTTGCACGTAACGTAGATCTCATGATTCGCGAAAACTAAAAAAAAACTATTGAGGTATCATTTAAGATTTTATTGCTCACTTTAATTTAAAAAAAAAAACTATTTCGACAAATACAAAGCTTTTTCAATAAAAACAATACTTCTCTCAATATAAACAAAACTTTTTCAATTTGTTACAACAATTATTATCTATTGTTTAGCAAATAGGTTACACATTTAAAGAAAATCAGTCTGCCCTAGCGTGTGTCCCAAAAACTAGATTATTATACGTAGCCTGTTGAAATGTCCCGGAATGCTCCATCCCCCTAATGGGGGTTTATTTTTAGCGGCTGAAGCACCCTCGCTTTGATGAAAGACTCTCCACGCGGGCGCAAGTGTTTTTCTCTGTTAAATATTCGAAAAACGTGTTTTTTCACAAATTGTGGATTTGGCACGAATGTTATTGAAAACCTACAGGTTTAGACGACTTGTATGTCGGTAAACTGAATTTGAAAACAAAATTTGATCTGTGTAATTCTTAAAAAAATATGCCTTTAATTTTTTTTTAATTTTAAATAAAAATTATGCCATATATGTATACATTTTAAGGAATAATTTTAAGGCATAATCAGCAATCACATCGATATAGAAAAATGTTAACACGTTCAATGCCACGTTAGTTTCCGAGAGCACTTTAGAAATGCCGCCTACATAATTATTACCTACTGGTTTGCGCTCACGACTTTTTCCACGTTGACCTAACAATTTAACCCAGAGAGGTACGAAAAGTATCCTATATGTTAATTCAGACTACAATCTACCCGCGCACCAAGTTACATCAAAATCTGTTTAGCCGTTTTTGCGTGAAAGAGTAACAAACATCCACACATCGATCCTTACAAACTTACGCTTTTACGTAATAATAAAATTAGTAGTAGGATGTTTTGGACACCCCAGGCGGGTCGCCAGCACTGCTTGCTAACACTTGCTAATGTACGAGTATCTTGCACGAACACGCTAAGCGTGTCAAAGGCAACGCGTGGCAAGGTACGTGTTAAAGGTGAACTTCAAAGCTCTGTTTCTTGACACAGATATCGCATCAGAAAAGCCCCGACCAATAAAACACGGGGTATTTTCCTTATAACTTGCAATAACATGTTGACGTAATCCGATCCTTGTTTACGAACGGGCGGCGATCGGATCATCTTCCTTGTCAACATTGCCGTGAGCTTCCAAGCTTAGAACATGTACTCACTGCGCCTATTTACTCGTAGAAAGGAAGCTTTCATGTATTTATTTGTAAAAAATCCACAGCTTACAGGTTAAAACCACGGATCTTATCTTATCGGATTTCATCCACGGATATGCGTGTTACAATACAACATTAAATAAAAAAGAAGCAATAAATTAAACCGACTTCAAAATATTAAATTTCAATTATAAAAATTTTGGTGTATTTAGGCTAACCATTTTTTGTTTTTATTTTAGTTCAATTTGGGCGATTCTAGTGATGTCAAATTAAGGTACTTACCTACCACTTTTAGACAGGAATAGTGAAGGAAAAGTACAAGAAAGCATTTGAAAATTTCGTAGTGTAAATTAAAATAAGTTTAGTACAACTTACAAAATATAGTTAAGGAATATTCCGCGATCTCGTTTGGATTTAGCTCAATAAAATATTACCTGTAAAGAAAAAACATTTTATTAATAAACAAATAACATTTAAGTATACTTAATAAAATTTCATAAAAATAAACACATTTTGACATGTAAAATAAAACATATTTGCAACCTTGAATAATACTACAATTTATCCTGTTAATATATCGGAAAGATCAATCAATGAATAAAGTTCAATAATATGACAAGGCTATATAGGACACATGAATAGGAGAATAGGCGTGTTTCCACTAAGAATAAATCGGCTGCCATTGGGTTTCTAATGATTAATCATGTTTGTAGTAACCAAAAAAACACTTTTTTTCATTAAAATAATTAAAGATTACCAATATTTACGGAAAATAAAATCCGCAAAATTGGCCATTTAATCATGTGACATTAAAATGATTGAACACAAATCAGAGAAGCGTGACGTCACGCCTCGCAAAACGTCATGTTGTTGCTGTCATTTTCGTATACAGTGAACAGCTTGTTTCGCGAGGCGTGACATCATTCAAGACGCCATGACAGTCTTGGCCTTTTTCGATGTCAATTTTGGGTTCATTTCTAAATACCAAAACTATTAGGTAATATGGCTTATTTTTCTTAAAATAATATATTTTAGGGGTTAAATAGATACCAAGCTATATTTTTAAACTCATTTTCAAATTTTGTAAACTAGCCTATTATAGAGCTGTCAGACGAAACAAATCTGCTCGATAATTAGTTGAACCCTTACAAAATGATCAAATAGCCTCTGAAGGCGAAATGCCTGAACGTTTTACAACTGAATCAACACAGGCCATCTTGGGGGGAAATATTAATTTAACAGGTAATTTATTTACACCACGTCAGCCTCCCATAGCGCGCATAATCCGACACCGGCTGGCCTAATTAAATCATTAACATTTATATTTGCCCCTAGAGACACCATGGTACGGGACATTTAAGGATTTTATTTAAACAATTACCGGTCACAGTGACCATTAAGAAAAGAAATTTTTTATAACTATGCCAACAATGAACGATGTGGGCTCCGTGGTATAGAGAAATATTTAGCGTAATCTTAGATTTATTTATTGCCATTCGGAGACGGCTTGAGACTGGAGATCACAATAAAATAACCTCGATATTATCACCACCTTTTGTGGCGGGCGTTGGGGTATTTATATTATTTGCGTTGTCAGTACCCATTAATGACCCACTACAGGGTCGGGTCTCCTCTCACAATGAGAGGGATGTAGGCCTTAGTCCACCACGCTGGCCTAGTGTGGGTTGGTCAACTTCACATGCCTTTGAGAACATTTTTTTTTATGAACTCAGGCATGCAGGTTTCCTCACGATGTTTTCCTTCACCGTAACAGCAGGTGATATTTAATTTTATAAATCGCACATAACTTTTATTACAAAGTCATTGGTGCGTGCCACTGGGATTCGAACCCGGACCTCTCGATTCGAGGTCGAATTCTAAGCCACTGGGCTATCACCGCTGCATTACCGTTACTAACTCACATTATATGTATTCATAAGGTATTAAGAAGTAGTTGTTAATAAGTACAGTAATAGGAAAGTCCCGCATAAGACATAAACAGTGGTCACAAGCTGCGTGGTGTGGCTGCACGGAGCGGCGGATTATGGGATTATTGCGGACGATTCGTATCATTATACTGTACAGTACACACTCGGACAAACATATGAAATTTTATTAATATTGTGTATGGAGCAACATAAAATAAAAATAACCCTTCACACTCATAGCCCCATACTAGGATTCCCTTTGTCATGGGTACCCAGGATAAACACAAGACAAAAACACACATACACACAGATCGGAAACAAAATTTAGAGTCATCATCTATTATCATTGCTGTTCAGCTGGGAATCGAACTTGCGCAGTGCACTGATGCGGCGACGTATTAACCACTGCACCACTTAGGTCGTCTAATATAGGCACCTATAATATGTACCTGTATAAAAGCTTCTCCAACGTATCTTAACATCTTAATCCGGTTTAACAGTAACTCTAATTGAAATTAAATGAAAATTATTTCATCAAGGAAAGACGTAGCTGTCAAGAAGCGGTGGCCTTTATATAGTCTGCACGCTCCTTTACTGTTAAAATAAAAAAGATAAAAGAAAACCTTCAGGTGTAATCACTCCCGCAAGACTTAAAGAATTCCAGGGTTTCCTCTGAAACCGTTAAGCAGATTAAATTACACTCATATTAAGAACGTACCCTCAAAAATTAACCTGACCCGAAACCGATAGCATTCACTAATGAAAGCGCGGCCTTTGGGCCCGCACTATAAATTAAAAGGGTTGCTCCAACATTCCGTAAATGATGGATGCGAACAGTCGGATTAAATTAACGTGATATATGTCTCCGAGGGAGTCCGCCTGAGTTCGCCGTTTGCCGATAAACTATATCATTCGGTTACCTCTAAATCCAAGGATAAATAGTATAGAAGAATAATAAATAACAGCAGTTCTCAGCTAAAAGGCGTCCTTTAAACAAAAGCCACCTAATTTTAGGTGTCCTATATCAATACCCTGACACTCCATCTTGACATTAAAAATCATTGTTACAAACATCCCAGCTTCCCTAACAAGGAACTTCTTTACATCTTTTACACTGAGCAAATGTGTTAATTTTGGTGTAAACCGATCGTTTCAATTCCCAACAGTTCTTATTCCCATCAAAATGGTAATATCACGACGAGGCTTGAGAGTTGAGACAGGCTACACGATTGCAAATTAGATCATAGTCGGAATGTGCTATCAGAGGTGTTTTCATAATGCTATTCGAGTTGTTAACCTGAGGGAATTGGGTTGTGTTTGATAGTGAACTAGCTACGATAGTAGTCTCTTCGCAGATCTAAACTGTATTGTATTGTTAGTAGGTATTTATCACCTATGTACCAAGTACGTATGTACCAAGTATTCCTAAATTGGGCAAGAATTATAAAAAAGGGCAAATAGCAGCCTTTATCAGGCATATCTCATATCATATATCATATTTTACATTCACATCACACCGTACTTCACACCACACTTTCAGACTCACAACTCACATATCCCAACGATATGGTAGATATCACACTTCACACTATCACATCACATCACACTTCATACTACTCGTATATTATTCTCTTAAATGTTTGTGAGGATGGATGGAAGGATGGATGGATGAATGTTTATTATCTTGTACAAAAAACATTAACAGTATAACACTTTTTGTTCCTCTTTGGACATAGTTCTAAAATAACAAGCGAAGTCGCGGGCAAAGTCAAGTCAGTCACTGAGCCCGTTCGTCAGCTTTTTAATGACTATGACTTACTAAATATGACTTATGAAAACAAAACTGCAATTTTCAAACCGTAATGCTATTACTCTTTTAATTTCAACCTCATGAGTTCAAATGAAAAACAGACCCCCTTGCGAATTGCCGAAAAAGTCCAATCCCGAAAGTTAAGTTGTCCCAAAATTTTAAAGGATAATCAGCTCATCTCCCGCTCTCATACCGCAAACTTTCATTACACCCGACGTTACCTTTTACTGTACCGGGAATCGAACTTTGTTCCCGACCTCGGCTCGTAAAATTTTAAGGGCGCCGGATGCCGCCCTATTCTTATTTACGAGGGAAAATATTCTTCCCTATAAAAAGTCGAGAGGAAACTGCGATACGATGAATAAAGGACAGGTTTATATTTAACTTTTTCGTGTTCTTGAAAATAGATACAGGAGTCTTCTTGGAAATGAAATTTTTGGGACTGAAATTCTTGCTCAGAATTTTTTTCGTTTTTGTGTCCAGTTTATTAGAGTTTAATTCGCCATTCACGCCATTTCAAATCATTTGTCCGTATTGCCAAGTCGTTTAACAGTCAAAGGGTTGGTCGTACGGTAATTAGTAATTAGTCATTTTTTTATACAAAATCTCCATATTATACAAAAAGCTGTGTTTAAATTTGTAACGTTGGATAGGCGTTTGGTTGTGTCGTATCGCGACGGTCAACTAGAACAACGCTTAACGGTCTTTAAAATTGGTCCAGCACTTTCAGAGTTTATCTACTGCAAAAAAAACGTATTTTCATCTTCTTAATATTAAAATATGTTAAATATCATGAATTAGATTATAGACGGATAGGGATCTAGATAATCAGTCTTTATTCCTGAAAATTGGATCACAATCCATTAAGGAAAACTCAATTAGCGGACCGACGCAGGTCGGGAGAAAAATTCCGAGAATTTCGAGTTTTTAGGAGAACAATGTCGTCAAAACAATATAAAGAGGATAATTATCCGTTGGCTTTAAGACAACGCCTTTTTAAGAGGAAAATAATTTCTTTACGTATCCGATTTAATTAGGCTGTTATGTGTTCAAGGCTCAGACAGATCATTGTCTCTTCAAAAAGCAACGTAAAGTTTCTCTATGTATGCTCAAAATTCGATTTTTCTGATTAATATAAATATAAATAACTATACACGCTCATAGCCCCCACACTAGGGTGTCCACGACACACACAAGAAAAGAACACACACACTCAGACCAGAAACAGAGATCTTATTATTCAAATCTCTGCTTCATTGGGAATCAAACCCAGGATCATCCACGCAGCGTACATACTTGTGTCTTTACCACTGCACCATTCAGGGTGCTAAATTATTTCTTAGAAGCAAATATAATTTCATGACTGTACTGAACTTTCCTGAAAAATTAACGCTTTTAAACTCTCTTTTATTGCCATTACCCACTTTTTAAATAAATGTTTCAACCCTCCAAAATCTGTAGAATACCAAAAATTGCGAATTTAATTAGGCTGGTACTGAAAATTTCAATCGAGTACAAGGATACGAAGTTCTTACGCTCATTATCCCCTTTTAAAATTTTAAATCCCGAAGCCCGAAGTTCAACTCTTTGGAGTCTTAGCACAGCTAGTGTTTCCAAACGTTTGTGTTTTAGCAGGACACACTCATAGGGTAGGTACTTAGATTTTGAGGCGGCTCCAAAATGCTGTTAGTCAATATTGGTATCAATCAGTTTTAGATCTCTGAGACGCTGAGTGTGATCAGTTGATATTTGTATTTCTATTCGATCGACAAAATATGTATAGAAAGTAATAGTTATTGATTGCAATTGTGAAAATAAGACGATACGTTCAAAATTGAATCAAAATTGAAAAAATCCTCTCCAAAAATACGAAAGTGTATCAGTGGGCCCGACAACAATAGGAGTCCGGACTCCTATTCCTAATCCGGATTACCCACTATCAGCCTCTCCACCCGAAAATTTTTCAAAAAAGCAATGACGTGTTCTTAAGAAAAATACAACCACGAATTGGAATTCGGTGTTTATGTAACTCGGGATCACGGGCTCTAGTAATCACTATTCATCATATAACCTGCTCACTTATTCATTACTTCCAGGATATAACGAATAGTCTTTTCCACTTTTCTACTCATAAACCTGGTTACCCTACCTGATCAAAATGTTCGAAACAAAGACGGGATTTTCGGATCATCCGCTGGATATTAAAAATTCGGAAACAATGCGGGTAGCGCTATAATTTCGGTGTAAACCCTGTCCTGGCGCAATTGTAGATGAGGTTTAACGGCTTATATGAAGCTTAAATGACTTCCACTCGTTTCGTTCGATAATCCAAATTCTGTCATGAAAAAGTGTCATTTTATTGACGTTAAAAATTGTAATGGTTATCGAAAATATCTTCATCTCATGGAAAATCAAAACTCAGTTGAGTTGAGATTAAGGGTTGTAACGTTGCGCTTGCACGTTACTCAAAAATAATAAAATATTACAAGAACAAATGAAGTTTCAATTCTAAATCTACCAATAAAAGGCTATCAGCGCCATCTATCTTTAACCGCTGTCAACATTTGTCAGTTGTTATCGACATCATTTCTAATTGACTCAATAGATGTCGCTTCGTACATACGATACTTGTTGTTTAATCAATATCTCTTTTTTAAATAAAAACAATTTAATTCTTCTAATTAATAATCTAAAACCTAATAATTTAATCTAAACTAAAATAAATAACAAATATCTAAAATAAATTTAACTACATTCTAAGCACAGATTATGTCACTTTGACATTATCTGTGGATCGTGATTGGCGATTTTTCGAATGGACTCGAACGGATGAACGGGGTCCCTTCTCTCTGGTCGCCGGTGATTCTTTGCAGACCACCGCCGCCGACCCTCGAGGCCTAACCTCGAATTAAGTACGGCTTTAATCCCGCTGGGGTGAGTTTCCTTGAGTTCCATGAGTTTCCATAAGTTTCCATGATTTCTAAATTCAAATTGTAAGGTGTTCTTATTTTGAATTTATAAAGTGAAGTGTATTTTCCTATTGGGACACTGGTTCCTATAAATCATGTTTCCCTTCCTGACACGGAGCCTTTCTACGCTTCCAGGATTTATTTTCTACCCTTGAACTATAATTCCGATTCTACCCGGACAAGACCCTACCTATCTACGACACTAGGAAGAACACGAAGCCGACCGGCCGCCTACCGGCATTGAATACCGGTGGAGATCTCCCCGCGTGCACGGAACAAATAAGAAGCCAACACCACCTGGATCCACAGTCAGGCCAGTGTCCTTCCCTAACCTACCCCTACGCTACCAGAACGTGAGTCAGCTGACGAAATATAAGGCGAAAATTAAGGTATCTATAGCACCTTATTCCGAACCCCTACCCTCTATCTGACCGTCGCTCGGGATCTACCCCCAGCAAGCGCGGCAGGGTTTAAGTTTGTAGGCCATTATAAATATTATTTTTGATAGGCTATCTTGCGTGAAGTAGCCACTACAACCCATGGATACCCATATGCACCCACCATTATCATGGGACTAAGATGATCGCCACAAATAAAACACCGCGACAACCACTCCCCTTCAACCGATACACAATACATGAAGTACATAATTACATGCTGCTTTAAAAGCTTTTGACTTTAACTTTGAGGAACTCTCGGCCCCGTAGCTCTTCTATCTGTAGAATCGATTTGGTTTCGTTTAAAATTTTTACTCCAAAAAAAATTAGTTGCATTTAATTGTACACCGTTCGTTAGACTTCAGGTCACGCTCGTCGCTATGTACCCAGAAGTATGAAAACATCGCAACAACCACGAACAGAATTATAGAATGAGATCCCACGAAGTTTCCTAATATGTTCTCGTATACCTTACCGAGTTGTTTCCAACTCCTTAATCTGAATCAAGTTTAAATTGAGCTAAATTGCACCCCACTGTGTTGAGTCAATGCTGAGTTTAAGATTAAATGAAGCTTCAGGTGCACTGTTTAAGTTGTCGATCAAAATTATATAATGAGGAATTATGCAGAATGGCAGGAATCGCCCAAAGTTTATAAGCAAATGAGAGCAAATCTGAAAAACTAATAAATATTCAGAATAAAAAAAGGAATAAGTCTTGCTCTTCACATTAAAGTTTTAAAGTCTTACATAATTCGGCCATTTTCTAAACAAAGGATCGGCGAAGTTAGGTGAATATAAATTGCCATTTTCAAAATTCACCGATTTTTTTAAAAGGTTTGATGACACACAAAGACCCTGTCTGTCTATATATGCCTCTTATCTACATAAAATGTGATGCTTTCTTTGTCAAATTATGGAACCACCGGTTCCTTTACAAGTGCCTCATTACAAGAAGATCATTACGAGTTACAAAGTCAACTTCTTGTCGTACTTTGTACGTCATAACTCACGTTATCCGGTTACCTCATAAGCCTGTTTGAAGCGTCATAAGCTGGATAAGTTTAAATTGAGTAAAATTGGAAGCGTCTCGCTGCTAAGTCAACGTTGAGTTGGAGTTTCGAGAAAGTTCCAAGTTTCAAGCGTTGCGCCACGCGTTGGCGAGAGTGAGGAGCATCTAGAACATTCTAGAACAATCTAGATGTGTTAGTATGTTTTGATTGAACACGTTCCTGTCAATTTTCGTGGGTGCTTTAGATGCCGTCTATGTTATTATTACCATGTTTTGGGGACGCCAGGCGGGTCGCCGGTACTGCCAATGAATCTTAAACAATTAATTATCATTTATCATAATAATTGTGCTTATGATTACTTATTTAGTACGGAGTTCCATTTGTGAAAGCACTGATCTGAATCACGACAGAATTATCCTTTGGATACAATGCTACGAAACTGTTGCTTTAACGCAGCTCAACAAATTCTGGTGAAATAATAATTGTGCTTATGATTACTTATTTAGTACGGAGTTCCATTTGTGAAAGCACTGATCTGAATCACGACAGAATTATCCTTTGGATACAATGCTACGAAACTGTTGCTTTAACGCAGCTCAACAAATTCTGGTGACGAATGAAAAGTTTAAGGATTAAGGATACGACTCGCACTTGGCCGGTTTTTTGCATCACAATTGCCGCCATGCCACGTCTACCTGTCCAGTAAACAGGACTAAAAGCAGAGATTATAGCTACTAACGAGTATAATTGTTAATCCGTTTGTTGATCCGGAAATAGAGCATCCGCTTTGATTATACACATCACACCGAATGCCGCATGACTATAATACTGTTGTAGCAGCTATTATATGTACATGCAGCAAAACTCTATTAATAGGGCAGTAGAGCGAAGCGAGCATAGGCCCGCTGCTTACGTGGATAGCAAACGGTCGAAATAGTTAAGCAACGTCGGGCGCGGTCAGCACCTAGATGGGTGATATCTAGTGGCGAATTGTAAGCGCACTTCCATGCTTCGGAGGGCACGTTAAGCCGTCGGTCCCGGTATCTATGCGATAGCAGTCGTTAAACCTTGTCGGAGGCCCTATGGGCGGTTTGAAAACATCCGACACGGGTTGGCAAGTAGCCGTTCGCGGTGGAGTATGTTCCAGACCTCCCCCTGTGGGATAGACCAGTGCCCAACGGTGGGCAATAAAAGAATATGCTTTTTAAGAATATTCTTTATATTCGTCATGTCTTTGGGTACCAAAATTTCTTCAGTCAAAGGCAGAAAGAACAATTATGGGTTCTAAGATTGACAGCAGTCTATAAACAACTCCAGTCGAAATAAGTAATTTTTGAACTACTCGTAAGTCTATGGACTAGTTGTCTCCCTAGACGATCTTCAACATTCTCCCTCCGATAAAGTCTTAAGTCTAATATTTCCAAGTCTATATTGACGTAAGACTAATTTATCATGAACTTCAAAATTCAAACGGATTTTGGGAACTGTTGAAAGCGAGGTAGAGCAAGTGCTTCCCGTGTCTAGGTTTCAACCAGAAAGCTATTCAACTAGTCCTAAACACTCGTTACCGACTTCCATTAGGTTTTAACTCCGAGGGAAGTTAGTTTGGATTGCAAATGAGGGGGTCTAAGTCGCCACTGCGTCCAACGCTCTAATAGCTAACTTTCGTATTACTTAGCACCTGGAGTTTCAAATGAAATGTATGGTAATTTTGATTGGTGTTCGGTGCTTGAAAATTTTGGTAAAAAAAGTGAAAGAATGTGACGTGTATCTAGCTATTCGAAATTAGAATAATTAGGATGCATGGACAATTTTAGGGTATATTTTTATTTTTCAGCGGAGAAAATTCGTAGCAAATTCGGTAGGTACCAAAAGTTATTACGGTGGACTTACTTAAAATTTTAGTTATTTTTGGGCTTTTTTTATTAAGTAAGTTAATTTTGTAAGAAGTGTTTTATTTACTTGTAGAAAATGAAAAAGAAGTTGAAAAATATAATTATCTACTTATAAAATTTAAATTCACAAGAATTACTTAAAGAAATAAATTTAAATCGAGCACAAAAAAGTAAAACCTGCGAAATTTATTAAAAAAAAATGTACTTCAAAATTATTTTTAAACAGACAGATTTTCAGACTGATGAAATTCGCAATACTATTACCTCAACAATGTCTCTTATATGAGTACGAATATGTTACGGATTCTCCAATGTTTATTGTACGTACGAGTACATGAAAATTGCGTGATAGACGACACGATGTTGATGGCACTGTAACCAATAATTTGAGCTGATGGTATCTTACCCTGGCCGACATGGTGTGTGGCCACAAGGTCATGGTGTGTTAACGTAATAACTCGACTATTTATGTCTTTTATAAACGCTGTATTAGGAGGCTAAAAATTTACTGTCAGCATAAATAATGTTGAAAATTTGCTGTCAATTTCAAAATAAAATTTTGCAAAATATGAAATATCATTTCGATTTTAACACCTATCGTCGGTCCTTTATTAGAGGGTCAATCCTTCTTATAGACTTACCTCTGTAGCTGTTATTAATATTTATTTGATGCTCACATGTCACTGGATTTGATAACAATTTTCTTATATTTTTAGGACTTGGTCAATTATTAATTCAGTACGATCTACCAACTGCCAGAGGTTCAAAATGAATTTCATTGCCATAAGTTAGTAGTATGCGAATGCGGCGATAGCCCAGTGGCTTAGAATTCGACCTCGAATCGAGGGATCCGGGTTCGAATCCCAGTGGCACGCACCAATGACTTTGTAATAAAAGTTATGTGCGATTTATGAAATTAAATATCACCTGCTGTTACGGTGAAGGAAAACATCGTGAGGAAACCTGCATGCCTGAGAGTTCACAAAAAAAATGTTCTCAAAGGCATGCGAAGTCCACCAACCCGCACTAGGCCAGCGTGGTGGAGTACATCCTACACAGGCCTTCATCCTTCTCATTGTGAGAGGAGACCCGACCCTGTAGTGGGTCATTAATGGGTACTGACATGACAAGCTAGTAGTATTATTGTTGGATTGTTGTCTTAAGCCCTCTTATATTCTTTCCTTCTTATTATCTATAGTGGCAGTCGCCTAGTTACGAGCATGTTGACAGGTTCACAGACCGTTAGTGTGGCGGCGCGGAAAATTGTAAAAATTTTTAGCAATCAATCTACGTGAACACTTCCGCCATCCGTAATGACATGTGTGTGTAATGTGCATTTTGCTTAACGACCGTTGCACATAACGATGTGTAATGGATGTCACATTAGACGGCATTAGACGTGGAACAACTAAGTCGAAGTTAGGCCGTCTGTATCCCATTAATGACCGCAGCGTCGGGTCTCCTCTCACAATGAGAAGGGTGTAGGCCTCAGTCCACCACGGCCTAATGTGGATTGGTAGACTCCACATGCCTTTGGGAATATTTCTATTCCATTCAAAGTGTTTCGACAGGGTTTATAGCCAATGAGTCCGATATTATAACGTTAGGTTACAGTGGAGGTGTGGAAAATACCCCTTATTCAGTCAGCTAGATTCGAATTTTGTAAAAAAAACCTATACCTACTTTTATGTGTAAAACACATATTTTTTGTGAAATATTCAGCGAATATAAAAAAATAACATTAACAAACACACAAATACATTTTTTATAGAAAGCACCGTTAATATTAAAATTTAACACAACATCTAAGATTACTCTCATACTCTTCACTAGCCTTCACTCCATTTTATGTTGAGATTAAGTCGCGAACGAAAAAATTTCTTTTTCATTCTTTTCCCAACTTTTTCCGGCTTAAATTCATCTTACACAAAGTTCCTCATCTTTAAAAACCGGCAATAAAATAGAAAAAGCAGAATTCACTGAAAATCCTTCTTCGTTGGTTCCTTTAGAACTCCGTCAGTCTCACTACTATAGGGGAAGCGAGAAGCGATTAATATTTTACTGGGAGTGATAGGATTGTATACAGAGAAAATGTAAGGTTATGAAGCCGGGCTTTTTCAATGATTTTTCTTTCAATTGATCTAGATTTTCTTTCTTGTAGTTAGCAGCAATCATTCTTATGTCTCAGATCCGCCAAGAAAATGTGCTCCTTGGTGGAATCTAAGGGAGTGTAAGTTTCACGCCACGTGCGGAAAACCGTTTATGTGTGGGTTTAAGATACACTATCCTATAAAATGAAGCGGCAGAGGCTAAAAGGTCGGCCTATTACTCGAGACGTCTGGATTCGAACATCAATGGCACGAACTAATAACTTTCTTAAACCTGCATGCCTGAAACTTCACAAAATAGTTCTCACAGGCTTGTAAAGTTCACCAACTCGCATTAGGCCGTGGTGTACCGAGACTTACACCCTTCTCATTGTGGTGAGACTCGACCCCGCAGTGGGTTAACGGGTTACAGACATACTGTAAAAGATAATCGCTGTTCGTTCCTCGTCGTTGAAGAGACAGGTACAGACGCAGGTACAGAGCGTGAATATTAAAAGCTATCCAGGAAGAAAGCGGCGCTGCAGTTCCGAAAATTGTCGCCGAACGTGATTGCGGCGCCATTATGGCTCCACCAATAGTTGCGGGTATTGAAAGTCTGAAATATATTATATATTGTTTATAGTAACCATGCAATTAGGTAACTGTAGATAGAAATAGCGGTGATAGCCCAGTGGCTTAGAATTCGACCTCGTATCGAGGGATCCGGGTTCGAATGAAGCCATAGCCATAGAGGCTTTTACCGCTTTATATCACAAGTAGGTACATCCACTGTTCGCAAGCTGTAAAAATCGGCAAAATTCCCGTCGGGTATGAAATGTATGTAAGTAATATTCGGGAAACGGGCGAAGAATTCCGCCCGCCCATTCGCCCGGAGGCTTTTTATGCACTGCGTATTGAGTGCCGTGGTACATATTAAAAACCACTGCGCTTTTCATCTTTCCTGGTGATTTATGAGATTTTTTTTTGCCATAAATTTGGAACACACGTTCTTATTACTAGCTTTATCTTCTGAGCAAGTTTTAGAAACAAATAATTAAAAAAATTAAACCGATATCCAAAAATATGAGTTCGAATTCTAAGCCACTGGGCCATCACCGATTGCCACTGGGGTTAGAACCCGGAAATCACGCCAAGTTTAGAAAAATTATAGGTTTATGAAAAATCGCCCCCCAAATGCAAACGTGTTTCATGTATCGTAGCTACGAGTATGTAGTCACAATCATGGGAGTACTACATCTTCCCAATAAGTCCGCCGGGTATATAAATCGACGGAGCACACTGCGCCAAGAAAGTAAGATTTATCGCTGACTGGTCGTAGGTAGCGGGTTCAATTCAGCCGAGTGCGATACGCTACGTAATGGCTCGCGTGATGGACGCGAGCTCCTGGCTTTGCCTGTTCCTAAATATGATAAAATGTTATTACCTGTAGTAAATCATATCCCTACACTTTTAAAATGTACACATGAAGTAAGTTGAATTTTAAATCTACGTATTCACTATTCATGATTTTATATTTCTATTACATATTTCCTTAGGAAAAAGAAGCGAAAAAAAATTTTTTTTTTTAAAAATAACTGTGCAGTTCCGAGAATATTACATACCTACATAATAATATGTACGTGTCGAATCGATAACCTCCTTTTTTGAAGTCGGTATAAATCTACTACCTACTAACTATCTATACTCTATACTAATATTATAAAGAGGAAACATTTGTATTTTTGTATGTTTGTAACGAATAAACTCAAAAACTACTGGGCCGATTTCAAAAATTCTTTCACCATTGGAAAGCTACATTCAGCCTGAGTAACATAGGCTATTAAATTAAAATAAAAAAAATCATTGGCAGAGCGAAGCCTGCTGGGTCAGCTAGTAGATAATAAAGAGAATAGAATTGACGTATACTCTCGTACAAGCAAATACGTATGCACATGAAGCCTGGACACTGTCACAGGTAGTTTGTCACCAGCAAACAGAGCATCGATCCTCCACGACTATAACTCACTCATGTCAAACGCACCGCTCACTGCTGTGACATAGAGATACTACACACAGACTGACACAGTGTAATAGCAATGAAAGGCAGTAAATGCTTTCAATAGTTTTAAATAGACAGTATAAAACATTGCCTTAATATAAATCGGGCTCAGTGTGATAGTATCTTTTTATAATTATTTTTGTTTATGGGGATTCTAATGAACAGATGAGTTCACGGGGATCCCCTGAGGGATCGGGTTAGGGGATCCTAGTGGACGAAACGACCTGAAACCGAGTTGAACTCTTTGCCTATTCAACAAAATCTAAATTTGGCGACGTGAGGGGCGGCTCTGAGCGCATCATTGCCGACCATTGCGCATCATTGCAGATGCAGATAATGCGCTGCACAGATGCACAGAGATGCTGTCGTTTAACTTAATAATATCTTAAATAGACGGGTCTATTTCAGCGGAAGGAGCTTCTATGTTTCTGAACATCAAGTTCAAAGATGTATGAAACATAATAAACTAGACTGTGCCCGCGACTTCGTCCGCGTGGAATTCTAAAATAAAAGAAGCCTTAGTTACTCCTTATTCCGTCAGCTATCTGCCAGTGAAAGCCCCTTCAAAATCGGTCCAGCCGTTCCAGAGATTAGCCGGAACAGACAGACGCAGAAACAGAAAAATGTTAGTCTTTCTATATGTATAGATCTATGTCATGTCAGTACCCATTAATGACCCACTACAGGTTCGGGTCTCCTCTCACAATGAGAGGGATGTAGGCCGCCGTCCACCACGCTGGCCTACTGCGGGTTTGTGGACTTCACATGCCTTTGAGAACATTTTTTTTAGTGAACTCTCAGGCATGCAGGTTTCCTCACGATGTTTTCCTTCACCGTAACAGCAGGTGATATTTAATTTTATAAATCGCACATAACTTTTATTCAAAGTCATTGGTGCGTGCCACTGGGATTCGAACCCGGACCCCTCGATTCGAGGTCGAATTCTAAGCCAATGGGCTATCACCGCTGCTATATATATATATATCTATACAACGCAATTATTTTGTCAAGCTGTTTCAGCGACCCTATTACAACCGTAACGAAATATTCTAACGGCGCGGCGTCCGGCGTAACCGAATTATGTTTTCGTATAAATTTCAACCCGAAGTTGGGCGATCCAAAAATTCAATTAAGTCTTTAAGGAAAAGTTTGTAATCGAGTTGTAGTTACAATTTTTCGGCTTTTATTTTTAGTTTTTTAGTCGTTTTTCATCAAATATATTTTATGATCTACAAATTCCTATCATTAGGGACCTTACTAATTTAATAATTTAATTCTACTATCTTTATAGAATCTATCAATAACCAGGACAATCGATCTAAGAAAATAGTACTTTGAAATACTAAGTAAATCTATTTTGCATAATAATAATTACAATAATACGTCCTTTCAACAAACATCCTGTACTTCTCACGCGAATTTAATAAATATTTTTGTATGAAATTAAAAATGAACAAATTACCAAAAGTCGTAGAACAAAAGTTGTTACTTACGGTGTTAGCTACCTAGTGCTGCGAGGTTGCTAGTGTTTTACAGGTAATCCTGTATATCAACCAAACCCTACAAAATATTCACTCTAAAATATAGTTGAAGTAACAAGCGACAAAGATCCGCTGAACACATTGTACGTTATTCCCAAATAACAACCCCAATCCACTTCCACCCTTATCATTAGCGTAACAAAGTCGCAAATCATTTGTCGGACAAGGTAGCATTGTGTCGCCCACCGTACGCTTATTAGCCTACACAAATTGGGGTCTTTCTGACCCTTGCACACAAATAGTTCTAAAGACGCGCCTTCGGAGATGGATCCTCACCTATTACGGGATCCGTTGAAAGAAATGTGGAGATTTAACCACGCTTCTGAAATTTATTTGACCTCGAGCTCGTACGATATTCGTATATGGGTGGATAAAAGTGTCATACGAATAAATTTCAGTGTAACGTGAAGATTTAATAACACGGACATTAAAAATAAGAACTGTCATGATTGTAATGGATTTCTTTTTATTATTCCTGATTCCTGATAGCACATCGTTCGCAGGACTGACAACCGATGGGGAAAAAAGGTCCTCGAATGGCGACCACGTTTAGGCAAAAGGAGCACAGGCCGCCCTCCGACCAGGTGGACTGATGACCTGAAGAAGACAGCGGGAAACCGTTGGATTCAGAGCGCCCAGGAGCGGGCGGAGTGGCGTCGATTAGAGGAGGCCCATGTCCAGCAGTGGTCTACTAAGGGCTGAAAGGAAGGAAGGAAGGAGGTAGATAGATTATACATACATGTGAGTTGTATATAAAATACACCAAGATCCATACAACATTGAATGCGTACAGCAATATACGTTAGCGGCCGGTAGCAGCAATTAGTGCCGCTACATTATGACCACGTCACCCTCACCACACTGTCAAGTGTACGACCGTGAAGTGGCTTGCGATATCATTGTCAAGGTCTAATTATGTGTTTCTCTCTCCACCAGCTGTTTTACTTAGCTGTTTTTCTTTCTAGAAGAATTGCGCCAATTCTTCTAATAGCATGGTTAATAAATTCTGTAATAGCAGAATAGTAGAAAATTGGTAGCCCCGCGTCTGATATCATGTTGGCTGGCAACCTTTATGTCCCATTGGTGGGCACAAGTCCCTCGGTTGGGGGAAGGTTACCTCCAGCTACATTACCCTGTTGTTGACAGGAGGCCTGAAGCATACTCTACCATACTGCTCCAATGCGGATTGATGGAGAAAAAGTAGTTTGGAAACTTGTTTACGGTGACAGCCTCTCGACATTGACGTAACTGCCGTAACCTTGACTTTGAATCGATCGGTGATACCTACTATGACGAATTTTTTCCAAACTGGTCGTGGTCGTTAATCCAACAGTATTCCCAGTTATTCCACCGCTTTGTCAAAATCAAAACCATTTATTGCACGAATATGGGTTAGTTATTGGCTTTACAAGGCATTTTGATGAATCCATATTCACCTTTTCAGGTTACTTTCTATGGCGTGTCTGAAACGTTTCGGCCTCTTTTTTATTTTAATAAACCTAAACATTTTAGCCCATTTAAAAATTTTGTTCTACTATAATACTGTTAAAGGGGTTTCTTTCTAAAATCTCTAGCCTCTTTTTAATATGTTAAAACCCTAAATTTTTATCCCATTTTAACTTTGTGTTCTAGCACATTTTAACCTTTTGTTCTAGTATAATACCACTCCGTCTGTAGACTTTACCTGCAACGATAAAACCGCAATTTAAAAGGTAGATAGGTCCGTCCCATCACCACACCAGGTTAGGGGGTGCGGATAATTACATTCCTCAGTTCACTAATGAAATTCCCCGGATTATCCACCCCACATTTTGGAGTCAACAATTTGGCATAATTTTTCCATATCATCAAGGGTGTAGACAATTTTGGATAGGTCTCATCAGAATGTTTTAAATCGAGATATTGAAACGGATGTAGATCCGTGGCTGTTGTAATCGTAAAGCATCAACCAAATTAAACAACGTTTATCTCAGTTAGTACTGATATAAGTTAGCTTTTAATAGGCCCTGATAACAAATTTAAAATGCGTTCACAACATCGAAGTATTTTACTAAAGGCGAACATCTCATAAGTATCAAAGCACACAGATACATCTCAGATAGGATTTCTTCTCTATCCGAAGTTGAATGTGTAGTGCTCAGTGAGGCTGCAATGAACACTTAACATGAAATAGCCAGCATCTAGAAGTGCGTAAGAGGAATAAGATGCATGAATATCACCTAGACATAACCAGATATGGACCAAACAAGACGCTCAAAAGAAAAAAATATGTAAAACACCTGTAACAGTCTAATATCTCGTGTTATTGAGGAATATTAGGAAGTAGCATTAATTGACGATACAAAACAATTAGCACATTACAAGAAAAATCAAGATTGATATTAAGTCAACTCAAATTGGCTAACGAATATACTTCAAATTAACGAAGCAAGCAACAGTTGCAATCCAAACATTCTCGGAGATCGTGCAAATGGCAAATTTGGGTAGCAATCGCCGGATTGAGGCGAGCCTGTTACCAACAACTGTGAACTGAACGTCAATTCTGATTGGATCAGCCTCCGCAGCCTTCGTTAGCTGCCTTCAATTGTTGAGATAGATTTCAAGGATGATAGGTGATACGCGGTGATAGCCCAGTGGCTTAGAATTCGACCTCGAATCGAGGGGCCCGGGTTCGAATCCCAGTGGCTTTGTAAAAAAGTTATGTGCGCTTTATAATATTAAATATCACCTGCTGTTACGGTGAAGGAAAACATCCTGAGGAAACCTGCATGCCTGAGAGTTAAAAAAAATGTTTTCAAAGGCATGTGAAGTCCACCAACCCGCATTAGGCCAGCGTGATGGACTAAGGCCTACATCCCTCTCATTGTGAGAGGAGACCCGACCCTGTAGTGGGTCATTAATGGGTTACTGACAAGGTACATTATAATGAATGGTTTGTTTTACACATAACATCATAATGTAGCAAGGTACTCGTAAGTACGGTTTTACATGCTATCATCCATACTAACAAGCTTTTGAAGCGCGCATAGCTCCACTGCTTGAGTAGATCACCCGCGATCGAAAAAGTCAAGCAACGTCGGGCGAGGAAGAGAGATTCTAAAGAACTAAATGTACTAAATGAAAATCCCGGATTTTGTTTTTTTTAACTCTGTTTATAGGATTGATTCTAGTCGAGGACGACCATAGAGTAAAATTGGCTTCATTTCTAATTAAAAAAAAAAATACCAGGATTAAAAAAACGTTGAGAAGTGTAACTATTGAAATTAGATTGCAGTATCATTGCAGCAGTTACGAGAGCTTTGTTTACAATCCATCGGGCTATCATCCAACTGTTGGAGCTTACATTTAGGATCACACGCAAATTAAACGTTAATTATAATTGTTATTGTTTTTGTTAAAATGATATGCTGTAAAACTAACTTTACCAACATACATTTAGAAGTTCTCTCAATTAGCAGTATTGTGATATCAGCGACAATTGCACCACCGGGAATACCAATATTCAGATTGGATCCCGAACTAAGTTACAAGGCTACCGATCTTGTTATTCCGGGGATTTGATTCGAGATGATTCATGGTTTTAGTTTCTCAACTTTGGGAAGTTTCCAACTTTTTGACGAGTGAGAAAAATACAAATACGAATATATGAGCAGATAACCCCTCTTTAGGTGTTACTGTGAAAAAGTACTCTGTAACATCAGGGAACCTGAAGTATAGTATAAGTAATACGTCACGATATTTTATTGCATCCTAATGACCATCGACTGAAGTCTGTAACTTGTATACATGAATATCGCGATATTTATAGTTATTGAGTCGCAAACGGGCGGTTGTATGCGGGTATAGTTGCCGTCACGAGTGGTGAGCACAACTTTCATTGGTCGGTTTGACATTGACTGCGCTGCGGTGCACGCGATTGGTTCGACAGTCGTCAGTTCGTCAGTGTGCGTCATCTATTGGTCCACCACGTTTTTTCGGCTGCTGCACATTGACTTAGAATTCGACCTCGAATCGAGGGATCCGGGTTCGAATCCCAGCGGCACGCACCAATGACTTTGTTATAAAAGTTATGTGCGATTTATAAAATTAAATATCACCTGCTGTTACGGTGAAGGAAAACATCGTGAGGAAACCTGCATGCCTGAGAGTTCATAAAAAAAAATGTTCTCAAAGTGAAGTCCACCAACCCGCAGTAGGCCAGCGTGGTGGACTAAGGCCTACATCCCTCTCATTGTGAGAGGAGACCCGACCCTGTAGTGGGTCATTAATGGGTACTGACAAAAATACAATATCCCTACCACTGATAATCTGCGCTCACGACTCATGACGGTTACTATACTTTGCTACTCATAAGGACTAAGATGTTCACCTCAAATGTAGTATGTATCTTCGGCAACTATACGAGTACCTCGCCGAAACACAGGGTATGAGGAACGCGCTGCTTTACGACTGGTTAAGAGGCTGGCGGTAAGGCCCTACCCGAACGCGATTCTATAGCTCTACCACCTAAGGATCCTATCTTGATTGATCAATCAACAGGAATAATTTGCTAGACAGCGCACAAATCTTTCTCAGTAAAAATTCATTCGAAGAAACCGCAGGCGATGGGCGACTTTTTACTACTTTTAATCGCTTTCTCTGCTTTATTATAATGGTTGGAAGTTTACTTTTTATGCAAAACTTTTTTAGTTTTTTATTCACGGGAAGACTTGAACTTCTGCGACAAAGGCAACACCAATTAGTAGACTCATAAAAAATTCAGTATAACTTGGTTGTCTCTTTTAAAGGTAAGATTTAATTAGTACACTATTAATGAAGTACAGGCAAGAACGTACAATAAAGTCAAGAGTTTTCAGAAGAAGATATTGCCTACGATTACTTTAATATTAAAATAGCCACCAGTATTTACGACAAAGTACAATTTAAATCGGTTTTAGGTGGCTTCTCAAAAAGGAACATAACATGGAAACTTTTCCTAAAATCCACAAAAAGGATCAACAGTTGACGAGGTCGTTGAACTTTCAAATAAATACGCCAAAACTTTTGCAGAAATCCACCGAAAGGATTAGTCTACAACATCTGATATACGCACGGATAAATTATATCCATTCAAATCCCGAGATTATAGACTTGCCCGGATCAAAACGAAGACAATTGTGCGCCTGAATCCGACACCCTTTGTCCCGAAACTTCTGAATCCTGTAATATATTCCGACGAAGGGAATAAACTAAGAGATCTAGTGTTTATGAAGGCCGCTGAGGTGAATTTAATTAACGCCCATATAATTTATGTGTTCACCAACACTTGTGGACCCAGGGAGCCTTGGGGCGCGCCTTGGGAGACACCTTGCGTCCTTCAGATTCATTTGTAAGGCAGCATTAGTCGGTAAATCGTAGTGGTGTTAAAATACAATTCCAGATATTGAAATGTAATGAAGTGTGAATATGAAAAAAACTGAATTCGTACGAAAAATAAGAGTAATGTTTTAGGACATTATATTCCTCTATGGTAGCGATCCTGAACATAATTATTATTATATTCTGTGTTTCTGTAAACTTATTTTACAAAGTTCTACTTTCAAAGCCCCGCAATAAGGCATCCTATGTTGTTGGTCTCAAGACAAGAACACATAAAACACTGCCAGAATTTTAAGTTTTAAATACACCTTATAATTAAGAACTAATATTAAGAACGTAATAATTGTGTACAAACCGAAGATTTCTTTGATTTCAGAAAGCATTTCAATCCTAAAATTTCGTAAGGACTAGTTCAATTTATTGATGCAAAACTGATCGTAAGTAAAGGGGCGACAAGTTAAAGGAAAAGCCTTTCATAAGAGAGCTTTTGAAAAAATTAAATTATCTCGACTCCGATCGCGGGTTGGTATCCGTTTCAATTAACTTCTCAACAGGAAGGAAAATGATACAAGCGAACTCTCAATTGATAGGGGGATTTTTATTTTCAATACGAAATTGAAGTCTTAGTAAAATTTAATCTTCCTTCACGATTATAGTAGTGGGTTCTTTACTTTTCATTTCATCTTTGAGATTGGTTAAAGTTTTCTGAAACGAATTCTAATGACAATAACGTTATTCGCATTCGTTGTTAAATTTATATTTTCTCTAACAGCAACTTCAAATCTGAAGAAACAGATGATGTATAGGTTAATATCGTTAGTAACGGACTTAAAATAGCATTTTCGGTAGTTATCTTATTAGTTAGATCGATTTTGGTCGCTAAGAATAAAATTTTAACAATAAAATGGAATCAAAATTTGTTTAATCACTGCACTTTAGGTCTGTATTGCGACCCTTCGCAATCAGAAGTACATTAGTAAGCAGAATCTGAGATGAAACGTAATTACCAGGGCCCGAACTATTTCATACAGATTGCCGTCATTAGCGAAAACCCAAGACATTGCTCTTGTAGTGTACCTGATGAGGTCTTTGCTAGATTAGCGCAAGTTAGAGAGCAATTAGAACCTATAGCGTTGCGGTTGGAGCAGATTACAATCAATCAACGTAATCAAATATACAACTTTGCAAATTAGTATGCTCATAATTTTCACTCTGAACAAACCTCAAATTTTGTCCAGTGAACCAGTTATACTCACTGAACAAGATATGGCGACTGACTAAGCTCGACCGCGCGGGGTTCGGCGTCACTCAGGTGTGAAAGGTATGAAGAGTGGGTAAATTATACTGAAATTATTAATAGAATAACTACTAGTAATAACTAGGTGTAAGGCTTTTGAATCTTTCTAGCACTTAAAATATTGCATTAGTCTGATGTTGGCCTGGTACAATATTTTCCGATAGCTTTGAGATTCTTGGAAAAAAACTGGCCATAAAAATCTGTGAAATATTTAGGGGCATATTGAGATCCAAATAAGAATTACACGTCTTCAATAAAGTCATCTAAAAACTTAAATCTTTAACTAATAGGTACAGCGTTATTTTAAAAATACATTATTTTTCGTCTTTTTGCACGAAATTAAATACGTTCCCAATGAATAGAATAATAGTTTTGTAATGTCAAGCTATTATCCAACAGCACAACAATGAAAAATAATGGCGCAGTCGGTCCGTTTCGACTTGCCTTCATTATCCAACAACCTGCAAACAAACACCCACCCTCATTACCAGCCGGCCTCTTCCTGGTTCAGGTGGCAAATTAAATTTGGAGCTATTATAATCATCCATAATATTATAGATGCGAAAGTTAAGAAATTTAATACGCGAAAGAAAGAATAGTTGAAATTTGCCAATGAAGATATCGTATGAGTAAGGTACCTTAGGAAAGTTGATTCTTATTATCTTGTGTTTCATTTGGACAACTTTGGCTACCTACCGAAGAGATTTGCCCAACGAAAATAATCATTGAAGCGAATCATTTTTCGTGTTTGTATCCGAAATGTCGAGTCTGTTTGTCCTACATGGCCAAGCCTTAGACCTGGTTTTAAAACAATAGACATACAATGCGATGAAGATCAAATCGATGGGTATCAAATGGCTACACCGATGCCTAGATCACAGCACCTTATGATAAGAATGTAGAGTGAAGCCCAAAGATACCTCCTAATGATATAGGTAACTAAGACGTTAGCAAACGCAAGCGATGATGACGAGATGACGACTTAAAAAACCAAACGCTCGTCTAACGTTCCAAGAAAAGTGAACTGACAAGCAAAACAAAGGTCACGCGAGCAAAAACCGGCAAACACCGGCGACGCAGGTACTGGCAAAGAAAACCCACCGTATTCAACAATCGATATAGTAATTTGTAACTGTACTCAGGCGCATTCTTGCGAGCCTGGCACGGAATGGTACGGATCTACCGACGCACACAAACCAGCAAACGAACAAATTAAAACTCTATTTCGTAACATTACAGCTCAATTTTCATTACGAGAAAATGACAAGTTAAGTGACAGGGCTCGCATCTACAGTGAACTTCACGCGATTGAATTTGAACTCTATTACTGAAGAGCAAGATACAAATCAGGTTGTTTCAAAACTTGACGCACACATGCACAGTTTCTTGGAATGGTTGGACTATAAAAACGACTTTAAGCGGACAAGATAAAGTTGTTATTGCAATAAAATGAGTAAACACACATAAATGTAAACAAGCCGTGACATGTATCGGATTAACAAGACGTAAGAAATGTGCATGTAGTTGTAGAGGCTTATGAGGATGCGTTCAATATAATAAATCTTATTAATGAAAGTATTGAGTGCATTGTTAGTCATTTCTATTGACCAAATTACAAGTAATGTATACGGTTATGGCTTCCGTGATGGGTCTTTTAAGTTCAATTTATTAGTTGTATTAGTGGTTTAAAATTCTAATATACTTATCAAGTAGATTAGGTACTCACTCAGGCGATATATAACAAGTTTTGTTGAATTTTTATACATTTTACTGACGAATCTTGAGGAAAATTAATAGTTGTCTAGCCGGGTAGTGGTATCAAGTAAACAAGTAAGTACTTACGAGTATATTCAAGTGAACTCATTTAGATTGGAATTTTGTTTTCTGTGGATATGTTTTACTTCAGACAGTTAAGTCTGCTATTTCAAGACTTAGCAGAACTCTAGTTTTTAATACATCTTTATGTAAAATCGAATTTACAGTACCAATCATAAAGGCGTCATCTCATGAATTAAATAAGTCTTGAATATGGAAATCAACGATCAAATCGACGAGATAAACCAATCCATTTCAGCTTGGGTACAAAAGTTAGCAAAACTATTTATCAAAGTAATATCTGAGGCTTTTATGCAGGACCCTTTTTCTTCCCCAGGGGTGAGAAAAGGTTAGCGGGTTACGTTTTCCACCTGAATGAATCCCTATAGAATTGCACCATTAGTTAGGACCACGGACTTTGCTCGCTGAGATCCTGCGATCCGAAGTCCTGAGGTTTTTCAATAGACCTGGTCCATGATAACTGACCAACCCATTGCTATGATGATTGAAGAAAGTTGTCGGGTAATTGTAAAATTGTATCCTTGTCTGTACATCGAGTGCTAATACAAGAAAGCTTAGGATCGCTCTTGATCTTGAATGATAACAATGATTGGCAAGATATTGGCAATGGTTTATTGTTGAGCAACTGTTCTGATAATATCAGAGGACAAATTACACAAAAGTCAATAAATTCACACAAACAAATAAATGTCGAGATATAAACCGAAGCCGCTAAACACCTTATTTGCAATTCAAAAAATACATCCGATTGTTCTACGACAGAATTCGCAATGATGAAATCCGTAGATGAACGACATAGCTCTCAAAGAAAGCAAACTGAAGTGGCAACGGGCTGACCACATCGTTCGAAGGACCAATAACTGATGCGGTGTATAAGTAAATAATCGAATGGCGACCACGCCTAAGCAAAAGGAGTACAGGCCAAGTCCGGACAGATGGACTGATGACCTGAAGATGGCAACAGGATACCGCTGGATTCAAAGGGCCCAGGACCGGGCGCGGTGACGTCAATTAGGGGAGGCCCATGTCCAGCAGAGGACTACGAAGGGTTGAAATGATGACGAATGACGAGCTTGCATAATCTTTCGTTACCTATAAGAACAAAATCTTCAATTCCTTTATGATACTTTTGAAATTGAGAGCTTAAAGATTTTCCAGCTTGTAGTGTAAGTCTGGACAACAAACCCCATTTATCAGCGAGAAACGAAAAAGTGCTCACACTTTGTCAGCGAGCGTCCACTTTAATAATGTCAGTGGCCAAGCCGTGTCCACTCCACTCAGATGGAATTAAATTGTTTGATACAGCGCTAATGTTGTTTGTGTATAAATCAGTTGCAGTTTATTCCTTTTTATTCATATTTGGGATGATCGAACGATTCCAATTTCTAATTGAGGAATGAATTAATCTTGAAAGACATTTCAAGATTCTTCCTTCCTTTCAATATCCTTTTCTGGACATGGGCCTCCCCTAATCGATGCCACTTCGCTGGATCCTGGGTTAATTTAGCCATTTGATACCCCCGACTGCGTTAGTAAATGTAGTAATAATAATATAATAATTAACTTTTTTTCTTCACGCAGTAGAATCTTTGTTTTTTTTTACAATTAATAAATTTTTACACGGCCTGTAATAACACAGCACAAATCAGTCCAGTAACCAATATGCTAACGACGTAATCAAGCATGTTAGCGCGCTGGACTGAACTAATCCCATTAGCGCTGGAGCCGCTGTTTCAGCTTAATTGCCATATTACAACAGGAACTAGAGTTGGATGGAGAGTTATAGACTTTTCGTGGATGTAGCTACTTTATTCATCAAACGTAAACATTATACGTATCTATTTTGAATTCGGACAAATTTCTTGAAATGAAATGAATTTTTTTATAGTCATTAAGTAGCAAAAAGGCATGCGGGCCTGGTCAAATGATCACTGCAGCCCAAGGGCACTCGTATCTAATCTCAAATAGAGAAAAAAATCTATCAGAGCTTTTACAAAAATTCTATCAGAAGAAGCTTTACTACTCATGAGAATTAAGCAGGCCATATTTCCAGCAACCAAACCTCCCGCTGAAATACAAGACATGAAAAACATGCTGCTCTAAGACGGTTCAGAGGCTGGCAATAAGGTACCCAGAGCAAGCTGCCTTGGCTCTACTACCTTCCTTCCTTCCTTTCAGCATTTGGCAGTCCACTGCTGGACATGGGCCTCCCCTAATCGACGTCACTTCACCCGGTCCTGGGCCTTCTGATTCCAATGGTTTGCCGCTGACTTCTTCAGGTCATCAGTCCACCTGGTAGGAGGCCTAAAGCCATGTTAAGTGGTTAATTTCAGGTCATACCGATATCAGTCAGTTTAAGATTAAGCCTTCCTTTTTTTAAATAAGGAACTTGAGCCCGACTCTAGTAATTTCATAATTTCCCTAAGTATTTAGGGAAATTGAAAATAAAAATTCTAGTCAGCAGTATACTATCGAAGTTCTACTGTCAGACGGCTGCACCATTTCCTCAACGTAAAAACGCGAAAATTTATTTCTGCTTTAAGTTGTTAGTTCTCTGTAGGTAATTCTGTTTGTGGCTATCCGATCCCCTAAGGGCTAAAAGCAATAATTGTCCAAATTCATAAGCGATTGCAGATTAGTCAGAACAAACTGAGTAACACAGGATGTGCGGAGGCTCTGATCTTCAGGATGCCGCGGGGAGCACGTCCGCGGCCAGCGCACTCGTTACGATTTGTTTAATGTACCTATAGACAATGCGAGAAACTTCTTTACGATATGATACATAGCCCAATCGAATTAGGATTTCACATCTACGATGTCTTCCTCGCTTTTGGTCGCCTTCGACTGGGCTAACAGAAGTAGAAAGCGTTTAAGAAACCCTCACTTTATGGCTCCCTCACTGGCTCACTGGCTCACTGGCTGGGCTGCCACCCTTTGATAGATCACTGTTGAGCACAGGTCTCTCATCACAATGGGCGGAGGCCTAGGGCATATTCCGCCACGCGGCTCCAATGCGGATTGGTGGAGAAATGGGCTAGTGGCCCAAAACTTTTTCAGTCATAAACCCATGTAGTAGGAGTTTTCACATCACAACATTGGAATAAAAGCCAAAATATCGGCTTCTTATCGTAAGAGCCTTTTATACGAGTACATCACAAAAAGATTCTGACAAAGTGGCCGCACATTTTGTTCGCTTTTGTTCCAAATATTCGAGAAAGTTTAAATGGCAACTAAATGTTTCTGACAAAAAGTGTAGAGGTCGGTCCTCTTACATTAAAAACGTTTTACTGGCAAGAGGGCGTCACGCTTCAGGCTCCACGAAGGTCAAATATCTCGGAATTGGTGATTGTATATACTGTTAACTTTTAGGCCGAATGTAGCATATTTTTCAGGTAAGTATACTTCGGTCTATTTAGTTCACTGTTATGTTTTGAAAGTGCAATATTAACTACGACAAATGCTCTTACCATACGCGCTTGAGGAGATTGCTAGTGATCGAGAAAGATACCAACGTCGGCCGCGGTCAGTACCTGGATGGATGGCGGGTGACCGTAAGTGGCGAATTAAATGCGCGCTTCCGTACTTCGGAGGGCATGTTACGTCGCCTCCGACAAGGATTAACGACAGCAAACATCCTTGTCGGGGGCCCTATGGGTTTGAAAACATCCGACACGGGTTGGCCACTAGCCCGTGTCTCCACCACATTAGAGAAGTGTGGTGGAGTATGCACCATGCTCCCTCCTGTTGTGGGGAATCTCTGTTTTGGGACGAATCACGTGTCATGTACTATTGAAACTGTTTGTGATGTGATGATATATACCTGGAGATAAGGGAGGGTGGTGGGTCCATGCCATAACACTGTCTATATGTAGGGGTGCTGCAAAGTAACACCTGATGCAATACATTTTACTCAAAGAGCTCACTTCTTACTAAATGCAGCATCCTTGCCGCTTCCTCCCCTACCTTACACCGAGCCTCTTATCGGTCAACGACCCCTGCGGCCATGACTCCGCCCCGCTATCACGTATAAACATTCGCTTAGACAGTGCTTCCCAAACTCTAGCATCTCGTAGACCCGAGTATTGATGAATGAAAAAACAAAAGAAAACCGACTGTTTGGAAAATTAGGATTTATTTAAACAGTTTTATATACCCAGTGCTCCACAATTAAAAGCAACGCAACAACATCTCTTAAGCTACTCGTAATAACCCAACGTAATAATATCTCTAAAGCAAAAATCCCTCAAGCTATTTAGTAGTCTAAAGAGAGCGTGGTAAAGAAATATATTCGTAAATACAAACATATATTACACACGCCAAAAACATAACTCCCAAAAAACTTTAATGTGTTTCTGTCAGTTGATATAATTTAGCAACCATAATTATAATCCAAGCAACATGACAGTAACAAGCTTTGTAAAAACTGATTCAGTAAATATTTCTCCATGGAGAGAAAATTAAAGGTAAAATTACGTCCAACTTTTTTCGACATCTGGGGGCACGGCAGTGCCCCCGCCAAGTCGAGCAAAAAATCCGGACCGACTTCGAGAAAAGGATGCTTTTCTCGAAGCAATTCAGGTCATTTTCAACCTTAACTCCATTGTGGATAAAACTTGGAGCCTGAATTTTTAGTAGCCAGGTAGGTATTGTATACGGTATATTTCAAATTTCATTCAATTTGAGCCAGTAGTTTAAGAATTATAACTAGTCAAAGTTTCTTAATTTTGTCACTCACTCACTCACCGATCATCAAAATTCTAAGGCACTTCTAGCAAACTCTCACAACTTTTTACGGTGCAAAAACTGAGTTGCGAGACTTGGGTTTTTTTACAAGTTATGTTTTTGATGGTATATTTTAATCCTACCTCATAGAATCCCTTTTTAAAGACAGAAAATCTATTCAACATTAACCCCTGAGGTGTAGATAATATCGAACACTTTGAGCATCAGCGGCTTAGACCCATAATCGTTTTATGAGGACCTAAGGCCCTTGTAGAGGGTTGAGAGTCTTGAAACTACATATTGGGAAACATGACAGCTATTATGGGTTTGTATGTCATTGTACATATGCGGATTTTTAATGGTTTGTAAGGGGTTATAGCAGTGGAGTGGAAATGATTTGAAGATACAAATAAATGCATTGTCATTATCAAAAATGAAATATTTATGGTAGTATGGTACACTGATTTGTAATAAATAGCCTTAGTAATGAAATGTGCCTATCCCAATAGAAGTCAGGTTATAATTTAATAAAATTGATTTATATTTTTATCAGAAATAACCCGTAAACTAGCATATTAGCAGATAAATGAATTATTGTTAAAAAATATGTAATAAACAACCTGTAGCAATATCTCATAAACATATCCTATACAGTCAGTGAGCACATAGATTTATTTAAGTACAGATTAGCCCGACATTAGCCAAAATCGTCCACAATTTGCACGAATCATTTCAATTGTAACGTCAAATGTGATGTCTGATGTTGAAACGTCTAATCAAATGAGGTCTGTCCTTACGCATCCCTTCTCCGAAGTTTCCCACGCGCGGTCAACGACCTTACTCTATACCACCTTCACCTCTCACCAGCAAGGACTCTATCACAAAGCAATAAGTGTCATTTTGGCAAACACATTTTTGAAGCTCAAACACTCAAATATGAGACTTCGCTGTTTGAATGAACTCTATGAGTTATATTGAAGTCATTTTGGCGAAATGATTTCATACGTAATATTTGGATATGACAAATAAATTTTGTGATAAATATAGCCATTTATCGTAAGTAATATTTTAGGAGTAAAACATTTCACCTATCGCCAAAATAAAGCTAAGTTATTGTAGAGCCTCAATTAAAAAAAAGCATTAAAATTGGGCCACAGTGTCGCAGTTTACTGATTACAAACAAACTTTTTTAGTGTAGCTTTAAATATAAAAACAAGTTAACATATTCGACGTGTGCCTCTAACATCATACTGGCAATCTTAAAAAATATAAGCCCCAAGAACCACTCCAATGGTAAAAAAATATTAAAATTGTGTTATACTTTCGACGTTCATTGATTACAAAACAAACGAATAAATGTAATTAAGGGTATTGTTAAGTACAGAAAAGAGATTATTTAAAGATAGATAAATTACGAGTAGCATATTCAATGTTTACCCATAACGTCTACTGGCAACCTAATTAAAAAAACACAATAAATAGATAACGCAATTATTCGCGTATTCTCGCAACCCACAAAAACGACCAAGCATCAAGCCTGTGTGTGTGCGGTAGCTGAAAGGAAAGTAAGTCAGTGGAGTCAATGTTACAGAAACCAGTTTCAGCCGCACTGAAAAGTGAATGGGATCTCGTGACTAGATGACTGCTCTAGATGACTTTCATTTCGTCTCATTATGCTTATTTTGAGCGTTCTAGTAGCGGTAATGTACAACTTTATAGTAACGCGTTACGGTGTCACTCTGTCTTGTCGTCTGACGTCACAGACGCTTTCCTAGGCTCACATAAGCATAAGAATACAAAGTCAAAAACGTCTAAAATCAAGAAAAGAAAAAAAGACCTACCTATTAAAAATTCTTCATACTATATCGAACTGAAAGTACTAGGCTCGCATAAACACATAGAAGGTCACCCATATTACAGCAGCTTAGTGTTTATTACCTTCTTGTCTAACATGGCACCCATGATTAGGGGACGAAACGTGTGCACCCTTCTCAGCTTCTGGTAAATCGTCCAAGAATTCCACCCGGATATAAACTTAAGTCTTTATTTGCATAGGTCATAAATTCTGACCTCGTAAAAAGCCAAGCAAACGAACCCATTCGGACCTCATAAAACGCTACTATTTGCGACCACTTTTAAAATAAACAGGAAAACCTATGATCATCTCTTTCATTCCGGTGCAAAGTTTATGTTTCGGTCTCGCTCGCACGTTATTATTTTTTATAGTCATTGCATCGCAAGAGTTCTAAACGTCAATAGATATAGTTAGCATGTTTTTCTATCAAAACGGTAAAAAACATGTTAACGTGTGTGGTGTTTAAAATACTGTGTATGTATTTGTTTATTTATAAATAGAGGTTTGCCTTTAAATCTATATCTGTACGTAGGTAATATTAAAGAATATTTTGTTTCCTTATGCGGGGAAAATCCTCTTTTAATTCATTAGTCGTTAAAACGCAATAGCCGAATGTTAGGAAAGTGTGACATTTGATGTATTCTTAATCTAAAGCTTAGTCAAAAGGGTTGTCACATTTCAAAATTTATTAAATTACAGGCTCTGGAGCTCAGACTTTCGCTAAGAATCATTCGAAGCAAGGCAAAAGTTACCCTATGACCAGATGGATCTAAGGTCACAGAACGAAACATGCGCATTTTTTTTTAATAACTGCTGCTGTAACATTAAGGATAACGACGTGAGAAATCCTGCATTCATTTTCTTCTTATTCATAATGTTGAAAACATGTGAAGTCTACCACCGCGCATTAGGTCAGCGTGGTGGACTACGGCATTAAGGATATCCTTCTCAATGTGAGAGGAGACCCGACCCTGCAGTCACATATAGGAGAGTTCTTAGTCTCACTGTTAATTCTGAAAGCTATCAAATGCTTTCTAACAAATTGGCTGTTACAAGATTAATATGGCCAAGTAGCAGAAGCACCAGACAATTTCCAGTAGAATTAGATTCAGCTGTTCTCACCTGGGAACATCGATATCTGAGCAACAGGTGTTCTTAGATTCCCCGACAGAGATATTTGTAGTAATCAAGAGGTCGGAGGGAAATACGTCTTCAGTTAAATATTTTTTTTTTTTGTTTTTCCTTTATTTATACACTAAACACTGATTGTATTCTAAATTTGAAGCTTCTATGTTTGCTAGAAGTGCCTTAGAATTTTGATGATCGGTGAGTGAGTGACAAAATTATGAAACTGTGACTAGTTATAATTCTCAAATTGAAGGAAATTTGCAATATACCGTGTTTATACAATACCTGCCTGGCTACTAAACATTCAGGCTCCTAGTTTTATCCACAATGGAGTTATAGGGCGTTGAAATTGGCCTGAATTGCTTCGAGGAAAGGATGGTGGTGCCGCTTTTTTGGTCGACTTGGCGGGCGCACGGCCGTGCCCCCTGATTCAAATTCTAAACTGGTCAAGCAAACCCGAAATGGAGTTTTCGGGTCAGGAGTATCTACAGCAATATTTGAATTATTTTAAACCTTAAACAATACATTGTAAATTAAGTCAACTAATCTCCATTATCATTAACAGGAGTGGTTAACTTTGATTGGCTTAATCACTGCTCAATTAGTCAGAGCATCGATTCGACTCATTACTAACGAATATATTGATCAACCCTATTACGTATTCTGTCTGTGTCATGAATTTTCACCGTCTGATTTATAATATTAATGAGAAAGGTTGTATGTAGGTACAAAGATTGTGTAAGCCAGTACCGAAAATGGGGCTTGAATGAAAAATAAAGGAATAGAATCTGAATAGACATTTAATAAGGTAGTGTACAAAGTTCTACATAAGTAAGTGGCGGCAACTGTTTTATAGCCCACTGTCGGGCACGGGTCTCTTCCCACAACAGGAGAAGACCAATCCCCCACGCTGCTCCAATGTAAATTGATGGAAGAAGGGGCTACTGGCCAAACCGCGTCGAATTTTTTCAAACTGCTCATAGGGCTTTCGACAGAGTTTAACGACCGCTATCTTATCAATAATAACGGGTTTGGTGTTTCCTCAAGGCATTTAATTCGCCACTACCGATCACCCATCCAGGTACCGACCGCGCCCGACGTTGCTAACTCTGTCGATCGCTTGCGATCTACTCAAGATGCTTGTCTATACGCGCTTCAAAATTAGTCTAGATCTAGATCTAGTCTAGATTAGTTTTACGTTATTCTGGATTAAAGCATCAATCAGCGATGTTCCAATAATCTCTCTTCAAATCTATCTTTACATCATGTTCAGTGGTAATAATTTAGCAATCTCTCTCACTGCACCGCTAAACAGAAGCCTAACTCTCTCTAATCAAGAGATAATTAGGCAAATAATGAACTGTCGCGGCTCCCAAACATCGTAATTAGCAGCATCAATGCCAACTATTCCATGTTTAGAGGCATTAGTCCTCAACCTGAAATAGCAAGTAGAGAGAAATTAGCGTATCGAAATGTTGAACATTATTGATGCACGACATGGACTTATAAATAAATAGGCCATGATGCACGATTGAATATTTTATGTGTGAAAGGTTGCAAAGAGTTCTAAAACTATACCTATATCCTAGTTTAAAATTAAGATGAACATGAGTCCAAAACTTACAAGAATAAACACGTCAAAAGCTTAACTTATCAACTTTCACCTACGTAAGCTTATGAAGGGAAGCGATAATTTTCTAAAACAAGACGACTTCACTCCGACAGCGACTAAACTCGCTCCTTTCTTATTTTTTAACATTTACCTCGTTCACATTAGTGTTTAACGTGTTTTTAGCTACCGTTAATGTGGATGAAGCATAAGTTAGGTTGAAAAAGACAATTCTCTCAACGATATCCGTTGACACGGGCTAAGCAGCGGGCATCACTGCATCAGGGATGCTGGCGACCAGCCAAATGGGCGCGTTGCTAACAAATAAATACGGAGCCGCGTCCGTGACGGCGCCCACTTCACTCGCATCTCCCAGGAATTTGGATAATTGCACGTCTTTCGGCTAACTGAAACAGCTGGGGATAAACGTTTTGTTAGTTTGTACTTGAGTTTTATTGTTGTCTCTATTTTACCATAGACATAAGAAGTAATGGAACGGCAATAAAATGTATTTCTTGCGATTCTACGGAAGTTACCTCAACTATCTATCGGCATTCACAGTTCAAACTTTTAACATAGCTTTTAACATAACTCTCATATGCAGTTTAGCAGAATCTAGGGTTTGCGTATCTTGCCCACATAGTCGTCCTATCTATTTCCTATTTCTATGGACTGTACTTAAATTGCAATATTACGTTCGAGCTTGCCCTTGTCCATCCAGGGGCTTCCCCTGTCTTCGGAGCTCATTCAGTCCACCCGGTTGTAGTCGCCTGTTCTCTTCTTAATGAGACCGAGAAGGAAAGAAAGGCCTTCGATTTTCGAAGGTCTTGGACCTTCGAGTCAAGAAAAGAAAGTCAAGCTTGACTTTCTAATATGGGGTATCTAACTACAATTTCAAAATTTTAACACTTTGCCTGTCTAAGTATGCATTATAGTTAAACAATCAATATGTAGCACATGTGACTCATAGCGAAATGCGAAAAGGACCAAACATTTCGGGAGTTATATCATTAGTGTCTAATAACAATGGTACCCATCTTGCCCTATGATAAATACCGACTCCTGCGTCTAGATAGCGTAAGATTTTGAGTTTATTTTGTATGCATTTACAGGCCAACTTGCACAGCGTGCCTCGGAAGCTATGGAAATGCATGTCATATCCACCGAAACAAACGTTCTCCATTATTTATGCTGCCCTGGTACCTAGCTCACCGACATGAAAAATGTTGCAGTTGGGAGTTTAAGGAAACGGCCGCTTTAAAGCTCTGTTGTTGGGAATTTCGGGGAATTTTTGGGGATATTTTGAATATTTTTTGCAGCAATTTAGAGCTGATTTGTCTATAGTTGGGGTGACATATTGACTTGTGTTATTAAAACCAATAACAGATCATCAAATTTGAATTGAGATAGATACCTACTGTTTGTTGCAAAAATACTCTTTAAAATTGCTCTGAAATAATAGATATTGTAAACCAAACATCAAAATCCAAAATTTGGTTATATTCGTGTGCGAGTTCAACTCGCACTTGGCCGGTTTTAAAGTCGGCTAATTAATATCGTGTCAAACGGGAAATCCAATTACATATGAACTTAGATTAAATCAAAAAGGATACGGAAAGATACGGCAGTAGCGTCTCATGAGTGCGCACCTAAAGTTAGGTCCATGCACACAATTTCACTTTAGTCGCAATTTGGCTAGCTATTGAACAACATGTGCGCTTACAACACAAACTTAATTTTTCTTCAAAATCACTGATGGTTTTGAATGTAGTTCGCCATTTTTATCAAGAAGGGATAGCAATACAATTAGATCTATGTGTGAGCGAGACGGTCACGCGCGAGATGACGCAGCACTCTCCGGCTCGCTCCCGCTAATTATAAAACTTACCGCTCTGTCTCGCTCGCCCGATTGACACTTCATTTAATAGGCGTGTGTGTGTGTGTAAGTTGCATAATTATATAGTTGAGTCGGACTCATTTTTTGATTGATACAAGTTAGCGTATGCCGTATCTTCCCCTTTTGATTTAATCTATGCATATGAAACACATTTTGCAGTGTTTTATCGAAATGAAAAATCAGTATTAATCGCTGTCAAGACGAAGTTGGACATGAAATTGATCAATTTCAACGCGTCAGTGATATATTTATTGCGTTTTGTATTGCTATCGGGGTATAAGAATTGATGGGAGTCGATCGTCCATACCTTTATTTACAAAGTATCTATGTACCTACATTAAATTTTCAGTCTATCTATTTGTGACTGTTCAGAAATCTCGTGTAATGGCATATACGCTAAGTTAGATTTTAAAAGTCTATTTGAGTCTACTTTTAAGTTTAGGTCTGTCTGTAAGTTTTCTATGGCCAAATGAAAAATGTGATAACCTGAAAATTTGTAAATGCCTGCCTCTAGGTACTGAGAAGTGGAGTAGTTTTTAAAGTGATATTATCGATGACAATGTAGTTACACAATTGCACATATTGATAGAAATAAATATAAATCTCATTAGAATAGAACAGAAATAAACTTTTGGAACCCACAAGCACTCAAAAGGTATACCTACTAAAAATAAATAATAAGCAATACAGCATTTCAGCACTGATTCGATGGAAAGGGCTGAAAACGCTGATTTTGTATTTATATTGTATGAGGCTACGCTTTTACGGCCAGAACACTTATATTGAAGCCAGTTTTATGATGTATTTTAGTATCAGAGATGTTTGGAGGTTTTAGGAAATAACACGACACAGATTTCATTTTCCTAAATTTTGTCTTAAAATAAGATACTTTAAAAACTTTAGTTGCGCAGAAAGACATAGGTATATTATACCTATTCAGTCTCGTAATTCATATCTGGATATAATAACTTATGTTCTTTTGTAATAATATACTATTAAATCAAAATTTTAAACGGTTCACCCTTTAAAGTTCAATGAATAACTTCCAACTTTGTGTTGGTAAGTCAATACCAATTATCCATTCAACTGTAAATTTGAACTAAATGAACACAAAGTAAATAAAATTTGAGAATAAATTAAAACAACCATAATTTCGTTTGAGAATTTACAAGTGTACCAAAAATTCCGTTGAATTATCCTGACTACAGAGCTTATAGCTAGAGAGCCGCCAGACAAATTTCGATGAGTGTTTGAGGCAATCCATAAACAAGACATGGTTTTGTAATATCCGAACACAAAAATGCAGACCTAGCGAGTAATGGTAAGAATTTAGCCGCGTTTTTGTTTAAAATCGCCAAATTTTTGTTTAAAATCCCGCCAAAATGCTATCTTTTTGAAAATAGTTACCTACTTTTATAAATTTATTACAAATATCAAAGTAAATACTTGTTTCACCGTGCCTCAGAAATCTTTTATTCGATTTTTAAAACATGAGTGTTCTGGCTTCATTTTCCGTAAATCTCTTAAATACTTACTACATTTAATGTTGTTAAAAATCATTTGTCAAAAATATGTCCTTTCATCATTTGGGGCTCTGCTAAATCCATACCCCGCCAGCCAGATCCTTTTTGTGTTCGGATATAACAAATAAGCTATTTAACATTTAATGCTCCAAATACATACTTGTCAAAAAATGTCTGACGGCTCTTGAGCTATTTGTTCTGTACTCCGCTTCGGTCGGGAACTTCGATATTGCTTCCTTTGATTGTAACAACGACCACTAGACTAACTTGAAGTTCTTACGAAACAAATAAGATTGACTTTAGTAAGTCAAACAGGAGCGGTGATAAAGCGGTGATAGCCTAGTGGCTTAGAATTCGACCTCGAATCGAGGGGTCCGAATGCCCGTGCACGTATTCGTAGCTTTCTAAAAAAAGTTATGTGCGCTTTATAAAATTAATTATTATCACCTGCTGTTACGGTGAAGGAAAACATCGTGAGGACACCTGCATGCCTTGAGAGCGCACAAAAAAATGCTCTCAAAGGTATGTGAAGTCCACCAACCCGCAGTAGGCCAGCGTGGTGGACGGCGGCCTACATCCCTCTCATTGTGAGAGGAGACCCGACCCTGTAGTGGGTCTCAATCAAAGGATTACAGATCGTAGCCCGCCACCAATGATATTCCTACGAACCAAATGTGGGAGTCTTATGTATAATTTCATGGGTTGCCTCGGAGGTTAAACCAAAGCAATTATTCAGGGATTGCGACGTGCTGGAATCTCTATAAGGGCTATTGGTTCGCAGTCGAACGGGAACGCGTGGTTTGCATAAAAATTCACAGATTCGAGCCATCTTGCTGACTGCATTTACATATTATTTGTATATTAGAGTAAAGAGTTTACAAACGTGACATACGAGTACACAGATAGAGACAAAGACAAAACGTTTATTTGCACAAATATAGGCAGAGTTGTTACAATTATTTTTACCGACTTCAAAAAAGGAGGTTATCTATTCGACACGTATGTATATTATATTAACGGAACTGTCTATTACGGCTTTCAAACAAGTATACGAAATTTCATGGGTGTATGTAGGTAGATATGTTTGTCCTCGCATATCTCCGAAACTAACTGACGGATCGGAATCGTTCTTTTTTTCGATTTTTTTCAACTTAGGAATGGTAAAAGTTCCATCAAAATCAGTTCAGTCGTTTTAGTAATAATGACTAAAAGCTAAAAATTACAAAAAAATATTAAAAAATATTAAACCGACCTCAAAAAGTATGAAATAACATTTGTTAACATACTTAAGGCCTACTATTTTTTGAGGTTGGTGCCAAAATTTAACAAAAGAAACAAAATACTTGATACTAAAGACACTAACCTCAAAAACAGTAATCTAAAAGTATGCAACAAATTTTATTTCATACTTTTTTGATGTCGGTTTAATTTTTTTTATTTAGACTTTTTTTCCATCTTATTTAGACGGCTGCATCTAGCCGGCCCTTTAAATGCAGCCATGAAATTGCAAGAGGACTAACAATTGACCTATAAATTCCGTGTCATAGACCCCAGCCTCAATCGCGGCGATTACACGTCCGGTGTCGGGGACGACTGTGGACATAGTGGTCGCAGAAAGGAACTCGCTAAGTGTTTCGTTTCACTCATATTTGTCGCTACGATTACACCGAGGCTGCTCGTAACCTAATAAACTCGTCACGCTCCTCGCGTGGTTTTCCTTATTACTGAGCAGGTAGTCACCCTGCTGCATCAGTTTCCCTCCATCTGCTGCGATCCTTAGCTTCATGAAGGGGATTGCTTCTACAAAGAAACAATTAAGTCAAAGCATTGAGGTAAGTGCGAGGGGGGAGAAAAATAAAGCATCGTGATTGGTCAGTTCAAAATTTCGATATCCTATTTCGAACTAGTGATTGGTCGAGATTGTTCGTGTGTTAACGTACGTACACGAGTTGAATTCGTACGAAATATCGTCTAAACTATAACGTATACTGCGCTGGAAATCGAACCCAAGACCCTCTGCGCACCGCACCGACGTCTTACTTACTGCGTCAATCACCTCGTCAAAATATAAGTATTAAAGACCTATCCACTCAAAGAGAGGTATAGTTAGTGCTCTAATAAATATTCCATTTTCGCCGCCGGAAAGAATAGTAAAAATTGCATTTCTATTGCAATTCCGCTGCATCCCGCAAATAATCAATTTCGAGAGTCATTTGAATAGTCTTGATTAAAGGCGAATGTGAAGAGCTTTGTTTGCGTTTGAATTTTTCTCCCGCACATCTGATTGGGTATTGGAAATTGTTCTTGGATTTTAATATGGAAATAGATAGTCAATTTATTTTCTTATGACTATTCAAAATCAGCCTGTGTGATGCTAGTTAATGTTGTCCTTATCAATTTGATTGCACTGCTGATCTGTGAATTTTCGAAACGATCGTTTTATCCCCCTTTCCCCTTTGATAAAATTTGAAATGTGGGTTTTGAAATGGATCACATTACTTTAGAATATTTCGTTTCATACGTAAAGATCAAGTGACGTCACAATATTAGGGTGTAAAAAAAACAAATATTTTGGTGATTAAAAATTCAGTTATTATATCTCATCAGTTATCATGCGGGGTGTATAAAAGATATCTATCCACCCATTCTCATAAACATTTTCATTTATGATCCGAAGTAAGATCTACGAAGTAGCAATGAAGTCTGTGACATAATAATATGGAGATGTTATCTCATACATACATCCGTCGGTACAGACGTTGGAACGGAAATTAAATCAATCCGCGCCGAACCCGTCAATCTCCCCCCACCCACTTACTCCAGTTTCAAAATCGCAGAGAAATTGAAATGAGAGCGGTGATAGCCCAGTGGTTTAGAATTCGACCTCGAATCGACGGGTCCGGGTTCGAATCCCAGTGGCACGCACCAATGACTTTGTAAAAAAGTTATGTGCGATTTATAAAATTAAATATATTATCACCTGCTGTTACGGTGAAGGAAAACATCGTGAGCAAACCTGCATTCCTGAGAGTTCACAAAAAAAATGCTCTCAAAGGCATGTGAAGTCCACCAACCCGCAGTAGGCCAGCGTGGTGGACTAAGGCCTATATCCCTCTCATTGTGAGAGGAGACCCGACCCTGTAGTGGGTCATTAATGGGTTACTGACAATAATGTGACTGGTGTACTGCATCTGACTTAATGGTATCTATTTCTCAATACGCAATTTTTTCGGTGTCGGCTATTAGAGAATATATGAGTATTTGCAACGTGTGTTACATTGCTAAACGTCGTCTAACAGACGCGTACATAAATACAGTGAGGTCGATGGGTAGGCAGTGTAGACACTCCGCTAAGTGTCACATGTATTCCGGTCGGAATAGAGTGAAAGTTGGTTGAATCGCGTCAATATTTGATGAGCCCTCCGCGGCCGGCGACAACTCAAACACGCGGCGGGTTTGGTTCGGAACATGAGAGAGAGCGATCTTTAATCGCCTCATACTGACGACAGAGCTTTATTGTACATGAGTAGCAAACGCCACCTGTTAAGTGGTCATTGCAGCTCATAGACACACACGTCAAACTTCAAATAGTGAAGAAATCCTATCAGAGATCATCTCAGTCCTCATGAGTAACAACGCATACGGTCTCAGATAGGGTTTCTTCAGTTTTTGAGGTTTGAAATGCATGCTCATCGGATGCAGAGATCACTTAGTGATGTTTAGGGCCTACAGGCCCGTTTGCTACTCTTTTTTTTCTTCTTCTTTTCAGCCCCTTGTAGTCATTTGTAGATATGGGTCTCCCCAAATCGACTCCAGTCCATTCGATCCTAGACACTTTTTTTTTTTATATAATCTTCATTTGTTGTCCACAGACTCTAGGTCCGTGCCTTTTTTTTGCATCAAGTTATTTGTCTGCATTTCCTATAATATATTGCTCCAGAAAAATTCTTTGTCAATTTTGGCCCGGTGTCTCCTTGGATCGTCCCGGGCATTCTTTTAGGGTTTCTGCTATGACTTGGTAGTCTCTATGGCTGATATCATCCTGGACACTTTAAATCGGTTCCCGCTGTCTTCCTCAAGTCATCAGTCCACCTGATCGGAGGGCGGCCTGTAGTTCCTTTGCTGAGACGTGGTCGCCATTCGAGGACCTTTCTTCCCCATCGGTTCCCGGTCCTTCGAACGATGTAGCCAGTTTAAAACTCGAGAACGGCTGGACCGATTTGTGTTCATTTTAGTTTTGATATGTTCGTATGAGTCCAAGGACGGGGAGAAAATCTATATTTCTATATTTGGCAGAACGAAGTGTGCAGGGACTGCTAGTTAACGATATAAAACAAAGCTTAGTTCAGTAAATTTAAAGAGAAATTCCGCAAACGCTTCATCCCCTGCTTCGGTCGTCTCCAAAACACACACAGTAATTAGAGGGCTAATGTGCGGCGTGTCCCGGAGCCGGGACAAAGCCCTCCCAACTGTAGTGCTGAGGGCTTGCGTCAAGTGCTACTTAATTATCTCGTAGTACATTTAAAAATAGAACGACTACTATAGTATGGAATATAGTATGGAATAGTGGTGGACTAAGGCCTACATCGTTCTCATTGTGAGAGGAGAACCGATCCTGTAGTGTATTAAAAATTGCTTATGCTTACGACTTGCTTGTTTGTATACTGCACAATCTTGACTCATACCTGAAAAAATACAAAACAATAACATTAGAAGCGGTAGAAATATGTTTTATTTAAAATATCGATTGACTCAAGAATACTTATTGGATGAGATAGTATTAAAACAATATAAATGTGAACACAATGTGAACTTTTACTTTTATACCCGGTATCTTGATGAAAAAAAACATGCATTCTTTTTCCAAAGAAAATGCTGAAAGCATAAATCCACACATGACGCAGTACAAATAAAAATTCACTTTATACCGTAAGCATAAGACTTAAAATGCGTTGGAGACTTATCATAGTATTTTTTGAATTAAGAAGGATTAAAAGTGTCCCTGCCTTTCAAAGACAGACTGACTATAAAAGGTCAAGAGGTCAAAGCTTCATCACAATTACGTCGTATCACAAAAGATTTGAGAGTACATTGCACGCATTATTCGGTGTAATACCTTCGAGTTCTTTACGAGAGGTCAGTACGGATAATTTATTGAAGTTTAAATTTGACAACGCAGTACGTGCACGTCGTGTTTGTCTATGTGTGCAATAATTATAGTGTGCATAAGTAATCAAACCTATGATACTACTTGGTTTTGAAAATGCTTAAGCCGTTAAGCCCTTACCAATTGAACTGAGCCGAACATGAATGACAAAGGCAGTAAAGCCTTTGAAATTATCATGATACAACACCCCTGGGCTCTCTCGGTAACGACATTAGATACAAGCCAGTCATAGTTTCACTACCGATAATTGTTTAGAAAATAAACGTTGTGATTAAACTACAATCTGTTATGAGAAAATATTCTTGACACTCGTGATTAATGATAGGTATGTACTGAAAGTAATTTATTTTAATTAGATACGAGATTTTTACTTCAAAAAACAAAACCTCCGATTGTCGTTTCCGCTCTTTAGAGGTCTATCGTTTATTTACACTGGGGTTGCCTCAAGGAGGAACTATAGGGCCTATAACAAACATATTTATACTCAACAACGATATATTTAGGCTAAAATGCATACCACACATTGCAAACACGAATCAAATTACGTGAATTTCTTGTGGTGGATGAACGCCACGTGGTAAAACGGTGTCAATGGAACCTGTTTTTGCGAGGAGTCGTGCGGTGATGAAACTCGGTCACCGACCAGTAACCGAAGAGCTTACTTAGACCTTCGGTAATTTACGTATGTGGTGAAATGAGAAGATCCCATCCATTGTACACGACAGAATATAGAGTCTAAGTAATATAGAACAATATTGCTCGGATCGTAAATAAGCAAATTTTTTCTCTATTCTTTTGAAATTTTCTAAAATCTGACGTCGTTTATCATACGTTTATAACTTCACTAGGCTATTAATTTCTATCATGTATCAATATTTATTTGTCAGCGGATGGCAATGGGGCGATATTGACACACATGATAGCTGTCACGTGTTTTCCTTTATTGGGCCTAGTCATACTGCACCATAGAATAATTCATACTTATTTTTAAAATAGTGCTGGGAGTTTTTTTCCGCCCGCTTTTTTCTCCTAGTCTACGTTTTGAGGGGCGATCAAAGCGGATGTTTGTATAATGTTAAATGTATGACGTTCATTAAGTGTGCACAAATTGTATCTAATAATGAATAAAAGCTTTTGAATTTGAATTTGTCGAGAACGTATGACATACTAATTTACTGTACTATGTTTCACTGTTGGGCAAGGCTCTGTCCCCAGGGGGAGACTTGGAGCATACTCCACGCTGCTCCAATGGGGATTGGTGGAGAAACGGGCTAGTTGCCGACTTGTGTTAGATGTTTTCAAACCGCCCACAGGGCCTCCGACTAGGTTTTATGCCTATACAACTACAATATAAAACAATATACGGCGTAAGATAGCACTTTTTCTTTCAGCGTTTTGTTCTTGCCTCACGTTAAAAAGCCAAAACGTACGAGTATCAATTTCAATGACCCTTGCGCGAATAGTGCAACGAACAAAAGGTGATCACGATAATGCAGGAAGCAGGCAGAAAATTTAATAGAAACGTCACAGACACTTATCCCAGACTCTCCAGACAGCCTATTATAGCTAATGGCTTGGGCGGGCCGATGGCACCGTCGTTTAGAATACATCCGCTCGAGTTAAGATAATTCCTTACAAAGTCAATTACTTGGGATCCCTTTTCATTAACACTTCTATTTTTTGCGTAGTAAAGAGGCGTCAGTTCTTATAATGGCTCTTCTAAGCGTTGAAACTAAGTTGAGCAAAATTTTTTATTTTGGTTAAATGTAAAGATTTTTTTAGAAAAGCAGGTTATCGGTAGGGGGTATGACGGATTTCCTGGTAAAATGAAGGATATTTTACGAAGCTTCCTCGTTAAAGTACGTACTACAACAGCTCTTTCGAGAAATTTTATTTAATTTTTATATTTTTTACTTCTTTTTTAATGGAAGAGTTAAGGATCTCAGGAACCGGAGACTGTAACTGAGAATTAAAATTGTTGTGGAAGAAATCGTTGGGCTTTTAGATTTTTCCAAAAATAAGTTTTTGAGAAACAAACATCTGATGACATTAATTCATCAAACAGATAATAAAAATTTCAAACCGGACACCTTTACACACGGTTTTTACGCTAACGTTATTTTTAGAAGTTTGTATGATTCGAATCTTTAAGCAAACAACAATTATTTCATACGAGTTGTTTATCATTGACTTGTTTATCAGGCGAGTGTTCCTAAACGAATGACGCTAAAGGAATGAAACTCTATTTATATACTAATGACGAGTCCCCAAGTAGTATGCCATTAAGCGAGCGCCCCTATCCCCACTCCATCCCCTCCATTCCGCGAACTTTTGGACCTCCCCTCGTATTTTGCTTGACATTTTCAACGCGTAACAAAACTTCACATATTGGAACGTATCTAATTTCTATCATACCTGTTTACTGGTAACTCGTATCTGTAACTTCACGGTTACTGCACAGTGAGTATCACTTGAACAGTAGCGAAATTGTACTCGCACAAATAGATTTAAGCAATTTACTTTGGGAACGACCTACACTCTAAATTTCCACTTGTTTTATTTTAATTTACTCTCTTCTTAGATGGCATGGCATGATGGCATGATGGCATTCACATAAAAACTGGTGTTAAAAATCAAAACAATTAAATCTTGAAATTGGTTCATTTCAAAATTCAGTCAAAAACTAATTCGGTGAAAACCCATTAATAGCAAAACGTAAAGCAGGCATTTGAGTAGCTCGGTCAAAAATAGCTGGTTTAAGCAATAAAGTGTGTAGTTGAAACGGCAACCGGACCTTACAAATAACAGGAACGCAGCGAGAACAATACTGAAGGTTTAAACAGCAACACGCTTGGGAAGTAAATTGCCACGATGTCACAGGGTCCGGCTGCTAGCAACATTTACTTATTTGCCACTCTCGTTATGTCAGCTTGAAATACTAAATTTAGAATTTACTGGTACCTACGTTGTATTTTTTAGGTTAGGTTTTATGGCTACTTAGTCTTCATCTTTCTGGAATGTAAACCATTTGAATAAGTTTTGTTATAATATTTGCTAAATAAAACTTAAAAAAATCATTTGTTACACCTTCCTTATCGTCTCTTAATTCTCTATTTTTTTCTGAATAAAGTATCTATTGTTTTAAAGGTACTACATAACAAACCGTTAGATGGTTTTTAGAGATCTAAATTAGTAATGCTATTTTGTTTAGAGCTGTATGTTTTCCTAATAAAATTAAATAAATAAAACAATTTAGAATATTGTGATTTACTAACCGTTTTTAGTAACCGTTAATTGCCGCTCTTTCTAGATAGATTTTCATATCGTCCTTTTTGTATGAAATAAGAAAACCAAATTAAAAGAAAGAAAATAGAAACTGTTATATCGTGACATGATAACATTACACATAAAACGATAACATTAAGAAATTGAAAATAAAGACAAAATAAATAAAAAAAGTAATATTTTCTAACGTGATGAAAATTGTAATAAAATTATAAAGTTTCTTCATATCAGTACAATTACTACAATGAATATTATACTAAGCATAATCCAATAGTGTCCAGTAGTATTTGCACGTACAAATAACAGAGCTGTAAGTACTAAGTACATAAATAACAGCAATGCAGCGTACAATAATATTATAAGTTGAAACTGGAACATGTTCACGAAGTAAATACTCACTACTACTTTACTATTTGTGTTCCTCGTCCAGCTGCTGTTTTATTGAAGTAATGCGTTGAAACAGCATAGGATTAGTTACAATGTTTGTGAAACCGTTCATTTATTGACCATGAATAGTGACCAGAAACTTAATTAGTATTTTTTCGTCATTCGTCGTTGTCGCCTTTTCATTCGTTCGATTTCTCAAAATTTCGATTTGTGGATGAAATTTGTCGGAATTAAGGTGTCCCATTTTTGATATACTGACACTCCATCTTCACATTTAAAAATTTTTGGTATGATTTATCTTTTGTGCCGTGATATTTGTATTGAAATATCTAAATACAGACGATGTAACTTAGAATAAAGTAGCACGTTCTCAGCCCCACATTGGGCGCCAAAATTCCCAAACGTCAAACCAAATGTCAGTGCAAATGAAACTGAACAAGCTTTGGCGTGCGAGTAGGTACTACACATTTCGAGTTTGCAGCTTTGTTAGTGAAACATTATTGACTTCTAGCCAACTGACGAAGATTTAGTTTTCGAAGTATTTGTTTACCGAAGTTAGTTTGTATTACTTAGTAGTGAAGTCAACACATGTTGTGTATTTACTACACTGTGATACTGGAATTAAATACGCTCATAGTACAGTTTTTTTAGTTTGACTTTGGAATTGCAATAGCTTGGATTCACGAAGCAACCACAATGGAAGCAACACGAACCTTATTCCGGCGTTCCTTGCAGACTGACTCTTTAGCAGAATACGAAATTCTATCCATCGCCTGGAAAATTGCCCTGTCAGAGGACATCATAGGCTCTATAGCTATTTAGAAACCCGCTGCTAGGCTAAGCCGAGAAAGGGTATTCATGATATTTTAGCCCTCTTAAAAAGGGCCACAGTGATCACTTACATTATATTTAATACGACTCCCTTCGCTAATATTAAACACAATCAGAAGAACAATAAAAAAATTCTGCTAAAATTTCGGAGAGATTAATAATTTCTCGTACAACATTCTAACTTTTGGTCTCAAGTTCTCAACATAAAAAGTGAGGTTTCCCAAATTCAAATGAATTCACTCGATAAGATACGAAGTTGCCGTCCACGGCCACGTAGCGTATAAAATGACGCACTTCATGAAAGTTTGATTTACGACTTTTTTTTAGATTATGCGTCTTTCGGTTACGAGTAACTTTCTAAGTTCAGTGCGATTTTTTATGTGAGAAACTCACTGTCTTGTGATTTTTTTGCGACATTTAAGGAATGAGGGAGGTTTATACCAGGAGGATAAAAATTGAAAAGCGTGAGAACAGTTTACGGTTTATGACACGGACCGACAAAAGTTGCTGTCAGTGGAGGAAAACATCGTAATACATAAACGCTCTCCATAATGCTCCCTAACGCATGTGAAGTGTAACAAACTACACTAGGCCAGCGTTGTGGACTAATGCCTACATCCTTCTCATTCTGAGAGGAGACCCGACATTGCTGTCACTTCTAGGAACAGACTATCAATTTGTGGGTTCAAATTCTAACTATCCACGGTAGCTATACTCATGTATCAAACGAGACATATGTACCAGGCAATGAATGCTCAGTTTTCAACTGTAATTCTATATCAGCATATGTTCACCGAACGATACCGTTCAAATGTCAAAGAAATGCCAGACCACAACACAGCTTCATCAGGAAATAATACGGTTTCAGTTGCAACTTTCGCTTTACTTGTTAGGTTAGTTGTAGGTCAGTATTGTCCTATAGATCCGCTTGATTCGACGTAGTTTTAACTTGAATTAGTTGCGTATTTTGGTTAATAAAATAGGGGCAAAATGGATAGAATTTGCCCCTAAACAAGTTCCCAAAACACGTTCCACGTGTGCGGATTGTTGCAAAGAAATATAAATACAATTTAAATAACAATGGATTTCCGCAAAGAAAGCCTGATACAATATATTGGATAGAATTTGTAAACATTTTTAATGACCCACTGTAGGGTGGGGTCTCCTCGCACAATGAGAGGGATGTAGGCCTTGCTATTGCGGGTTGGTGGACTTCACATGCCTTTAAGAACATTTTTTAGTTTCCTTACGATGTTTTCCTTCACCGTTTTTAACAGTCGTTAAACCTTATCGAAGCCGATCTTATGGGCAGATTGAAAACATCCGACACTAGCCCGTTATTCCACGAATCCGCATTGGATCAGAGTGGTGAGTATACTCTAGGGTGTGGTTAGAACAAAAGACAAATGAAAAAAATATTTTAGCATTGACAAAAACATAACTCCCACATTTTAAATCAATTTAAAAGGGTGGGTGATGTCTTAGGAATAATTTCTTAGGAGATTTTAAAATCGTGAATACTCATCTCTTTTATTGCCAACTTAGTATGAGTGACCTCATCTTGCAAATACTGTAAGAATATTATTTTCAAAATATAACCAATCTTTCTTCCCTTTATATTCATACATAGCCTATCTGATCGGAAGGCTGTAGGTACACTCATCTCGACCTAAATAAACATCATTAATCCCTACCTCGCATTCTGACCAATTGAAGAGAGCAGAACCAACAAACGAATCCTCATCTATACATCTACTAGCTGTGCCCGCGACTTCGTCCGCGTGGCATTTAACTATCTAACTATAATATATAACATAATTCTAAAATAACCCCTAGGTTACTCTTTATTAAAACCACTATCTGCCAGTGAAAGTCCCGTCAAATTCGGTCTAGCCGTTCCAGAGATTAGCCGGAACAAACAGACAGACAGACAGACAGACAATATAGATGTCTATACTATACACACAAATAAATAAATATGGAGTGCCTGCTTGCAATATAAAAATTACCGCTTTTTACTAAAGTACTTACACACGGTTCATGTACCGAAATACGAGTAGTATTTTGTACAATTTTTGTCTGTCTGTCTGTCTCTTTGTTCCGGCTAATCTCTGGAACGGCTGGACCGATTTTGACGGGACTTTCACTGGCAGATAGCTGATGCAATAAGGAGTAACTTGGGCTACCTATAGGGCTTTTACCTATTTTAGAATTATAGTAAGTAATCGTATATCATATAGTTAGATAGTAAAAATCCGCGCGGACGAAGTCGCGGGCACAGCTAGTTTATCATAAGATCTTCGCCAGTTGATAGTGACATTAACCAGGGTTCAATGGCCGATGCAACGAGCAACACATCTGGCAACTGGTTGGGCAACCAGCCCTGTCGCAACTCACCGAAACTGAACTATAGCTATGGGTAAATAGAACAACGTTTTTGACGAATGACCGATGTTGCCAAACATGTTGGTTTGCGTGCTACACAGTACACAATACACAATACGGGTGATGTAATGTAAGATTCACTTACTTACTAAACGTCAGTTCCTTGATTTGATTACGAGTTCTGATTAATAGTGAAACTTTGTGCATTGTTTATTTTGGTAATCGTTGCACGGTTCAATTCTAGGAACCCGTTGTAAGAAGCGTACGTACATAGCTTGAAGTCTAGAATAAATTTTCCTTCTCTCTGAAAAAAATATTTGGATAGCATCAGGATTCAAAAGCTGTATATGGAGGCAATTTAACACTTTGCCTGTCCAATAAATAAATGCAATGGGTATGAGTCACATGATTGTATAGTTTTACACCCTTAACTACATAGTTATAACTATATACAATATAGCGGTGATAGCCCAGTGGCTTAGAATTCGACCTCGAATCGAGGGGTCCGGGTTCGAATCCCAGTGGCACGCACCAATGACTTTGTAATAAAGTTATGTGCGCTTTATAAAAATTAAATATCACCTGCTGTTACGGTGAAGGAAAACATCGTGAGGAAAATATCACCTGCAATTACGGTGAAGGAAAACATCGTGAGGAAACCTGCATGCCTGAGAGTTCAGAAAAAAAAGTTCTCAAAGGCTTGTGAAGTCCACCAACCCGCACTAGGCCAGCGTGGTGGACTAAGGCCTACATCCTTCTCATTGTGAGAGGAGACCCGACCCTGTAGTGGGTCATCAATGGGTTACTGATAACTATACAATCATTCATATCTGCGATTGTAGATACCACTCACCTACTAAGATGTTCGTCACAAATAAAGTATCCCCGGTTTGCTTATTGACACGGCAATACCAGGGGTATTACTTTATACCTATAGTTACTTCATTATAAACAAAGGTTAAATTTCATCTCAAAATGTGCGAATTAATGCGCCAATTATAAAAAAATATATATTTTTCTTGTCATGAAACGTACCTGACTACGGAAACAGCACTAGTAAGCAGACTACTTGTACTAAGTTACGTATGGGCTAAAAACTGAGGAACGTTACCGAGCGTTCCCAGCGGGCGGTGAAAGTGTTCCCACGAGCCGCTCCACCGTGTGGTGGCGGTGACAGCGGATGAATATATGAAGGTATAATGCTAACATAGTATAATGCTCCACGCTTATGATCCAACAACAAACTTTAACTTAGCGTAAGGGCAGAGTGAATGAGGGTTTAACGCTCCACGCTTATGTACAACTTTCAAGTCGATTGAGACACTTTTAACACGATCAGTGCGTTGTAAATTTTCGTTGGCGCTTGATGCTGCCTTTTTAACTGACTTCCTATGCAGGAGACGACCACAAATTTTTCATGTGATCAATTTAAAGTAGTCATGATTTATGGGTATAATTTTAGTATTGATTTTATTTCTAATGATGTTGGAAATTAGGTTGAGTTTTGAAACTCTTTCATGGATCATTTTGGAATGTCCCTATATTTTTTAAAGTATAACGCCTTTTATTTTGACAACAATGGGTTACAGGTTTTTATTAATTATAGATACCTACACTATTTTTTGGAAAGTGACGGAAAGAAATAGCTTATTATATCGGATTTTTAAAAGAACTATTAGCATACACATATAGACATACACCACCTGTATTATATCGTGACTAACGTGTATTTGTTTAGAAAGTTAACAAGTCTGTCCGATTCAACAATCGATTCGAAATTGCAATTATCGTTGGACTAATTGCTCAATCTAGTTGTCAGAAGGAAAGGTTAGTTAGAATAACAAGTTAGAATAACAACTTATCACTCAAATTAACGTTCGACTGGTAATTTGTTAGAAGATTATTTTGGTAATTCGGTTAATTAACGATTCTACGTTATTGAATGACTGAAACAGGTACAAAGGATTATATTAGGATCCACGTGCAGATTTAGCAAACGGGCGTGCAGGCCACATGATGTTAGTGGTCACTGCAACCCATGGACACCCACATCCAACCATGAAGATCCATCCTATCTGAACTTGTATGCGGGTACTTTGCTACTCATGAGGAATTAAATGTTCTCCTCAAATAAAGTATATTCGGCAACTATACCTCTCCAGACAAAACACAAGACATGAAAAACATTCTCCTTTACGACGAGTTAAGAGGCTGGATCTAAGGTTCTTCCGAGCGAGGTACTATGGCTCTACATCCTAAATTTTACTATATCATTTTTTTATATCATCATGACATAATGTCATCGTCCCAGGGAGTAAACGTTTGTAAAAGCAAAGAATATTCATAGCGTGCTTCAAAATTATACACGTACGAATCGCTTACACTGGCGACGCACCCTACTAAGCCTGAGGTTTCCGGGTCGTCTCTACAGTTTCTGCGATTGTCTCATCACGCAATCGCTTTGATACTACTCTGAACAAACATACTAACGGTTGCAAGCCTTATCTATCTATATAAACAAAAATGAATCGCTTTTCCTTTGTCTCGCTTTAACTTAACAATGGCTGGACCGATTGGGCTAATTTTGGTTTTGAATAATTTGGTTTTGAAAAATAAGTTTAAGTTTAAATTTTAAATAAGTTTAAAAGTGTTAGTTTAAGGAAAATTTAAGTTAAGAAAATCTGAAAAAGATGCGAGGATAATAGTGAAACAACAATTATCTTTCCCCATATTTAACTGAACGCAGGGACAGCTAGTTTTTGTAAATTTAAAGAGAATATATACATGTATAATAATTAAATGTCACCTTCTGTAACGGTGAAGGAAAACATCACGAGGAAACCTGCATGATTAGGTTCTTCATAACCTTCTCAAAGGCATGTGAAGTGCACCAACCTGCAATACCTTATATAAGCCCTTCTCAATGTGAGAGGGGACCCGACCCTGCACTGGGTCACTAATGAGTTACAAATAGATAAAAAAAAAACACCAAGGGACATAAATATAGGACAGCCAATCGATCCAGTGATAGCCCAGTGGCTTAGAATTCGACCTCGAATCGAGGGGTCCGGGTTCGAATCCCAGTGGCACGCACCAATGACATTGTAAAAAAGTTATGTGCGCTTTATGAAATTAAATATCACCTGCTTTTACGGTGAAGGAAAACATCGTGAGGAAACCTGCATGCCTGAGAGTTCACAAAAAAAAATGTTCTCAAAGATATGTGAAGTCCACCGACCCGCAGTGGGCCAGCGTGGTGGACGGCGGCCTACATCCCTCTCATTACGAGAAGGAGACCCGACCCTGTAGTGGGTTAATGGGTTACTGGCCATCGATCCCTGCAATGCCGATTGACGGGTCATCAATTTGATAGAAAAAACACAAATGAATGCAAAACGTTCCACCCGTTTTAATCGATCAGGAATTGCAATAGGTTTTTGCTCGTTTGATCAACATAGATAGCCTTGTATGTGAATTAAATCCTGCCATTTTGTTTTGGAACTACCTAACTAGGAAGATTTCGCTCTGCATTTGACATGAATTTACTAAACACTTAACACAAACATCCGTCGAATTTAAATCACAGCAAATAAAATCAATTAAATATTACGTCCGAGTATCAGATGTATATTCTTTTAGTCCCTGTCCTTTCATTATTAAACATAACAAAAACAAAAAAATAACCAATTTTGTGCAGTAATTATCAAGTAATACGCATACATACAAATATTTCAGCTATTCATTTTCGTTAATATTTATGTACGAGTAACTCTATGGATGAATATGTAAACGAACCGGAGTTGGCAGTGGTTTAAAAAACGGTTTTCTTTATTCCTTACGATCTTACCAAAGGGGCTTTTTACACGTTTTACTGTATAAAATACCAGTAAATTTTAATTCAAATAATGGCTAATAATAATAACATTGGCTGTAGCAGCTAGTAACTAGCTTAATCTCACAAAGTGATATCATTTTACGTGGAATGAGGGATATTTCATGATTTCCGTTACATTATCTAAATGAAATATCCGTAATTAATATCACGTGAGTGGCGGACCGTGGTTTATGAACCGAATCTGGTTATCTGCCCGCTAGATGGCAGTTATAGTTATATTGTTTCTATCATAGATAGTAGACTAGCATAATTTGGCTCAAAGAGAGGCTAAGTATATTATTACGTAAATCCAGATTATAAAGTACTATGACTTTCGCATTCATAAAATCGTAGTAGAATTGGAAGTAGGAAAGAATATAATAATATCAGTAGGATAATATACTGGTTGTTACCTAAAAATTGAGTTGGAAGAAAAACTTTATTCTGAGAATAAATTAGGTGGTTTAAATTTCATGCCAATTTTTGTGACATTCTTGTTTTTGCGTCAATCCTCACAATTTTCATATTTATAATATTATAATTGGCTTCTACTCCCGGCTTCGTTTACCTAGACAATAAATAATCGGTTCAAACTGTTATAAGCTGTAAGCTACATAGGTAAGTATTGTGTAATCAAGAGCGTTATGAAACTGCAAAATAAACAGCATTATTGTTATCAATCAACTTCTTAAGAAGATATCTTAATATTATATCGTGACTTACTCTACGTTCAGGGCTGAACAGATAAAAACCTTCACATTTCCCCCACAGATACACAAGACGTCTAACAAAAGCCAAGAGCCGTTTCTTAAATGTCAGCTTGACAGATAATAATTCGCGCCAATTTAGAACGTCCACTTTAATTTTTCTGAGATCCCGAGAGGTCCATTACGCTGATGCATTTAGGTGAACTATACAAGGTAAGGGCGTGTTTACGTGGATTTCGCAGATAATTTTAAATATTTTCACAATGTTTTCAGAACCTTGCATTTTCTTAAAGTGCAATATGTAAGTTTTGGGTTTAAATCCCTTATTTATAACGCATGTTTGTTTATTTTCTGAACGCGTCTGTGTGTGTTTGTTTGTGTGTGTGTGTGTGTGTGTGTTTGTGTCTGGGTGTTTTTTGATAATATGAAATTTTACCGCGTAATAATTATCGGTGTCATAGATCTTAAGGAAATAAACACCTTTTTTTCTTTCATTATTCTTTTCTGTCTTTCTTAATAGGCCTGCCAAAATATTGAATAAAATACTCATAAGCGCTTCCTTACTAAGCAGGTATGGGCATCAGGCCTGATGATCTTAACATAACATACGACACTGGCCAGCAACTATCCCGTATCTCCGTATACATTGGAGCATGGTGGCGTATGTTTCATTGTTTTGTGAAGAGATTCATGCCAGTGACACCTGGGATAGGTATCTAGATGATAGAAGTATCAAGCGTTTCTCTCTCGACCCAAGTGGGTGGCACCAATTGAACCGTTGAGTCCGATTAGGTAAAACAACTAATTAAATGAATTGTTAACACTACAGGTCAAGTAGTGATTATGAAATAATCGAATTTAAATTTAAATAAAAATAAATGATTGTATTTAATGTAATGTAATTAAAATATTTATTAACTTTCATTTTATTTTTTCATATTTTCTCATTAATATTTGCATACCTAAAAATGTTAAATATAGATTGATCTAAACAATTTGTAACAACTCTCTACCTATATTTGTGCAAATAAACGTTTTGTCTTTGTCTTTGATAGAAGTATCCACCAATATAACTGCACCCTTACGGCTATATGCGTCTCAGAGCGCGGATATATACGAGTACGTATCTTGCTCTGAAGCTGTACAGATACAAAGAGCATTCGCTTGTTATTGCGTGCTGTTCTACTATAACCACTTCGCTACCTTTTGAGTCACATGTGATACATACCCATTATTTAACTATTGTGTCCACTTATTGGACAAGCAAAGTGTAATTTTCATTTACAGAGACTTTGAAATAGATACTAGCAGACTTCTCAAAAACCGTCAAACAGCAAGAATTTAGCTGATGTATTAATTATTAGTAATCCAACCACCGATAGGAATAAAACAGTGGTAATTAAAAAGAACGAAAAAAAGGATTACAATGTACTAACTACGAACCCACTCCCTCAAACATTGAACCCATCATACAGAATGAGACCTCAGCAAATGTCGTAATTAACGAATTTACGCTTTTCTTTTGTACCATCATTGTTATCTCGCGTGTTTCCTAATTCCCTCTAGGAAAGCTTCGAGACTATCACTATGTATACAAACAAGATTGTTAGCCATAGACAAAGGAAGTAAATAGAACGGCAATAATAATGTAACGGCGCAATACCTACAAGTAATAATATGAGCGTATGCCTCACATAAAATTTTGACCACGAACGAGATCCCCCCCCCCCTTTTCTCCAAACCGAAACCCCCTTTTCTCCAAAATAAAGTACCTGCCTGTCCAGAATACACTGTAGCTAGCTTAACTAGCTGCATTCACGCCCCAAACTTATTCTATTACTCTCACTCGCAGTCGCGATGAGTGATAGAATAGCTCATTCACATAGATATGCGTTCAGCTTAGCAAAATCTAGGGTTACGCCTGCCCGGCTCGTACAGCCGTTTTATCTTTTTTGAAGTAAAACTTCGTAAACGGCACTGTGCACAGTGGTGATAGCTCAGTGGCTTAGAATTCGACCTCAAATCGAGGGGTCCGGGTTCGATTCCCAGTGCCACGCACCGATGACTTTGTAAAAAAATTTACGAGCGATTTATAAAATTAAATATCACCTGCTGTTACGGTGAAGGAAAACATCGTGAGGAAACCTGCATGCCTGAGAGTTCACAAAAAATGTTCTCAAAGGCACGTGAAGTCCACCAATCCGCAGTAGGCCAGCGTGGTGGACGGCGGCCTACATCCCTCTCATTGTGAGAGGAGACCCGACCCTGTAGTGGGTCATTAATGGGTTACTGACTGACTGTGCACTTTTTCTAATGGTAAAAAATGTTAAACTCGCGACAGGTCACGTGAGCCGTGATGACAGCGAGTCCTTTATTCGTTGAGCTTGCATCTGATATGGTTATTACGATTGATTTTTAAAAGAATAAAGAATTATTAATCATACTTTTAGAATTTCACTAAGGAACAGTATTGCAGAGAATTAATCACATTCATAGTCCGAATTCAAATGTAACGCCTGATTATTAATTGCTTCGAGGAAAATAAATCAAAACGTCAACTTTGGCTAAAGAAGGAAGGAAAACATCCGCGGTGCGAATAAAATTTAAATAAACCTGTTTTTCCGGACTCGTCCACAGCAGCCTTGACATGCGACTGATGAATTATTTACCTGTAACAAAACAACAATATTTTTGTTTACTCTACAAGATCTATTACTAAATTGATCATTTTAATTGCTTAAAACTAAAGATTTTTATATATCAAGATGGAGTATCAGGATATCATGAATTGGACACCGAAAGACTGTAGACTGTATTAAACTTATTATTACTTTAATTTTTGTAACATCTTTCTCGTGTAACAATCAACAATAAACGCATTCTTCTCTTTTCTTTTCTTTTATCCGAGTCACAGGTTCTATCTTAACTATCTAAAGGATGGTCAATGACTATAAATTATGTGTGTGCACACTATTTATTTTATAGGCTTGGATCATTGCGAGCAAAACAAAGATTACCATTACATTACACAGATAGAAAAACAAACACGCCAGCCAATAACGTAAGCCCCTAACGTCTGCGAATCTAAAGCTTAGCCCTCCGCCCAAGGGATTACGCTCTTAGAGAATACAATGTTGTTTCTTTGTTATAACATTGTGCAATCCTCAATACTGGATCGCTGGATTGGCAGAAATACCAGTATTTTATTGTTTGATAACTTCGTGATATATGTTTTGTTGTAAGCTAGCAATCGATGAGCCTTTAAAAAAGAATTATTTCCAGTTTTCCAGTGACGTACACTGGGTAAGTTCGTAGATTTTTGATGCAGTTGAAATTAAAGTAAACCTGTACCTAACTCAAAATAGTCTGAAATCTAAATAGGCTTAAATGAACCGTCGCAGAGTTCCACGTATCTGCAGGAAGCAATCAGATCGCCCGCTGAGGCGGAAATAGGATACGAACATTGCGCACTCGCTCTCCTTAGTTTTGATGGTATCCTGGTAGCTACACTCACTACGCACTAAGAAGTCATGGATAGTGAAGATGACTTCTGTGACCCATTAGTGACCCACGTGGGTTGGTCTCTTATCACAGTGAGAAGAATGTAGGCCTTAGTCCATCACGCTGGCCTACTGCGGGTTGGAGGCCTATCTCATGTGTCTTTTCTCTGTGATCTGCATGAATATTTCCTACTTTCTTGTACAATTATTTGACCATGGGACTACGTATAGTCAAGACTGCGCAAAGGGCAAGAGCATGGGGCCCTTAATCGAATTTAGCGCAGTTAGCCCTTAGTTACTGAGCCCTTCGGCTGTCGGATTTACGACTGACGCTAAGTGCGGCTAAGTATTGTAACTTTGACTTCGTTAAGTCAGAAAACGTTCCTTCTTATTACGATAACTTCTGTTTTCGGAGAAGAGTTAGTGGTTTTGATCCCAATGTAAGAGTCAGCCATGGAATTCCAGGCCTGTTGAGAATAGTGTAGTCTGCAGGGAATATGTCTGGATTTTTTCCACCACCAGGCAGAAATATGCCTGGAGTATAACTCCAACCAGTCTTTTAAATGACCAGAGGTAATAATACTATTTTGGAGAATACTAGAAATTTGCTTAACTGTTTAAAAAATTAAAGAGGGCAAAAATGTTAATAAACACCAAGGAAAAATACATTTGGAAAAAAATTGTTGAAAGAGGTTATGTGTCTAACTTAAGGGCAATAGGCATGATGACAGTAATCAAGTATCGCCAAAATATTTATCTGATCTAATGAAATAGGATTCAAAGATTTTGAAACATGTATTTATTCTCTTATTAATGTCGAGATTAATAATTTATTTGTTAAAATAAATCTACAAAATACAACAATCCGCCATGATAGCTAAAACACCCATCAGATCGAATTACGTCAAATTACGTCACGTCTTAGTTAACGTCATTTTTTTCGTAAGCATATTATACGCGATCTGTCATTTTTTACTGAGCCGTGGCGCAATGACAGACGTCATGACACGGGCGCGCGTTTTGGACCGAATTTGAAACTTAAAATTTAAACGTACTTTTATTACACAAAAACCTTAATTTTCTACAAAAATATGATATATTTTAGACATAATAGAAACTTCTGAATATCATAGAAGAGTTTTTGAAAATTAGTCATCATGCCTATTCCCGCCAACCTAAAAATGGCGCTAATTTTAGGTATTCCATTTTGTGAAACACCGATGCGCCATCTTGACATAATTATTAAAATCTTTGACAGTGTTAATGCATGCAACCATGAACTATAACTTCATGCATGCAACCTTCTGATGTGAGCTCTGATAACTGTCAACAATAATAAAAAGGAAAAAGTTGACAATTCATATATATTAAGAAATTCTTCTCGCTAGGCTCTCAATGTCAATGTTCAATAAATATTTACAAAATCTTATATTTATTTTAAATTAATAACCATTTTGGAGCCGGCGCATAGACAGTATGATTGAAAAACAAAGAAAAGTGGGCCTTCCTTAACTTCGTGGCTTCCAAGGTTTCTATTATAAAATTCTACCGATAAATTGGATGGTTATACCGGAAGATAAGGGAGGGTAATAAGTCCACGCCTTACGCAGTCCTGATTCGTGGATTTTTGCAAAGAAATAAAAATACAAATAAGTTCGCAAATTGACGAATAAATAAAAAAGCTGCAGTGTAGTCTCCCCTATACCCGCGATATGCAAATCTACGGGCCTGTAACTGTCCTCACGTTGATTGCATTACTGCTGGTTGATTTTTCCCCAGTGTCGGTTCAAATGGGCTAACTGCCGCGATAACTATAGCAGGAGCGTTTGAATTTTGAGGGTTGTATAAACATAATGGATGGCTCTACATCATTCGTCATGAAATTTCAAGTGAACAGAAGCCTTCGTAAACGGTTAAACTCTGTTTGACACTTAACTCGGAGAGCTTACTTCATTTAGTTACCGTTACTAAACTATGCCAGTCTTTCTGTTGTTTACATAGCTCAGCTATTTGTATGTTCTCCCTTTACCTGTCCTGTGAATAAAATTCTTAGTCTATCTGCCAGTCTGTGTATCTATCTATATATCCGTACGTCCATGTGTTTATGTGTCATTTCCCAATCTATCGTCAACAACTAATATAATAATAGACGAAGAAACAACTTTAAAACGTGAAAGTGGCTGCAAAATCTCTTATGACCCTTGAAAGTATAAAAAGTTAACTCCAATAGTCGTTTTCAGAATTTTCGCTTCAATTTTTCCGCACGAGAGCAATTACCTGCAAAGGATCTAGAGAGTCGCATTCATGCGTTATTGGGCGGTCTGACTACATGCGAATGAAGATATACCCTTTACTCTTTATTCGCTTGAGCTAGCATGGAAAAAGGCATGCTGCGAATTCAGTGAAAATTCTGATACAGATGATTCCTTCCTTCCTTCCTCCTTCCTTTCAGCCATTGTTAGTACACATGGGCCTTCCCTAATCGACTCCTTCCACCCAGTCCTGGGCCTCTGAATCTAACGGTTTCCCGCTGTCTTCTTCAGGTCGTAAGTCCATCTGTTAGGAGGGTGGCCTGTACTCCTTTTACCTAAACGTGACCGCCATTTGTTTATTTTCCCATCGGTTGTCAGGCCTGCAAACGATCATGGTTGGTGAAAAGGACATGTTTTATTAGTGTTTTATCTTCATTCATGTTGTAATGGGTTCCTTTTCGGACATTTTTAAAGAGGTTGTAGATAATAAATTAATAGCAACTACTCAAACTTTCATATTTTTGGGTAACGACAATCAATTCTTTTATTACGGTCACGTTTCATTTCGCGTGAGCGAATGTTGGCTGAAGGAAGGGAGGCAACTCTCTTGTACGCTTCTCTCTGGCTATCGAACCAGTCCCTGACTCTGTTTGGATTATAGGCACTGTTAGTGTGAATCACCCCGGCAAGGAGGCTTTGACACAGGAAACTAGGCTGTGTTGAGATACAAGTGTCTACTCGTTTCCAACTTGAAGCAGAAGGCTTCTCTTGCTTCCATCTGAATAGGAAGTGCGATGTAATGATAATTATGTTCGTTATGGGTTTTCAGTGTGAAGTGAAGTGTTAGGTTCCTTCTTTCAGTTCAGGTTTTGTTTGGATTCTTGTTTTGGTATGATGTCTACGCGTGAAATTATCTGTATCTAAGAATTTGGACAAGGTGTCCACAAACTTCTGAACAGTGCGGAACAGTTCAGAACAGAACAGGATTAAGTCTATCAATAAAAAATTGTTTGGTAAAATCGATGGACGATCTTATACCTGAACTTGAACTTCCAGCAAACTCACTCTCACTAACAATTAACTTTGATTTGGACCAAAATCTATCCATTTCTCTCGAATAAAAATCAGAAATATTTTATTGCTCATCAGTTTTTCAATGAGAAAGAAATTCAGAAAGAGTCGAATAAGAATTGTAGTATTAAGGTGGAGTAAGCTTCCTGGAGAGGAGAAACACATAGGGTACATCCTCGCAACTCCAAAAACGATTCACGTCAAACTAACATCGAGTAGAAATGTACCTTCACTTGTTTACCAAACCATATAATTCTCTCCATACTGACTAGTTCAGATCGCAGTGATCGCAGAAATCGTCGCCTCGGGGCCTTTTAAAAAAGACTACGATTCATATCAGATCACCTACTTCATCTTCTATAACTTGCTCAACAATTTCCCTTCTTATTCTTAGTGCGTTAGAGCTGAATTTCGCTTAACGGTTATTGTAGGGTTGTCCAAATAGGTTTAAAATGGGAATTTCGACTCTAAATTGGGGGTAGCAGGGTGAGAAATCGTTGTGTCTACCTGTACGAAGCGCTCGCATTTAATGGTATTATCCGAGCAAATTGAAACGCGATGCGAACTGGATGCCGGTTCCCAGAATAATAACTCGTTCGATGAAAAGGTACACGTGTTTGGCTCAAAATTTATAGTTTGCTATGCAAAATTTTCGAATATTGATAGCTTGTCTGTGACCCATTAATGATCCAATGCAGGATCGGGTCTCCTCTCACATTGAGAGGGATGTAGGTCACCGTCCACCACGCTGGCCTACTGCGGGTTGGTGGACATCACATGCCTTTGAGAATATTTTTTATGCAGGTTTCCTCACGATGTTTTCCTTCAACGAAACAACAGTGATACTTAATTTTATAAAGCGGACATAACTTTTTTTTACAACGTCACTGGGTTTTATATAATATATTGTATCAGGCGTTACTTTGCGGAAATCCATTGTTATTTAAGTTGTATTTATATTTCTTTGCAACAATCCGCACACGTGGAACTTGTTTTGGTATGGTTCCAGAATGTAACGGTATATATGTGGGTCAGACTGGTAGAAATTTTGACACAAGGTATCGAGAACACCTAGCAGCGTATAGAAATGGTCGCGCAGACAGGTCCAATTTCGCAAAACATTTGATAGAATCAGGCCATTCGGTACCTACTGGCCATACGTATAACATTTTAAATAGATGCGATAAAGGAATTAGGCTCAGTTTGCTAGAACAGCTACAAATTATTCAATATAGTAAAAACAATAGTGTTACTTTGCTGAATGAACAAATAGACGTATCTAATTCTCCTTTGCTGCATATTTTTCCACCAAAATCACATGTGACGTAAAAAGACATAAGTCACTAATATCAAACGTCAAAACACTGACAAGTGACGTTTTATTCGATTTTTGATTACACTCGATGTGTCATAATGGCAGGGAGAAAAGGTATATAAGCAGCTCACTCGAACGGCGACCTCACTCAGCAACCAACCGTTGTAGAGTCCACATCACCTGATGATGCTCCGTTTTGGGGCGAAACACGTGTCGTGTACTATTGGAATAAGTTGTTATGGTATATACCTACTCAGAGAGATAAGGGAGGGTGGTGGGTCCATACCAAAACAAGTTCCACGTGTGCGGATTGTTGCAAAGAAATATAAATACAACTTAAATAACGTCACTGGGATTCGAACCCGGACCCCTCGATTCGAGATCTAATTCTAAGGACTGTCACCGCTTTACAAAGCCATGATGCGTGCCACTGGGATTCGACAAAATATTCCTTTGCTTCTTGCGACGTCTACGGAATATCAACGCGCCTTGTGAAATTCCCTTAATTTTATTTACCCAAATCATTTTGGGTACGGCCTTTTAACTCGAACAGGAAAAGTTAAGGTCAATTAGCTGACGGAACTTCCTTATCTATACTCTATACATACAAATAAATAAAATTGGAGTGTCTGTTTGTAATATAAAAATGTAAGGCGATTAACACACTGCCCCGCATCACGCAGCGTAGCGCGCGAATGGGTGATGCGTGAATAGCGTTGTATATAAGCATTTCCATTTGTGTAGAAAACACGCACAGTCTAACACACATAATTATTGTATGCCCGCATAGACTGTTATTATAGCTTTTGTAATATCTTTCTCATGTAACAGTCAACAATAAACGCATTCTTTTCTTTTCTTTCTTTCCTTTTCTTAATGAGTCACAGGCTCTGAAAATTTAATCCTAAGCACTAACAAAATTCAATCACTTGCAAAATCGCAACTTTGTAATCCTTCAAACGCAAGTTTTTGCGCCACTTTTTGCGCCCCAACCGCGCTCAAAGCGACTCTAAGTTGGTTCATTGTTGGCTCAACTGAAGCTGTTAGTTGCCGGTTTTTGCTGCAAATGCCTCAAGTTGGATTGGAAGATAGGGATGCCCATTACGATACGATATATCTAAATATCGATACAGCACAGTACGAGATATCGATACTTTACATATTTTGACAATACGCTTCGATATATCACATCACTTTAAAATATTGTTCACGTTGATAATCACATTAACAATAATTTAATAAGATTTTGCTTTTAAAACTTGAAAATTCCTGTACATAATAGTTAAATGATGATAAATAGTGCCATTGAACATTTTGTTATCCTTTATAAGATGTGGTATTCTGAAAAACAATGCGATACGATACATCGATACAAAGGGAAGCTACATTATCGCGTATCGATACAAAGGAATACTTTGTTTGGGCATCCCTGTTGGAAGATGACTTGCTTCATCCCGTAGGCTTATAGTCCAAGTTCGGGATACGTTTCATTAACTTTCGTTTGGTATAAGTTTGCGTGTAACCAACAACCATAATAGATCGAGCCGAGTTGGTAAATTTGTTCGCTCAGAGCTTATATTTGATGTGGAAATGGAAAAACTGGATGGATGGACTAATGGCTTAATGACTTTAACATCAATAAATGTTATTTTGAATCACAAAATAATGTCGTTATTGACACCCCATTAACGACCCACTACAGGATCGGGTTTCCACTCACTATGAGAGGGATGTAGGCCGCCGTCCACCACGCACCACTACTGCCCGTTGGTGTGCGAACATACCTTTGAGAACATTTTTTTTTGTGAACTCTCAGGCATGCAGGATTCCTCACGATGTTTTTTTTCACCGTAACAGCACGTGATATTTAATTTTATAAAGCGCACATAATTTTTTACAAAGTCATTGGTGCGTGCGTGGGGATGGTATTCGAACCCGGCTCCATCGATTCGAGGAATTCTAAGTCACTGGGCTATCACCGCTTTCATGTCGTTAGTATGAAATACATAATAAGTATAACCGCAAAATATATAAGTACAATACACCTGCTTTACGGTCATTAAAAGCTCTTCTCTGAAATCCCCATTGAGCTATAAAGGAGTAATGACGATGTGATAACAGACCCCACAGAATGCCACAGACTCCTATTAGACAAGTTGTCGCATCACGAAACAACAATAAATTTGTAAAAACGAAACAATTTGTTTCCAACCCCGTTTCAACGATCGACCAAAAACTAATTTGGACCCGAACTAAACTTAGTTTGTGAAAGGTCAAGCGGTCAGTTTGACCCAAAAGTTTGGGACACCTGGTGACTTAGTGATGCAAGTTTGATACGAAGTGGCCTAATGCCCTATCCCCTAATTGACCCTAAGTTGCCCTACGTGAGTTACCTATAATTTTTGGAAGGAAATTTTTGGGCTGGGGAAAATGAATTGAGGTGCGCAAGTCCAGCTGGTTGAGTAACGTGAAATAAAATAAACAAAAACTAAAACCCCACTACTTAACATCCCAGTCTAATATGTGAACAAGAAAATATTCTCATCTGAAAGTGTTATGTACTACATGTAAGATATCTATCAGATTTCCTTCTGTAAATAAAATTCTTAACGCAAATAGTGATAAATTTGGTTTACAATTTCTAAATAAATATTTGAGAAGAATAAAAACAATGACGCATTTTAAATTGTAGTATCAAAATTATTATCAGTGAATCTATAAACATCATAATTTATATTACCTTTGGTGTCTTTCACATGCCTTTGAGAACCGCTATCGCTATGATTTCGTTCATGGACACACTACACGTTGGCTGAGTTGTTCAAACTAGCGCCTCGTACCAGCGTGTAGTGCTACCATTGCAGGTGACATAGGCCGCGACCGCGCTCAGTGAGCGCGTTTTCGTACGAATTCAACACGTGCGTATACGTACATACATGCACGAATAATCTCGAAGAAGTACTATGGGAAGTACTATGGGAATTTAGAAGTATTATGGGAGGGCTCAGATTTTCTTTCCATCCTAGACCTCTTGATTGAGAAGCTCAATTATGAGCTATTATAACCCTGAGTTTCTTGAAACCATCTATCCAGGTTTATTTATAGTATCTAGCTTAACCAACTACAATTATTTCAAAATCCAATAGAAAACGATCTTACTTTACCGCCTCATCATGGGACCACGTCACAACTCATAATTATGATACTCAAACGAGTATTATAACAGGAGCTAAGTCCCAGTTGTAATTTCACGGTCGTCGGACACATCGTTCGTTTGCGTATAATATTATAATCCTTTCTATATTTGCTCCAATATACTAACATGGGGATTGATTTTTGTGTTAGAAAAGAAAAGAATGCGTTTATTGTTGACTCTTAAATGAAAGATGTTACAAAAATTATCATAAGTTTAGAACAGTTTACCCTGTGCGGGCAAACAATAATTATGTCTGACATAACTAAAACTTAATTTTAAATTTTATGGTATTAAAAAGATCGTCCTCAGGCAAAACGTAGACTGGGAGAAAAAAGCGGGCGGAAAAAACTCCCATCACTCTTTAAAAGTGGCGTAATATTCACATCACGTCCAGCAGTGGCCATGTAATCACCAGGAGTCGCCATCGTGGGCCAATTAAGCTCTGTAAGATATACCGCCACATACATTCTAGTTTTCTTTAATAACTAACCATTAGCCCGTAACTTGAAGTAATGGACGCAGTAAGGACCGAGACCGGTTGCGTTAGTGAACAAGTAACGACTGGCTTTGCTCATATTAGTAGGAATTACAGATTCTCAGGATTGTTTACATTTATTCAGCTAAATTACACATATTTTTTGGTGGACACCGACTTCTAAGCCTGTCACCATGGCTCTACAAAAACAAGAAATTTGTTACAGTCGCGCCATGAATCTAACTATACTCATTACTTATGTAGCTTAATTACTGCGGCACAAATCATAGCGGCTTTAGCCTTACTCCTTCTTCTATGTAAGTAAGTACATAAATTATTATAACAGGATAAATGCATTTAATGTCAGCTTTTGCTGGTGACTTTGTGTATAACTCGGTTGAAATCATTCGTATATCAATTTCATTAAACTTCGTCAAACTTCGCGCTATGAAACGCAGATAAATGCCTAAAACCTCTAGATTATTTGAGGAATTTTAGTGGGTAGAAATCACCCATTACGCGATATCGCTCCCACGATTACAATTCATATAAAGGTTTTCAAAAGGTATTTGTTTGAACTTAGTTAATCCATCGCAGCCACAAATCTTAACACTTACTTAAAAGTAGACTCGTGTTATAGACTTTTCGACAAATCTTCTAAAGTTCTCAAGTTTGGGGAAGATTTGTCGAAAGGCTTCCCATGATTATTGGTACATTTTTGACAAATTGTCAAGTTCAACCAAAGACATGACTAGCTAAGCCTACTCAGCCAGGAAAAGCCCCGGAAACCGAGAAACAACGACAGATTTTCCTCATGAATGTTGCATACGAACCAATGGGGAATGCACTAATGCACTAGGAAACCCCTAATGAAAACAGCGACTCTAACCCCCGCACAATACGATCCATAATCCTTTAGCAACGACAGCTCAAACCAACTTGCAAAATGTATTGGAGTATTGTGATAAATGGAATTTACAACTGGGATTTTACACTGCAAATTGTACCGTAACACAGGGGAATAAGGTTTGAATTTAATGTAGCAACTGATTGTGCGGGTGAGGTCCTTGGAGATGTGAAGAAAATATGCACGTCGTATATTATTGATATTGGAACTGATTTTCTTGGAAATGTTTAGAGTTATACGTTTATTGTGACGTTTTAATGTGTATTGTAAATAAACTGATAAGTTTTTAGTCATTAACAGTTCAACGTAAATGTAGTTAAAAAGCAGTTTGAGCAGCCATGATGAATGGAGGGGAAAGGATTTTGATGAAAGACAGTCCTCATCCTTTGCTATTATCTAAAATCTCACATGTCTTCCTGTTATCCTTCAAATGTTTATCTTTATTCTCCTTTTTTCCATACTGCGTACCTGAAAAGAAAAAGAAAAAAATATATAAAGAAACTTACTCATAAGGCTGAATATTTAGAAGTAATCGAGAAAAACACTAGATACTTGAAGTATACTCATCGCCCTTATCTAAACCGTATTATAAAATCACCTACAGCAATGGTACAATTAACTCCTGTAAACGTCACACAGGACTAATGATTATCCTATTAGTCTCATTAAGCTGCATAAATCGTACGCGCATCGTTAAGTGACCGGTCTATTACCAGTATTATAAAGCTTGGTGAGATTTACAAGTTTTTTTTTTTATAAATAGAGCAAGCAAACAGACAGACGGGCCACCTGATGGTAAGTGGTCACCGTCGCCTACTGACGCGTGCAACACCAGGGGTCGCCAGTGCGTTGCCGGCTATGAAGGAGAGCTTTTTTTATGCCCTTCTTGAAGAACGCCATGTCATAGTCCTGCGGGAATACATCAACCGGAAGACTGTTCCAAAGTTTGCACGTACGAGGCAAAAACGTACGTAAACTGTATTGTGAATTGTGATCTAACGCTCCAGGCCTCACTCTGTTGTGGGAGAGATCTGTGCCCAACAGTGAGATCGTCTCGTGTGTCGAGTGACTCAATCAACGTCTAGGATCGAATCCTAGGCCTTCCTAAGTAATGCGTGTTTAATAAATTTAATATCACCTGCTGTATCGACGATAGACTACGTCGCGCGTCGCGAGGAGATATGCATGCGTGAGTTAGACTGAGTTCCTCAATGCATTCTCAAAGGCATGTGAAATCTTCCAAATTGACTTAGCGTGGTGGATTAAGGCCTACTTCCTTCGCATTTGTAGAAGACCCTGCATATTAGGTCTTTCACGGGTTGCAGATATAAACGACGTAAAACCTCTGGTCTAAACTATATTCAGTTAATATAGTCCGAGGTACTAGCGTTAAACCCTGCGCTAAGTTAATCGTCTCGTCCGGCTAGCGTTCAGGATCGGCTTGCGGCGTTTAATATCGGGGATTACAGGATCTTAGCCATTATTATTGCTGTGTGGCAAGCTTTAGATGCCTCTGTAGCTCATTAGTGACCCACTGTAGGGTCTAGTCTGTTCCGAGGAGAAAGAAGGCCGTAGACAACTACGCTGGACTCATGGGCCGGTGGACTTCATATGCCTTTGAAAACATTATTGCGAATTTTCGGACAAGTTAAGCTAACAGTGTTTTTTACCATTTTTTCTGAAATAACAAGAGCATCAAATTTTATTTTTTGGCTTTCAATTAGCACAAAGTAATCACTAAAAGATGAGATGTAAACTGAGTGATTTTGTCCATTTGACTAGCTTTACATACGTGGGTAATTGAATGTACGGTAGGTGCCTACGATGACTCAAGTTCCGACCGTTTGTATGAAGACACATTACTGAACAATCTTTATACTGTGACAAAGAATTGAAACCTAATTAATGATGGCTTTAAAGTTCGTATCGAACCTTTGTATCCAATACCAACGGAATGAGGGAACGCGTCACGGCATGGGACTCCTTTGTGCAGTTGCTCATTAAAGCGTAACCAGGTTGGCTGCATTGTTTCTGCAGTTGTAATTGCCATTGTTTGGTTGGTATTTACCGTGTGTTTAGTGATAGCCTACCTGATTCAGCTCGCTGATTACACGTTTGAGGTTGCGGTGTTGAGGTCAGGGTTCAAAGCCCGGCACATATTTTTCGTAAAAGGAAAGTTGTTTGAAACGTAGCGTAACTATGTAGTGTTAAATCAATGTTTATGTATGCAATAAACTCAGTAATACTCAGTGGGTATACTTTCTTACTACTGAAGGGATTTTGAATAAATTTAGTACAGTGATAGTCGAAAACCTAAGGCAGGTTTTAGTATTGGAAAGTTTCCAGGATAATTTCGTGTATCCCAGGAAATAGATTTGAAGAAATTTGGATAAAAATGGTTGGAATCCCTGGCTAAAAAGCATCCTTTAAGGGTGTTTATACCCCGAAATAAATCTTAATTGGAATATCATTAAAACTAAATTTAACAGATTTTGCAAGGAAACTAGAAAACCAGAGTGAAATCTGTATAGAAAATTTCTAGCTTTCAAAAATTCTTAAGTGTTTAGGGGATACGGTAAAATGAAGGCCAAAAGCGAAGCCTACTAGGCCAGTGAGAAGGAACTTGCGTCTTTTTCTTTTCTGTTCTTTTTATAAATTCTTTGCCACCTCACATGCAGTGTAAACACACCTCGGAAGTCAGTGCGTTCATTAGGACAAAGGGTCCCAAATAACTCAGTGTTCCGTGGAACCTGATAAGGTGTCTGTTTGTCCTTTGAGTTTCACGTGTTGCGTAGTCACCGAACTGTTGGAAGGACGATTAGAAATTGGGCTCTTGGTAACACCAAGTATTTTAAATATGATTTAACATGTAATTGCTCTAATGCTGGTGAAGTCAAATGCTTTTTGTGGAGCGAATGTGTCGAAAACAGGAACCGTTTAGCATCAGGAGTTAGTCAAATTTTTTTTTCGAGAATAAAACTTTCAGTTCAGAACGCTAATATGGCTTATCTTCTTTTTTTTCATATTTCATTCCTCTTTCACTAGAGTCTCTACAACTCTTTCCTTAGGTCAATAAATCCCAGTAAAAAACTGTAGTATAAGCTCAAATTTGGGATGACAGGAAACTTGTGCGCAGGAAACGTTAACTAAGAACTCATTTTTTCGAAATAATAGACCAGAAGGGGTCAAGAAGTTTGTATGGAACTACTTCACTTGGAAATGCGAAGTTAGTTAACTAAAAGGGTATTATATTAAATTAAATTATATACAACTATTTACATAACTTATAACAAAAAAATGAATAGAATAAAAATAAATAAAAATAATTTTTTTTTACTAAAAGGGTCTATATATTTTAATGTTTCGCTTCCAGTGTGTCCTTACCCCAACCTAAAGGTGTGACATAATGATAATGCAGGGTCTTAAGATGAGTGCACACGAATGCTAATCTACCGTACACCCTCCCCCTAAACACCCCCCCACACAATACACCCTAATGCTTCGTTTACTCAATTTGAATGTATTTATTCATTTTGAATTTACAACGATTTGAATATTTAAATTGTAAATTAATCTTTAGGTTGTTTGTTTCGTTTCGTAATTAAGATTGTAATTGTATACATTTTGGAAAACAACGCAATTTGGAGATTCCGTTTTGTGGAGTTGAGTACCTATAATCTTTTTGACTTACTTTTTAAAGGTAAATGAGTCCTTTGTACTCCTTGTTAGTTTCTTCTTTTAGAGCAAAACCTTTTGAATATCGAATTGTACAAATTAGTTGAAACTGCATATTTGCAGCACGTTCAAATGTTGGAAGCACAGAAATATTTCTGTGGTTGGAAAGATAGAAATGCCCGCTTCAGTATTGTTTTTAATGACATGTGTGCCGTGCGGTTTGATTCCCGATTAAAAGTAAATAAAAGGATTTTCATTTCTTCGACAAAATTATAAAACCAAAAACCAAAAAGCACGCTTTTGAAGAACATCGAACTAAAAAGTTAAAAATAATTTTCAAAATAAGTTTAAAACAATAATGAACGAATGATACTAGTATTATTGTTATAAAAGATCACCTTTGTCATAGTCCCAGCACCTTGGACAAAAGAGATTTGTGTTTCTGACCTTATTTACTTAACACAGTAATTGGTATTTTTACAGGTTATAGGCTATTGGTACAGTATACAGGGCCTAAAATTTTTTTACACCCACGCTATCGAACACACGCGGAAAGGTAGGTACATAGCAAAATGAATACATTTCAAGCATTCCGTGTTCCTTAACAAGATGCTCACGTCACAAATGAAGAGTTATCGCGATCGCACTCCCCGCGTGTGGAGGTTCAAAGAAATGGTACATTACACGCAGGGCTGGCAAACATTTGGTACGACTGTCCAGCTATTTATTCACTTTTGAAAGTAACAAGACGTTTGAGTAGGGATCGAAGAAGTGACCTCGTAGTAATCAATCCAAGGTAGATGTTCGGTCGTAGAGGATGTGTTCCATGGCTGTTCATTCCCTTGCGTATTGCGGGTTAAGTATCATTTTCAACTCGAGGCATGATACCATAGTATACTTTTGGAGACAGCTAGGAGGTGTAGATTACTATGGACTTTTATCTGATGAAAGATGGCTAGTGGCCTCCCGTGTCGAATGTTTCCAAGGGCCCCTAGTCCTGGGGCCTCAGACGATGTAATGTGCACGTTAACCGTCGAAGCAAGGAAGCACAGATGTAATTGACCCCTAGAGAGCTAGGTACTGACTGCGCCTGTTGTAACTTTATCGACAAAGCATCGTGCTGTACTCGCTTCATGATGTCATATCGTATATCCACCAAAAAAACAAAAATCTGCAGTGATGGTCAACCTTTAAAGAGAAATGTACTTACATCATTGTCCAAATAACATCTAAAATTAAACAGCGTGATCAACCCCTGACTCGTTCACAAAAGGCAAAACGTATCAGTGTGATATCACGGGACGTCCCGTGACGTGACGTGTAGACGTGACACGTTATCACGTCACTTTCCCCGGTACCTTTTACTTAAGGGTCTTTGTGCGTGGATGAATGTGAATGTCAATCTAGATGTGATCTGGCATTGAAACTTTGTATTGATTTTTTGTATGTATTTGTTATAGGGGTCGGTTTTACGCCATTACACGTTTACGCCGTGTCCTAATTGGCTGACCGACTGAGCAACCAACACGACACTTTTCAACACCGGGCTCTGGATTGAATAACATGATATCTCATCCGGAGGTATCTTACCACAAGCCTCTTGACTCTTTTTTAAGTAAAACAGTGGTCGCTCCCCTATGTTACCTAAAATAAAATCTCAAAATGTTGTTCTCGATATGATACTTACATATAACATACAAAATTCGCATTGACTTTCAGTATTAACTACAGACGTCACGCTAATAACCTCATTACCATAACAACGTAATTCACAACACCTTATAAAATTAGCCACGGATTGTCTTGACATTGAAAGGAATGAAAGGCGATGACTTCACTTCTAAACCACTTGTTGTATTACATGAGATAAACGAGTTTATACGTGTTGAAGCGGTGATAGCCCAGTGGCTGAGCATCCGGCCTCTGACTCGAGGGATCCGTATTCGAATCCCTGTTCGTGGGTGGCACCAATTACTTTCCCGAAAAAGGTAAGTGCGCTTTATGAAAACAAATATCACCTGCTGTAACGGTGAAGGAAAACGTCGTGAGGAAACCTGCATGCCTGTTTCTCCATAATATTCTCACAGGCGTGTGAAAACCACTTTGTCCATTTGACTTAAATCAAGTTATACAATTATAAAAAATACTAACAATAAATTATTTATTTTGATTTTACATTAATCAGCCACCGTCCATAAGTCACAGTAGGTAGGTATGTAGGTATTGGAAGAACACTCATAGGTTACAATCAGTCATCTGATTTGACTAAAATCAAGTTACAAAATTATAAAATTGAACAGTGAATAGAGTTCGATCTGTCACCATTTCGCTAAATGGGTGACAGATCGAACTCTGTCACCCTCGGGGGACAAAATCGGGGGCAGATAGGAATAATCCTAGTTATGGCTCTATATCTATCCATGCATATTCACCTTTACAGGAATACAAAACAATAAAATATCACATTTTTGTGTCAGGGATTTAAAACGCATTTTCCTATTCCTCATCTGTGTATGCAGACTCGCTAGAAAAGGCGAACACATGTGAGATAAAATGACAATATGAAGTCTTTTGTTCGCCTTTATTGTTTCAAAGAAATGTATTTTCATACAATTGCTTACAAGACAGCTCATTATTCAAACATGTTATCAAGAGGTATTTATATTTTGTTAAAACTCCGTTTGAATTGAGTCAGCCGGCATTTTATCTTAGAAAATGTTTTTACGTTGTATTTATTTAACTCTTCATTTATGGACGCTAATTGATGGTAAACAATGGATATCGCACGAGAAGTTCTACTGTCACCCTCGTCTTAATGACCCACTACAGGGTTGGGTCTCCTCACACAATGAGATGGATGTAGGCCGCCGTCCACCACGCTGCTCCAATGCGGATTGGTGGAGAAACGGGCTATTGGCCAACCCGTGTCGGATATTTTCAAACCGCCCATAGGGCCTCCGACAAAGTTTAACGATCGATAACAACGAAGACCAAGGCTTAGCGTGTCCTCCGCAGGACGGAAGCGCGCATTTAATTCGCCACTAATCACCCATACAGGTACTGACCGCGCCCGACGTTGCTTATCTTTTTCTATCGCTTGCGATCTACTCAAGCAGCGGGACTATGCGCGCTCCATTACCGCATCGCGGAACCAAAAAACCGAAAACAAAAAAGCGATTTACAACGCAACACCAGCCAAACTAATCGCCAGGAAGTTATACAATGTTCGAGAAGAAAATCAATTAAAAACCATTCATGCAACCGACGCTAACAGCTCGAATATATCAGTGAAAGTGAGACGAATTTTACAATGCTTTCTTACTTTTACTCTGACTACCGATCGATAGAGCGTTCAACACGGGGTTCGTTTAATAAGTTAAATAGAAGACCAACTAAGACTGTAAACTTTAAAAACCACATTGGTAATATTCGATGACAAATGGCACATAATCAAGTAATGTAAGGCACGTTACAGTAAATCTAGGTGATCTAGAAAAGAGGCTGTTAGTATTAGTCGCGCCGATCATTTGGAGTGTGAAATCAATTTGCGAACGGTAGTCGCGTGAACTATCAGGAGCGGACACTTTCAATTGGTTTCTAGACTAGTCTCGAGTTCTAGAGGTATTGTTTTTATAATTCAACCAGTACTCAGAAGGAAAATGTGACGGCTAAAAATTTATTCTTTTAGTCAAGTCCAGTGCCAGTGTTTGCAGTGTTTTAATCTAGTGGACCTGACTAACTCACACACTAAAGTTATGTGTTTTTACCACGAAATGTCACCTGTTATAACGGAAGCACATGTTTCAAAAAATAGGGCACAATTATGTTAGTATAAAGTAATGGCTCGTTTACACGTGTTAAGTTGGTAAGTGGGTAACTAAATTTTAATTAAAAATTCGTTCACACGTGCGTCTTACTTATGCACTCTTTATATCATAAGTTCGTGTTGGTGTCGTCTGGCAAACTTACATACTTACACATATTTTTAAGATAATAAATTTGATTATGGAGAGAAAAAAATTATTCTAATTATTGTGAGGTAGTTCTATACATTACATTACATTGATAAGACCAATACAAAAAAAATTGAAATTGATCGCCGATTCTAAGTTTCAATTAAATTATTCGCATTCATCCTATTTTAGAATACTTACATAGTATCAATTTCCAATTTTAGTATACTTTGAGGTCGAATTTCTTCTACTACTTGTCGATTACTAGTAATTAAAATAAAAGACATCATAATAGTGGGTGCAACACAAAGCACCCACTATTAAAATGGGATATAAGAAATCAGAGTATGATAAGCGCTATTATTATAATTGTGGCAATATTATATTAATAATATTTGCAAGCTAATTTTAGGTGTCCAATTTTTAACATCCTAACACTACATTTAGACATACATAATCTTTGTTATTTCCCTAAAATAATGCTTTACTTATGTACTTCATTATTTGTTGTGTCCATGTCCACGTCCACGCGTGAACTAAATGACAATTTTGTAGAAAGCCACGCCTACCGGGGAATGCAAGCGTTGCGGGAGGGGTTACATAATAAAAAAATAGACTCGATTCTATCTACTTCGTCACTTAACCACTTAATCGTTTACTTACCACTTGCGACTTAAGAGCCCTTTAGAGACTGTTTACACGTAAGAATTTACTAAAAACTTAGTTAAAATTTAGTTAATCACTTCGTCACTTAACACGTGTGAACCAGCCATTAGGCTAAGAGCTACGTATCTGTTCCAAAGTTGTCAGACTTTCTATTGAATCATTAATATTTTTAATACTACCTACTAGAATTAGAATAAGGTTACAAGTAAAAAGTCATACCTACATTGTGGCAAAAATGTTAATATTTTAAATGTCATCATGAACTTATTCAAAAAACATAACACTTAAATCTGGAGAACAAAATCGCATGCCTCCGCATAATAATAAGTACATAATAATCTCAATTGCTGTGATAGCCCAGTGGCTTAGAATTCGACCTCGAATCGAGGGGTCCGGGTTCGAATCCCAGTGGCACGCACCAATGACTTTGTAAAAAAGTTATGTGCGCTTTATAAAATTAAATATCACCTGCTGTTACGGTGAAGGAAAACATCGTGAGGAAACCTGCACGCTTGAGAGTTCACAAAAAAAATGTTCTCAAAGGTACGTGAAGTCCACCAACCCGCAGTAGGCCAGCGTGGTGGACTAAGGCCTACATCCCTCTCATTGCGAGAAGGAGACCCGACCCTGTAGTCATTAATGGGTTACTGGCAATAACCTCAAAAAAGAATTAAGGTTAATACCATTATATGCCACAAACCGAGCCTAAATGCCAAAAAGCTAGAAAGTAGACCGCTTTCACCGCCACGCCCCCAATTCTTATTGGTTTGACGATGCAAACCTAATTGTGTTAATTTTTTTAGAAAAATACAATGACAGTTAAAAGCAAAATGTTCCAATATTTCTTTTAGAGAAAGTTTACAGGGATGGGTCAACGTTACTGTTGGTTATGAATATTTCTTAATAGTCCAATCAGATACGCAAAATAAAAGGGTCAATCTCCGAATCTCCGAACAGGCTGTACTCGTATACACTTTTAACTTTATTTTTGTCTTCAAACAGTTGTCTCAAATTCACATAAAGATGTGGTGGGCGTTGTGAGTTCTTCAAGGAAAAGTTTCACAAAATACAGTATTTCGCGATTATCTCGAGTGTAGAGCATAAAATTCGCGATAATTTTTGTTCTAAACATTTTTTCACACATCTACCTATTTTTAAGATAAAGGGCAAAGAGCTCGACGCGCTCAGCCTCACTGTAACGGCGTGTCAGAAAGAAATAAAGGTAGAAAGTGAAAATGTTAGCAGACAATTAAAAATAACGATTAAGATTAAAGACAGTGACCTCTTAACTTAACCGTTTCTTAAACCAGAAGACTCTGGTTCAATCCGATTCATACTGGTTTGAGAATAAAATTAATATTAAGGATTTTACGATATCTATTAATTATTATTTATTATAATTAATTATTTCCTTTGCTAGGTTTCGGTTATTAAATATTTCGAATTTGTGAAAGTGGCTCTAATCGTTTTATTACTGTTTCCTTTATTAATAATTATGATTAATTGCTCTGCGAAATTTATTACAAGAGGCGTTAAGACAATTGTGAAGTTTAAAAACAAATAGTATTGCTGTCGTAATGATTTGATTTTTTTAGATAGAAGAATAGATTATTATATATATTTTTAGATAAAGAAGAAAAAAGAAAAAAATGTGTATTTTCGATTTTTAATGGATTTTATTTTATTTTATTTTTAAAACGAGGAAGGAAGGAAGGAAAGTACAAATGGACAACGATATCGGACATTTGTTCAATTGTACAATCAATATGATGCTGATAATCCGGCGGCTTTCATTCAAACCATACTAACGGTGTTTTTGGCTGGACAAGGGATGAGAGGAGAGCGACATCACAGTTTTGGCAAAATGTACAGTAGATAGTTACAATTTCTTTATAGTAATTGAGTAGTAAAAGGGCATGCAGACCACTTGATGTTACTCGTATCTCAAATAGAGAAAAAAAATCCTATCTGAGTTTGTATGCGCGTGTTTCCTAATCATGATGACAGATGTTCGCCTCAAATAAACGCCATAATTATGGTGAAAGAATGTTTGAAATCGGCCCAGTAGTTTTTGAGTTTATTCGTTACAAACATACAAAAATACAAATGTTTCCTCTTTATAATCTAATATATAAAATTCTCGTGTCAGTTTTCGTTGCCATACTCCTCCGAAACGGCTTGACCGATTTTGATGAAATTTTTTGTGCTTATCCGGTATCTATGAGAATCGGCCAACATCTATTTTTCATCCCCCTAAATGTTAGGGGTAGTCCACCCCTAATTTTATTTTTTATTTTTTAGACAAAATTTTTAATTTCTATTTTTTTATGATACAACATACAAAAATACATACAATCCTCAATTTTCACCCTTCTACGATCAACTCTTCATTGGCAGAGCGAAGCCTGCTGGGTCAGCTAGTATTAGTATAGATTTGTGAAACTATGAGTACGTACCAAGCCTATGTATGTTTTTTGTCCTTTGATTTAAAACTCGAAGTTCGAAGCGTGTGTTTTAGTGTTTTTTTTATTTTACTTATCTCTTGTACCTCACACCACACGATTGTAGGTAACGGTTCAGCGCCCGCGCAGTACCGTGAATCAGTGCTTTCATCTCTGTCCTCCAAACCGCAACTGAACGAGAGGGAGGGAGAAGCAAGAACAATCACCATTGAAGTCTGGGAAGACGGATAGTATCACTGTCGTAAGGTATGATTAAAGCATTGATATGACACGGTACGTGATGTGGACCAGTTATGGTACTAATTGGGAACAAAAATGGAGGTTTATTAGAGTCATTTAAGGTCGTTCAGTTTTTAAACTTTTACTAACGCTAATCTGTAATTTCATCCACATGCGTTTAAGACTTTGATCTAGAGGGGCAAAAGGTATTCAATATGTTAAACCAAACTACAAAATTTCATCCCAATCCAATATCTATGACATTACCCTATGGTTCTATCGTCTTACTACTCGCCTGACTTCTTCAATACATTTAACGTCATAGTTCTTAGGGTATGTACAGCTTTATGTTCGGAAACCCTGCAGGGTCCTTCGAATTCTGAATATCAAGACTCCTGTGAAATATGATCAAATATTTGTAGCTACATGATCCTTAACCCACAATAGATGTTTCACTAAGTACCAGGCTCGCATAAAACGACATTACCTGCCGGTTACCCTCTTCTTACTGCACGTCAGACTTAGATAGACTAGATACGAGTATTTACCGTTAGTTCTTGGGTTATGTGAAGCTATAAGTTTGAAAAATCCCGCAGGACCCTATAGGAATACTGAATATCAAGACTCCTGCCAAATATGATCCATACTTAATAGCTACTACATGGTCCTGAACCCACAATAGATATTCCGCATAAGCCAGTCGAAGTACCAGGGCCGCATAAAATGACATTACCCTCTGGTTCGATCGCCTTACTGCACGTCTGGAGTAGGTACTTGGCGAGCAGCCAGTATGCCCCATGCTTTGATCGGATAGGCTAGGGATCGAATGTTACTTCAGTATAATTAAGTAAAGATTAAGAAGTACCTGACCCGGCACACTTCGTTCAGTCTAATATAAAAATTTCTACTAACTATACTCCTTACTTAAAAATGTAGAGAACATTGTAAACAAAATAATACGGCACACGGGTCATACCGAGACTAACCAATCAGAAGTCGTATCCTCAAACGCGCTGTCAAAGTTTCGTAGAATCTGAGCATGTAAACTCCCCTTTTCCTCCAAATTTGTGACTCCAACGATATTATTTTAAATCAAACGTGAAGATAAGATATTTTCCTTCATTAGAAATGGTTTCCATAATATAATCAATAAACTTAAACGATTTGGATTACGCTTAGAAGACGGAAGATAAACAAAGTTTGTTTTATTGCTCTTTCATTAATTTCTTTCTTTCTTTAATTATTTCATTCTTTTGTACAACGGAGCCTCAAAATGAAATACTTAACATAGTAACACATATGCTCGGGATTACGTACGAGTGAACCCCGGTTTAACTGCTTAAAAATGAATTAAAGAATGCCTTCGTTTCACGTATGAGCTCAAGTAACGAGTTCTTGCTAATTAAATGCGGTATCCTTGTTTGAGGTTACCCGAGTTATATGTATGTTTGAGGTTACCCGAGTTATATGTTTTTAGGTCGGTGATATGGATTTTCTTTAAAACCTTCTTTGAATTTATTGGGAGTAAACTTTGGAGTAAAGTTCAAAAAAATAATTTCCTTAAAAATTTTGCTCCCTACTTAAATTAAAAAAACACCACTCAATGACAATAATTCTGGAATAATTGTTTAAGTTTTGTTTAGTGATCAATTAAAGTAAATTAAAAAAATTAAAAAAAACCTTAAATGGCGTTAATAAAAAATATAAAATATTTAAAAAAGGAAAAAGACTATACGATAGGTACGTAAAATATTAGGAATTAGGATAAAAATTTAAAACTTGCGTGAACATTATGAAATTGATAGTAGCATGCGTTTTTTCAGTTTCGATGTAACTTTTTTAATTCTTCGAAGTAAGTAGGTATCTGAAAATTTCAAGAAGTCTAGACGAAAGAGGATGATTGTGATCGATCGATTACAAAGTCATTAAAAGGTCAAGGACCTTAAAAGGACAGATTTTCATCAGATTTTCCGCCTATTCAGTGATAATAAAGGGGTAATAGACCAAACGATATTGAACCCCTCAGTTTCACAGGGTCGAACGGAAAATGGATATTTAATCGCATTACTTATATAAAAGCGTCCGTCCGTCAGTTGTCAAGGAAGCTATAAACTCCAGCAGACCTTCCATCAAGGGAAACTACTTTAGAAACAGAGGTATAAGACGTATAATTTAGTAACTTTATAGAGGAAGTATGTTCTTTTCAAGTTATTGTTGTTTCTTTAAACCTACTACATGTTTGAAGTTAAACAGCGTATTAGTTTGGAACCATTGTTGCATTTTAGTGGCATATTGAGTTTTTTACTATACCAGGGCTGGTGGAAGCTAGGGTGGGTATCCATCGCGCTGCTCCAGTGAAGTCTACTACGAATTGATGCAGAAACGCCTAGAGATAGGGGAATCCATGTTGTATTTTCTTGATCTGCCTAAACAAGTGAAGTTCACCAAGCCATACTAGGTCAGCTCGGTGGACTAAGGTCTACAACCTTCTCATTGTGAGAGGAGACCCGACCCGCCAGTGGGTCATTAATGGGTTAAATACAATCCTCCGTGGCATGCCAGCACGCTTGTAATAGATTGTAGTGGTCATCCATGAAAGCACCGACCGCGCTTGCCGTTGCATTTTCAATCGCTTGCGACACATCGCAGGACTGTGGCGGCTTCTATTTTACAATAATACTTATTGATTAATCATAATATTATACGTTGCTAATACTTGTATATGTATAATATAATGCTGTCCATATAATATCCAGCGTGTAACGACGCGGTGAGCGACACATAAATCGGCGGTGAACATAACGCGCAACTGCGGCGGCTCTGGACGGCGGCCAATAATAGTCGACACGAGTACGACAGATGCTGGCCATGTGGACAGGCCTAGTGATGCCTAGCCTATGCTGCCTAGCTTATATTTTTCATCTGAATTGTGTCAAACATCCAAATTTATTGATAACTAGCTGTGCCCGCGACTTCGTCTGCGTGGAATTCTTAAATAAAAGTCGCCTAAGTTACTCCTCCTTATTACATCAGCTGTCTGCCAGTGAAAGTCCCGTCAAAATCGGTCCAGCTGTTCCAGAGATTAGCCGCAACAAACAGACAGACAGACAAAATTGTAAAAAATGTTATGAAACCTTTCAAGTCAAGCTCAAAAACTAAATTCTTAATCCCCAATCCTTATTAACAGACAAAACATTGTTTCCAAACCAAATTATATTCAAATCCAAAAGCTTGCGAATACATTAAGAAAACAACTTGACCCAAATCCCTCAAATACAAAATAAACAACAGTTACATAAATAAACTGAGCTATGAGTAAATCAAACGATTTCGGCAATCTTGAAATTTGAAATGTTAATTTCTAATATGGAGATTCCATTAGCTAGCGGGCCCGGAGACTTGACTTCAAATTGAATTTGGATTGGGTAGAACGATACTAGTAGCTGTTAAATAATTGTTTGAGTAGGGAATCATAGGTAAATGAATGTAGAAATCTATCAAGGAGAGATAGATATAACTTAATATAATGAAAAATTAAAATTATTTTAAAAATTAAACCGACTTCAAATAATATGTTGTGCTCCGAAGCGTCGAATCTATAATCTCCTTTGTAGGTCTATTTGTCAATAAACCCATTAATGACCCACTACAGGGTCGGGTCTCCTCTCACAATGAGAGAGATGTAGGCCTTAGTCCACCACGCTGGCCCACTGCGGGTTGGTGGACTTCACATGCCTTTGAGAACATTTTTTTTGTGAACTCTCAGGCATGCAGGTTTCCTCACGATGTTTTCCTTCACCGTAACAGCAGGTGATATTTAATTTTATAAATAATATAGGTCTATATATAATATAGGTCTATTTATTTATCTTTAATTTTGCTGAATTACATAGCATTTTGAACGCTTGAACTTTTTGATTTTTTGCAGTAGGTAGCTAAATATGTAGCAAACGCATGCAGGTCGATAGAAACCGATAGAAATCCTAAGTCGTATGTAAGTTTGTATGTATGAATTGTTACTCATGAGGATTACGATAATGGTGTCAAATAAAGTATCACCGACCGAAGCCACCGAGCATGGTAGTTCACGGCGGATTATGAGGGTGACATACCTTCCACGGTCGAATTACGTGACGTGTCAAAATAAGATCTTATTTCAACTACCAACAACCATTCGTATAATTTTGGATACGAATGTATAGATCCATTCAACAGTAACTCACAGGAAATTTTCCCAACAGTCGGGCGGGCGTCACTCACACCGGGTCGTTGTCTCCGCGAACGCATTGTTTTGGGTCACTCACACGGTGTGACAGATGAATGCTAATCATATGAGTTGGGCAAATATTGGGCTTTCCACATGCGCTAAGTGACAATCATGTGGTAACGGTCGGGAATTGAACCCTAGACATATAAGTACAAAATAAAAATTCAACCGTAGAATCCATAATTTTCTCGGTTGCAGGGGTGGTCAATTTCAACATTAATTTTGGAAAATAACTGTAAGTACATAAATAATGCTTCACATTTTGGTGGTCCTGTTTTGGAATGTTTTCGAGTGTTAACTAAACACAGCTGAAAAGTTCACGCAAAGAAAATCATCACTAATATTTCTGTTTCGCTGGGAATCGAACCCAGAATGAGGAACCCACTTCGCTGTTTAGATCCCTGTTTTTATTTTACACATTTAACGAGTACTAATAGGAAAGTGGCTTAGAATTCAACCTCGAATCGAGGGGTCCGGGTTCGAATCCCAGTGGCACGCACCAATGATTTTGTGAAAAAGTTATGTGCGCTTTATTAAATTAAATATCACCTGCTGTTATGGTGAAGGAAAACATCGTGAGGAAACCTGCATGCCTGAGAGTTCACAAAAAATGTTCTCAAAGGCATGTGAAGTCCACCAACCCGCAGTGGGCCAGCGTGGTGGACGGCGGCCTACATCCCTCTCATTGCGAGAGGAGACCCGACCCTGTAGTGGGTCATTAATGGGTTACTGACAATAGGAAAGTGTAAGTATTTGAATTTAGAAGTTTTAAAAATAAGGAATGATATAAAGTAACAATTAGTTTTCTCTGTCGTAGAGAATAATAGGCGGGTAACCTTAACTTTAGCTAAGGAAATTTTCAACTCAGTGGCATCAAAGAGGCTAATTTCTGGGCCAACAAAAAAATACCATTGACAAGTAAGTCACTGGACAAGGATTGATCACAGATAGCTGTCATATCCGGATAGGATAAAGTGACGTCACAGGTCAATCACCCCATCGCCATTGTATGGTAATTCACAGACGTTCATAAACCATACAAATCCCATTGTACCGACACACCATAATATGGGTAATTTTGAGATTTGAATATGAGGTCTATCTCGATAGGGTAAGACTCAATTTCGCGTGTTGATAGCTTACAGTGTTTTGTTGAGATAAAGTTCTTGCATGTTAGTTTTGAAGTGCTAAGTAATACTGTAGTAGGTAGGTACCTTGTGTGTGTAAGGTATAGGGTACCTTGTGTGATGTACGTAAAGTTGAAGAAAGTTTAGCGTTTCCAAATTACCTTTTGCAAGCCACTGCATCCCAATCACATTTAAGTCAGTCAGTAACCCATTAATGACCCACTACAGGGTCGAGTCTCCTCTCACAATGAGAGGGATGTAGGCCTTAGTCCACCACGCTGGCCTAATGCGGGTTGGTGGACTTCACATGCCTTTGAGACCATTTTTTTGAACTCTCAGGCATGCAGGTTTGCTCACGATGTTTTCCTTTACCTTAACAGCAGGTGATATTTAATTTTATAAAGCGCACATAACTTTTTCACAAAGTCATTGGTGCGTGCCACTGGGATTCGAACCCGGACCCCTCGATTAAGAGGTCGAATTCTCAGCCACTGGGCTATCACGGCAGTACTTTCACATTTAAGTATGTAATAAATAAAAGCTTATTAAACATAGAAAAATAATGTAATACAGAGCCTTGTGTTTAGAATAGTTTTTTAAATCACATTTTAATAAAAACGCCTTATTTCTTCACGTCACAGGCTATTTCGTTTGATCGTTCGTTGTCGTGTTAACAAAACCAGCTCAGTCGGAAGCAGGTCTGACGTTATTGGTTTTTCGCTTTGATTCTGTACAAAGGTCTTTTGAAAATGTTTCACGGAAAACACACGGGGTTACACGTGAATAAGAAAGATTATAATGTCGTAACATCCCTCGAACTTACCAAGTAGTGTTGATGGAACACATAAATGGATCATTTGGGCCGAATATGATCAATCATGGTCATTAATGTACCTGAAATGAGATAAAAGAACAATTAGCGATGTATTGGTAAGCGATGTAGCGGGTCAGAACTTGGATTTTCACTCTACGTTCAAATCCCAGTAGCTACTATTACATATAAGTTACATGCATTGCACAAAATTAAATATCGCCTGCTGTTATGGTGAATGTACGGTATCACAATGTTTTCCATAATGATGTCAAAGACATGTAGTCTACAAACCCATAAGAGGCCAGCGTGGTGGTTTAAGGCCTACATCCTTTTCATTGTGAGACCCGACCCTCAGTGAGTCACTAATGAGAGTTGCCGACAGTGATATATGTAAAAAAACACGCATAGCATAATGTAAATATTTATTTGCCGATAAATTTCATTGGGTTTCCTTATTATTTGTCTAGTTGATAGGTACTTTACATAATTTACGACACGACTCGGACCGAGGAGGACGGAGGTCACTGCGCTTCCTAGACCTCCATAAAAGGTTGGATCTCGTTCAAACTGGAGTGTCTTGCATAGGCTATCTTCTACCATAACAATCTAAATAAAATAAATAAATAAATATTGTGGGACAACTAACACATGGCTTTCTGATCCCAAAGTAAGCTGTGAGCTTGTGTTATGGTAACCAGATAGCTGTTAAACCTACATCAATATTTTAAATACATACTTATATAAATATAATTTACACCCAGACACAGAACAAACGCTTGTGCTCATCACACAAATATTTGTCCTGGGTGGGAATCGAACCCACGACCTCCGGCGTAGTAGTTAGGGTCGTTAACCACTAGACCAACAGGCCAGTCAATTACATTAATGACCATTGTATTCTTATGATCCATGTAATTCAATGTACGAGTAAGTACCCATGTAATTAATTAATGTGTGAAATAAATGAATCAGTGAAACTGAAGTTTCATTTTAATTATGAAAAGTGAAGGTTCGCCTACAAGCCTAAACATTATTATTACGTTTAATGTAAAGTAAACTACATCTATAATTTTATTGGTCTCTGCTTGGTGTACTACAGTTTACGCGGCAATCAAGCGGTCATTAGTGCCGATTCAGTGACATATCACCGAATGGGCATTGGGCAACGCAAACAGTATCGGTAATGATGCATTACAAACTGCACATAATAATACGTATATCAATACTAGATGACCCCGCAAACGTTGTTTTGCCATATAAGTTATCGAGCGGGATCAAAAACTATTATTAAATAACTAAAATGACTATTTAAAAATAGGTGTTGGTGATAGAAGAGTGAAAATTTAGGTTTGTATGTACTTTAATGCGACATTACAATACAATACAATACTCTTTATTGTGCACATACAAAATCAGTTAAGAATAAAACGTGAGAAAAGAAACACAATTGGCAATCTAAAGTAAATAACTACGAGTATTTATAACCAGACAGACAATTCCCGATTAAATATGACTATTTACAACCCAAAGTAAATAACTATTTAGAACATTCAGAAGTACGCACGTAGAAGAAATAAAATGTTATCATCGCGCCGCTATCATCACGAACAAACAGTGGCTAGCGGCTGGGGAGACAAAACATTGTTTATTAACTTACTTTTGTTCCAACAACGCTATCTTCTCGGAATGTAAACGAAAATACGGAACTGCTTTTTTACCAAAGGATAATAGGTATCAAGTTCATTTATAGTTATCTCCTTACATTATTTGCATAGGTACCTAATGGTAGATTTGTAAACTGGTAAATTGATCAAAATAATTTGTAACAACTTTACACCTATTTTGTACAAACGTGTTGTCTTTGTCTCTTTGTCTTATAGCATCTGAGGTGAAGTCTACTAGTCCTCGGTTTCATTCTAACGATACCTATCATTGTCAAAGACTGTTTTGGTGATCAATGAAGTTTTAAACGCATCATATCCGATGGAGTTTTATGGGCGTACATACAACTCCTAATCTGAATTTTGTAGTAATAACAATGTAACGTAACCTGATTGGGTAAACTGGAATGGTTTCATGATGCCCTCATTAAAAGTTGTGTCCGTAGATTTAAATAAGTAACGAAAAGTTATTGCTAGAAACACTAATGTTAGGCGATTACTGTAGGTCATGGACTATTCAACTATCCTCAAACAAGACTACCTATAACAACTCTTAAACTTTACAGATTCGTGCAATTATTAATGTCTAATAACAGCTAAATCTATCCGCTCACAGACACACGACCGTTGCGAAAATATAAGAGCACCTATTAATAAATATTTATGATATAGGATAAATTGATAAAAGTTAAACTATTGGTCAACTATGTTAACTAACAACTAACAATTTTTGCGTTACAGTTTATTCTAGTAAATAGTTATTACATGGTTAAACGCATTATTATCAGTCAAGGTTAGCTCATTATGTTTTGGTTTTCTATCGCTCAGTAATGTTCAGTCGAATGGCCATAAATCGTGAACGTATCTCTGTCACGTATATAACGTTTTATGAGTTACGTGACAATTATGTATTGCCTGTCTAGTTCATAGGATATTATATTGTGATACCTAGACCATGACCTCGATGGTACAAAATGTAGATAAATAATATTCTTACTTTATAGATTTTTCAGGGCATCCGCGACTCTAGAAAGGCTAAAATGAGACTTATTTTCAAGTCAATAACGTGGCAGTAAGTTCAGAAGCCCAGCCATATCTAGCTTTAATTAAATAATTTTAAAATAAAAGTTACTCCTTATTAGAGTTCTGTCTGTAAAAGTCCCGTTAAAATCGATCCAGCCGTTCCAGAGATTACGGAACAAACGGACAGTCTGACAAACAGACCAAAAATTTTATAAAATGTTATTTTGTGTGTATGTACCGCACTAAGTAAAAAGCGTTCCTTTTTTAAAATTACAAACAGACACTTAAATTTTATTTATTTGTTTAGATATACATATATACAATGTACGAGATGAATCAGATGAATCTGCTAGATGTAGCGAACAACATGCGTCACAGATAACAACAAACTGGAGATCTCATTGGCATTGGGAGCAGGAACCGCACGTGCGGATGTCGCTTCCGGTACACAAGGAAGCTTCGGCGTCGAAGCTTCTTATTAATAACAGGAAAGCCTATCCTATGGTGACACGGTTTTAGAAATGTATAGAAATACTATGTGTTCGCGACTTTATCTGAGAAAAGTATTGCTTTATGAAAGATTTCATTTCACGATCATCAAGATGTACTTTCGCTAAACTACGTTGTATCTTAAGGTATCATTATGACGGGGCTTGGTACAGGTGTCTCTCATAAGTTCAGCTGTTAAGGCGTGAAAAATGAACAGACGGACAGAGGTATTTTTAATTCGAACTAGACTACAGACTTTAGGTAAGAGTCTAGAGTTTACATTTGTAGGTATGTACTTGTTCACGGTACGAGAAAATATAAAAAATATATACGGAAATAGGACGTTTACAAAAATCACGAAAAATAAGCACTGATCTATAATCGTTACAAACTATACAATGTATCTTATTCATCCGCCTGCTATTTGACAGCCATTATGTAAATGATGTCTAACTCTTTGGCTATTTTATGAAAAAATCCACTTTCAGATAAACCCTGAGAATGAAACCGTTACTTTTAGGTGATAAAAACATGAACGTCGGTAAAACTTTTGGAATGTTTACAATCCACCCCGACATATTTACACAAACACCTTGTTTTCAGAAAGTTTTCACAAATACAAAAAACGAACAACGGACATTCAGATATTCGTCTAAAAAGCGCCGATAAAAATGTGCGCCGGTCGGCAATCTCAAAGGAAACAGTCGAATCGGGCGCCATATATATTTTCCGTTCGAAAAAAGACCGAAAAGAAAAAACTTTTTCCGTTGTTCCGTTATGATACGGATTGCAACTCGCCTTTTTCAGTTTTTCGTGAAAATCTTTTTCTACCTGTCGGCGTTGCTTCGTTTTTAGATTTTTGTTGATTGGTTGACTGTGGCATGTAAAAAGATAAATTTGAAATGCCTCTGTGCCTTTGCCATTGATTCTTAAATTTTTTTGTGTAATAACAATGGAGCATACACGGTCGCATTCAGGTATGATAATATCGTTAAATTATCTTAATAACCTAAGGACTTCAACGGGACAGATGTTTTTTTAATTTAATCTAATTTAGAGCTTATTGCAAATTATTATTTTAATAATAATCCAATACTAAATTATCAATGGGGTCACATTGTGTGATTTAGTACACACCACAAAAAAATTAAAAAGAATTAATTTTACAAAATGTTTTCGCACCGAAGTCGCTAGCTTTTTATTTTCACTACAATAGCAATCAACTAATTTTATTACTATGCTGTTATTTGAAATAACAGTTTCTCTCCTACTTTTAAGGTTAGTCCTTTAAAAGACCTTTACGACAAAATAACATAACTTAAAAAATTGTGATTATTTTAATAAATTACGTTTTGTATTGTCACAACTTAAACGCTGAAACCAAAACTTATTATATTTTGTATTGCCAGCCATTTTGGCTATTTTAAACAAAAAAAAATTTAACACCCTACCTGATCATAGAATTGGTAAGGGCAATAGACCACTAAGCGCGATATTACCACTATAATATCGAATATATCACAAGTTAAGTATAGTGTCAGTAGTCAGCTATAAAAATATAAGATTTAAAAATAAAATGTAGCGGAGGTAAATTATCCGGCAGCCGGGTCTGCGGCGGACGTGTCATTAAATACCGCCAGTACCGACCCGGTGCAGCGAGATATTATCCGACTAACAACAGTAAGCCTGTCGGAAGGCTCTCGGTATAATGGTTTGATCGGTTTTGAAAGGTAAGATATACAATTACCGGTCAAAACGAATGACTATACCCCAATGGTTTCATGAGAATGACAAGTTGAGATGTTTTGGAGGCCCTGGCATATTAGGATAATGGGGCCCCTATTGTAGTCAGTAATTAAGGTTCGATTTCTTCGAATTATATGTATAAGTTTTTTTGTAATAAATATTGGTTATCGTATGGTCTGACAGGAACTAGGGACTTTGTCTTTGATCTGAGGGGGGATATCGAGAAAGCCTTGAGCAAAGTGCCAACTGGGAACGAGGGGTCTGTCACTGCGCTTTATGCGCAAATAGAACACAAAACAGAAACAAATAACATACCTACACACTATCACTCCAACCCATTAAGATGCCGGAAATATCGAATGAACGGTAAAGAAAGAATGTCTATTCTCCACAATAGGTAATGCATTGTATATTACAATTCTCATGCGCGTTTTTGCGAAAACAATAGGCGTTGCGACACACCGGTGCATGCAAGTGTTAGGCGCACGCGCAAAAACCTACGCATATGCGTTAATGTCGCTACCAGACTCGCATTTGGATCTTACATCGTTACATCCAACTAGTAGGTACTTTACCGCTTCGTAGTACCCATTATAAACCCGTTTTAACTTCATAAATACCTAAAAAAATAACTGAACATTTATAAGTAAAATCACTCGTCTGCTATATTAATTAAATTAATCAAAAATCTTAAACCTTCCAGGCTCAAGCTCTTAATATATTATCCACAAGGCAATCTGGCCTAAGTGACCCACAATTCCAGTTATAACCGGCGCAATCCGCCTCTAACCGGCTGAATCCAGTCTTTAAGCCTAGAATTGCTTCTCTGCGAGTACTGTCAGCGGTTATCATGGAGCGCAGACGTCGCTTTACGACAGTTTCATTAACTTGGGGCTATTTGGTATTAATGGCCACTGTTGCCAACGACGATCATTTGGAGTGAAAATTTCAGGATGGTTTCGGTTCAGCTTGGTCGTAGGTTATTCGATCTGTTTAAAATTAAGTACTTGACAGGTGACCGCTAATATGTATAACCTTTTATTCATGTCATTTCACAAATATACTCGAAATCTCATAGAGTCAAATTTAATTTATTAATAATTTGTCAGTAACCCATTAATGACCCACTACAGGGTCGGGTCTCCTCTCACAATGAGAGGGATGTAGGCCGCCGTCCACCACGCACCACTACTGCCCGTTGGTGGACGAACATAACTTTGAGAACATTTTTTTTTTGTGAACTCTCAGGCATGCAGGTTTCCTCACGATGTTTTCCTTCACCATAACAGCAGGTGCTATTTAATTTTATAAATCGCACATTACTTTTTTACAAAGTCATTGGTGCGTGCCACTGGGATTCGAACCCGAACCCCTCGATTCGAGGTCGAATTCTAAGCCACTGGGCTATCACCGCTCTATATTCACCGCGATTAATAATTTAATTACCCCTAATTTACCTTGCATTACAAATCCCTTTAAAATAAAGTTAAGCAAAGTGTGGACATACAATATACATAATACAATGCATATTATTATTCAGGATTTTTTATTTTAATTGATTGCGACTGTAGGTTTTTTCAGATCTTTGTGGTCCATGGCCTGCCTTAATCGACGGAAAGTGAACTTCGCCTGGTCCTGGGCCCTTTCAATCCAAGAACCTTTCTTGCCAACCGATTTTTTGATCCTTCTAACGATACGGCAAGCCTTTGCCACTTTGTTAGTACTTCGTTCCATTTAGGTGTTGCCATCCTCTAATATAAAAGAGACTACCAACTAAGTACCATAGATGAGAAATCTGACAATAAAACAATTACTTATGCTCCCATAAAATGCAGTTATTACAACAATATTAATAAAATAATGACATCAGCTTCATGAATATGCATATCACACGTAAGAAGTGCATGGGTTGCATGTAAATGTGTGTCAGTATTGTACAAATGGGTTAAAAATTACTCACGTTTGTGATCGAGCATTAGATATTATATTATTTATCGCTGCCCTTGTCGCTGCACCTCTCACAATGAGAAAGATGTAGGTCTTAGTCCACCACGCTGGCCTAGTGCGGGTTGGTGGACTTCACATGGCTTTGAGAAAAAAAGGCATGCAGGTTTCCTCGCGATGTTTTCCTTTACCGATATAGTAAGTGATATTAATTTAATTTTAAGAAAGTTATTGGTGCCACTGGGTTTCGAACCCGAAACCCTCGAGTGAGAAACAGAATTTTTAGCCGACCACTCAGCTATCACTACAGACTGACATGACATACTAATGACTGGCGTAGAGTACCAATAATTGGACGATAGCATTCATGCCCACGGAACAGAAAGCCTAGTGAGTTGTCCCGCAATGATATTATTAGTAGGATTATTTATTATGGAGACGCCATACTACCAGTAGCGTAAACATTTAATTAAAATCCATTCAACCTGTCCCATTCAAAGCCGTCGATGGTCGAACATGAGCGGACACTCGGTGACTCGTACAAGCTTGGCTTCACTAAGATGTAGGTTACCATCTGTTCCGAAATTTGTGGGCATTTTCATGTTTGGTCATTATTTATCGTTTTTTTAAAGTGTGACATAAATGTCATAATCAAGCGCATTGTAATCCTTAGACAATCACAGCTTGAATAGGAGTAATTGAACAGAGTAAAGGCTTACGAAAAACTAAACTGTACTACTGTTTTACTGAGTCAAAACTATATCCATATTGAGATGTTTGAAAATTGTCACAAAAAGAGCTCTTTTAAAGAGCTTCCTAAATATATCTAAATTCTTAAAAATATTTTTCTTACTATGGACCATGCGATGCAAATAAAAACTTGTATTACTGTCTGTTACCTTTTAGTAACCCAATACGAGGCTGAATTTCCTCTCACAATGAGAAGTGATATGACGTTGAGCGTGGTGGACTCATAACACTTCTCACAATGAGAAGTATGTGTACGTATATAGTATAATTATGAGTCCACGACGCTCGTCGGTCGTTCAACAAAGTATGTTACAAATTGTTAGATGGACCCCGAATGGGCCTGAATCTCCTCTCAAACTGAGAGGTAAGATGAGATAACGCCTTAGTCCGCCACGCTCGCCAGTCGTTCAACGCTACACGTTACATGTTCACGAATGGAAATCCTCCATTCTCCACACGCATGCGCACCCTACATTACGACGGGCGTGTGTGTATATTTATGTACGAGTACGTAGGTATACAGTATATGTGTAGAGGTGCGCCGGTGCCACGCGGTGCCAGCCTCGGCCGCCAATTATGCCGCGTGTTTACAAATACGTAACTCGAGTTCGGAACTTAACTACTTATCTTATACCGTTTTTAATCTACGAATGGTCCTTTTTGGTTCTGCAAGCCGTGCTTGGCCCTAGTGGGCACGAATCCCACATAGGGGGAGGGCTGGAGCTCCATACATACTCCATCACCCTGCTCCAGTGCGGATAGGTGGGGAAACGGGCTAGTGGCTGTGACGGATGATTTCAAACTGCCCTGAAGGCCCCCGACAAGGTTTAACGACTGCTATCGTATCGATAACAACCGTGACCGGCCTAACGCGTCCTCCGAAGCACGGAAGTGCGTGTTATTCGCTAGCGGTCACCCATCCAGGTACTGACCGCGCCCGACGTTGCTTAACTTTGTCGATCGCTTGCGATCTTCTCAAGCAGCTAATAATTAAATATTTTCCAATGATAAGTGGCATATTATGTCGTATGTTTGTGAGCCGGCAAGAACGGTGTTGAATCAAGTGTTTGATAATATGGTCAATGTCAAGGAATAATATTTATTTTTAATGTCGCAACCCGCTACGGCTAGACTACACTTGTATTGTTTAAATTGAATATTAGCTGTTATGTCTCCTATTTAACTTATATTTGTAGGAGGTTTAAAGAGTGTTTTGACTTCAATAAAAATATGGAAATATCGGTTTAGTTGTTAATTTAATAATTAAAAATGTGGCGTCTGTTAAAGAATCCTCCCTTCCTTTCAGCTTTTGGTAGTCCAGTGCTGGACATGGGCCTTCCCTAATCGACGCTACTCCACCCGGTCCTGAGCAATCTGAATCCAACGGTTTCCCGCTGTCTTCTTCAGGTCGTCAGTCCACCTGGTGGAGGGCGGCCTGTGCTCCTTTTGCCTAAACGTGGTCGCCATTCGAGGAACTTTTTTCCCCATCGGTTGTCAGTCCTGCGAACGATGTTAAAGAATAGGGATATACATATTATAAAGTACCTACGTACATTCTTGTATTAAAAACCGCTGCCTAAGCTTGTATTCACATTGCTTAAACTGGATTCCCTGCTATTTCCTTTTATTAACAAACGGCATGATTAATCTAATGGGTATGATGCAGACTTCGACGGATAATACACGTGTGTTGGCTAACATAGTTGTAGCTTACAGAGTGATCTTTCAGTTAATAAGATATAAAACACTGATATTTCAAAAAAAGAAAGTTATACAATATACATACATACAATAAAATCTAATTCTTGTTTGAAGAAAAAATTAGAGCATTAGTAAAAAAACTTTGGGTTAAATTTTCAAATAAAAATTCGATACTATTAACAAAGTAAAATCTATAATAATTTATTATTATTCGCAATTTAGCTCGTCGACCATGAGTTATGACCAACTCAAATATACATATAAATCCTATGGGAATTGACATGTCAATCATAACTCTCCTACAGGCATCAGTATCCGTCCTTATACTAGTATGTTACAATAAGTTATTTAAAACCCATTCAAAATAATGCCAATAAAATTACTTCAGTTTCATAATCGATTCGATCGTGTCGACTCTGAAGTCGGTCAAGCGTAGGGATGTCAAAAACACCATGCTTTACACGTTACTTATAGAATGCTACTGTCAGTAACCCATTAATGACCCACTACAGGGTCGGGTCTCCTCTCACAATGTGAGGGATGTAGGCCGCCGTCCACCACGCTGGCCTAATGCGGGTTGGTGGACATCACATGCCTTTAAGAACATTTTTTTTTGAACTCTCAGGCATGCAGGTTTCCTCACGATGTTTTCCTTCACCGTAACAGCAGGTGATATTTAATTTTATAAAGCGCACATAACTTTTTTTACAAAGTCATTGGTGCGTGCCACTGGGATTCGAACCCGGACCCCTCGATTAAGAGGTCGAATTCTCAGCCACTGGGCTAGTAGCTCGAACTCAATATCCTATTCCAGCGCGCGGCGTATACGTGTTGAATAACACGAAAAGAGTTAAAACATCAATAAAATGAACGAAAGTTGAAATTAGCCAGCCCTGTCACCAGGCACATACATACATATCAGTGTTAGGTTAGCATAAACAATGCGAAAGATTACAATACCTCTACAGTTAACTCAATCTACGCATTCTTCCAGCTTGTTACGATGTTAGTATGTTAAGAATTTGTTTACCGATCACATTACCTGAATATAATTATGTGTGTTTTTATTGTTTACAAATGTTCAATGTGTTGGCCGTCTAATGTTAAATGATTAGGTACTGTAGTACTTTCAGTACCATTAATATTCAATATTACTGCGAGGATTTTACAGACTGAATAGTTTTGCCAGTTATTATTGATTAGTGATTGCTATTGATTAGTTATTCTGCTTCCGAAATACGAGACAAAATACACGTTTGACTTATCCATTCTACAAGGATGATGCATGTACCACCCAAAACATATACACCCACATATGTACAGTATTATACAGGTTTTAACCAAGATACCTACACATATTACACATACAGATATTCGCCTAGACATGCGACAAAACCATTTATTACTCGCACTTACTGATTCAGTTCAGTGGACGCGTAGCTACAAACAAATGTAGCCCTTAACTGAAAGCAATACGTGATACAATAGCGTGAACTTCATAACATACTAGGGATGTTCGCATTGAGCTTGATCCGATTTCATCGAACATTCGGAACGCCTCGATCTAATTTGAGGATCGATTTGTGTGTTTTTGTCGTTACATAATTCCGTTCGATTTTTCATAAATTGATCCGAATTTCACATAAAAATATCAAAATCGAAAACGGTTTTTTGCACGATTTTAGGTCTGTTTTATATTACTTTACTTTTTATCAATCCAAATTTAACTTTTTAGGTGTGAAAATACCTTTTCAGGTGGGAGTACAAAATATAAAGATTATTAAAAGTTAGTTAGTTACGTTTAAAAGTAGATCTTTTATTACGTGCTATCATTCTTCTCATCGACGTCAATAGCAAACGCCAGTAATCATTAAGATGCATTAAATAATAACTAACTAACTGAAAGTTCCAAATAGTATTTACAGTGCCCAAAATAATATACCTAACTACAATACATCAAAATTTTTGGACCGTTTAAAGTTATTTGTAAGAATTGAATGAAAAGACCTCCAACGATTTTGATCCAATCCGGAAATCGATTCGATCGTATACCGACAGTCCGATGATCGTAAGGATCGGATCCGAACGTCGCAACCCTATAACACACTGGCCCTATAGTTTGAGTAACGGTGCACATCGTGACCGACCGATAGCAGGGGTCGACAACAATTTATTCGTGTAATGATGCAGGATGTTTATCTTAATCGTATTATAAATACGAGTCGTGATCGGTCTGTGAGAAAATCTATGAGATCTTATCTTTAGAAAAAAAAGGAAATTTAAAGAATAATAGCAGTGGTAATCAGTAGCGAATGGGCATTTTAATACTTTGATTGATGATCAATTTACGATAATATCATAAATTTATTTAAAGTCGTTATAATTTCGCTACGGAACGCAATATAATGCACTTCTGTGCTTCGGAGGAAATCAGCAGTCAGTCCTGGTGGTTATAAGCCGGCAGTTCATCGGAAACATGTTGGTCAGTATCTCCGCTTGAATGATGAAGCGTAGTAGAATATGCTTATTAAACTTATAATTTGCATGATAATTGTTATGCCTTTTGCGTTTTAATTGTGACTATCCATTAAATTTATGCAACCATCCAAGTTTTTATTAATAAAAATGAAGAAAATTGGTTGACAAGTAGAAGCGTCAAATGCTATAACCTATAACTAAAAGACATAGGTAATTGACATTGAAAATGTTGTGAACCCCACGTGAAGTTTCTCCTCGCGTGTCAGGGGTCAGCAACAAATGGTCGCAACTGTGCTTAATTCACTATAATACGAGTAGCTATTCGCAATACAATAAAACTATCCGTCCGACGAATAAGAGAGAAAGGTGAAAGAAAAACTGTCATTAACCTCTGACATAGAGCTTGTTACATATTTACAGAGGCTTCTTCTATAATAATGGGTCGTCGGTTGGTATCTTTACTGAAATAACGATATTGTTATGACTTGCAGCCAAAATTACATCTTTCGTCTCAATTAATAGTTTAATCTAGAAATAAATCCATACGTCTAGCTCGGTAAATGGCTTTATGTTTTACTAGCTTTCGCCCGCGACTCCGTGTACTTTGACTAAGAGTGATAAAAGTATCCTATATGTATGTATGTATATTAATCTAGGTTATAATCTACCTCTGTACCAAATTTCATCCAGATCTGTTCAGCCATTTCTGCGTGAAAGAATAACAAATATCCATATAGGATATTTAGGCATTTGTCGTTTGTCGGAAAAAATACCGTAATTTTAACGAACCATCTTATATTTACTGAAAAATCTGGAAAGAAACAAACACTTCACCACCATTGTGAAGCTTCACCTACTTCCCACGAGATGTCGTGTTTTCTAATTAAGATTCTTACTGTAAAATGTTTTTGTCCATTAAAATTCATGACATCATTATAAAATTTAAGAATACTAATACGCGATACCGGACAATAAGTTATGTAAAAACTGTATATTTTCTATGTCTGTGTATACTCAGACGTCACTCGGAGGAAATTTCTCTTAATAAGCCTTTTTTTTACTTTTTAATAAAATTCATTTAATTAACTTCTACACATGTTTAAGTAAAACCGAGCTCAGCATGGGATATGGACATGCTACTTCATGGCGAATTACGGGGGCGACGATAAGTGCTTAAATCACCCTATCATCTAAACTGTTACCAACCACTAAACGGAACTGCCACATATAAAAAAGGTTAAGTTAATTCATTCAACACCACCTGACCCAACGAAGTTTACTGTCGACATTTTTTTACTTTTTATATATTATTTATATATCGGCTTTTCTCTGTCTACTGGTATAAACCGAACAAAAATCCGTAGCGGACTTTGAAAGATCCAAGCGTAGATACTCGTACATACGACAGGGAGCGACTTATCTTTTATATACGAGTACTATGAAAAGAGTCTGTGGAATCAAACGATATAATCAGCTATACTTAACAATTTAAACAAAAGAGAACTATTACTTAAGTATAGACCTCCAACCCCACCACCCCTAATGAGTGAAGTTATCACTAAACACACGTTATAACTAATCATCGCACAAGTTGGAACAGGCAATTAGTTTAGCTGCGCCGCGCTGCAGGGTAACCAGGAACACGGGACTAGAAGGATAAGTCCGGATTGCCGGAATACCTCATTATCAACTGTCCGGTAGGCTATCAACGGTACCGTATATGTGTAGCATTTTTAAAGCCTAGAAAGAGAAAGAAAAAGAAAAGCAATTATGGTGACGCATTTGTTCGGAATCCACTGTAGCTCACTTAAATTGCGGTATTCACGACCTAAAAGTAGCGATGAGGGGTATGGTATGGACTATGGTATGCCTGCCTCGCCCACATGAGCATCGTATTGATTTCCTATTTCTAAATTAAAAATGTGAATAAAGTGAAATGTGTGAGTGAAATGTGTAAGAAAGTGAATCTTAAATTTCTGATCTGAATGTTCATGTCTTGTGTCAGTCTGTGGCATCCAAGACACAAGGAATCCTACTGTGGGGCTTAATGTAAAACGTTATTTCTTTCCAACCTTAACCTTTTTCTCCGGTCGTCCGGTAGTATCGGGCTTAAATCATGGCTATCCTGGCAGCGAGCGTAAGGCTGCCAGAGATTAATAACTGACGCGGCACTTCGCTGTTCGATACCGAGCTGCTGCAAATTAACCTTTGCTTCTGAATGGTACATTAAATTTAATATGGGCTGAGTCATCTGAGTTAAACTCTAAGGTAAAATTTCACTACTCTGCGTCGAGGCTGGTTATATTTGAGATCGAATGAGCATATAGAACGGATAGGTTAGGGGCCGTCCATTAATCACGTGAGGCTTGAAAGGGGGGAGGGGTTTGACAAAAATCACGAAATGTCACAAGGGGGGAGGGGGGTGTAGGGGATATCACGTGTATTTATTTTTTCATTATTTTTTCAAACGCGCGTTTTTAATGCGCGCCTTATGACCTGTATTGCCCTAGTGCAGCAGGATCGTCATCAACTTTTGGAAAGGACGTGCCGACGATGTGGATTGTACTTCTGTACAAAGAAGAAAGTTAACTGTAAGAAAGTGTAGCAGCGCGATACCTACAGTAATATGAGCGCGCGCCTCACATAAAATGCTGACCACGCGTCACGACGCAAGCAGCGAGTGTAGTCTACAATAGAACACGTCACACGCGTCACACCGAACTGGCCAATCGGAAGACGTATCCTCAAACGCGCTATCAACGTTCTTCAGAATCTCTGCATACATATACAAAAATGGTCCGAAGTCAACATTTGGACCGCGGTCCCCAGGCTGTGACATCGCCTGGCGGGAGATCAAACTCAAACTCAAACTCAAAAGCTTTTATTCATTATTAGGTACAATTTGTGCACACTTAATGAAAGTCATACAGATAAATTATACATTCTACATTCAACCGCTTTGATCGCCCCTCAGGCAAAACGTAGACTGGGAGAAAAAAGCGGGCGGAAAAAAACTCCCAGCACTATTTTAAAAGTAAATAAAACTTAAGTCTATAGGGCAGTATGGCTAGGTCCAATAAAGGAACACACGTGACAGCTATCTTGTGTGTCAATATCGCCCCATTGCCATCCGTTCCGATCTCCACTTTCCCTCCAAAAAAGTTAATGATAAAACGTAAGTTAACATTCCAAGTAAGATAACGCTAATTTCTAAAACGTTTACTTTTTGAAGAACTACATTTTAATTAGAAAATACTGTTCAACTCCAAAAGTTACATATTTACAGGAGCATCCCGACTAGCTTTAAACCCATCCGATATAAATGTAACCTCAATGTTTCACTTTATTTGCAATCAACTTTATCCTGTTTTTAATCAACGTTCAACTAAAAACAACTGTACTTGCATTGTAATAAAACCAACTAGTTATTAAACAAAAACATTCCATAACACTTCGCAATAAGGTCCATGAAAACAATTGAAAATAAACAAGCTCTCATGATTTTCCAGTGGGCTCACTCAACCAATGCAGTCAATGACCTAAGGCCTTATACGTTTAGTCTACGACAGACATTTACACACAAACTAGTTGCTTCTATTTTGTTACCAACTCAACACAACACGAGGACACAATGTGTTCACACAGCGACTCATGCGACACTTACTCGTATTGTCAGTAACCCATTAATGACCCACTACAGCTTCGGGTCTCCTCTCACAATGACAGGCATGTAGGCCTTAGTCCACCACGCTGTCCTAACCCGGGTTGGTGGACTTCACATGCCTTAGAGAACATTTAGAAGAACTTTTAAGCATGCAGTTTTCACGATGTTCACCGTTCACCGTTACAGCAAGTGACATTTTTATCAAGCGCACATAACTTGAAAGATTTGGTGCGTGCCACTGGGATTCGAACCCGGGCCCCTCGATTAAGAGGCCGGGTTCTTAGCCACTAAACTATCTATCTTTGGTCAATGTACAAGACATGACGCGTTAAGTACTGTCGCGTGTGTACCCAACATCAATATAACTTGTTAGAATTCTTACCATGTCAGCATTTATAACCAGCGAACGTTCAAAGCTGTTGTCAGTGAGTTTGACAGCGCTGATAAAGTGTTGGACCTGTTTTATACATCGTTTAGCGAGAAAAATACCGCGAAGTAGGCTAGGGATATGTCAACGTGACGGACATATAGAAGAGGTGTACCTAATAATAATAAGGTTTTGTTGAGTGCTACTTCTACGCGAGTGAAGTACCTAGCTGTACACGACGTAACGTTAATATGTGGTATCTGTCCGTTTTTATTTTTTAAAAAATTTTCGCCCGCCCAAATAAATGTCATATTTTTCCCAAAATCATGGGTGGCATTAAAAAGCGATTGAATTGTAGATATTTTTGATGCCGCATCTCGGACCATAAGGTTATGTTATTTGTATATTTTATCCACCATCCAGTCAGCACGAGTCGCGAGCACAATCATCATTGGTCGATATGACATTGACTGCGCTTTCGTCCACGCGATTGGTCCATCAGTCAGTACACGTCGTCTATTGGTCTAGCGCTGCGCCTACTGTACATTGGCCGAAAGTGTCCAATACCCCTACCAATATCATCTGTGCTCACGAATCATGACGGTTACTATACCACACCACATTAATCCGCCAAGAAAACCGATAATTAGCATGGCTGACTTCCTTCGTTTCACTGCTAGCGTGTTGATTGTGTTTTAATCAGCCGACTCTTCCTGGTTGCGCAAACTCTTTCCATTATGCTTTGAAACGCTGGCAACATTTTTTTGTAAGAGACCAAACGGCAGCCTATCCTTAGTATCTGGCCTACAGAAAAAATTGATTTGTTGTAGGACTTTGGACGACTCATCTCTTTCCAAATGCCATGTTGCACGCAAAAGTTGCTAGTACGACAACGTCTTTGCATACATTTTGACGCATGTCAGTGCGTATTTCAATTAGGGCAGCTCCAAATAGAGCCCTTAAGTTTATCGGGGGTGGTGGGTTGACCGGTATAATATAATTATAAATATAGGTGGTAGAGTCATAGTACTACAAAAATCCACTTCATCATAATCACGAACACGATACATAAAATGCAACAAGCGATTACATTACGCGCGGTGTTCCGGGAGGCATACAACAATGGCGATGTATGCAACACCAATACGGTAATTGCGGAGACCGCGTATTTGTATCGATTACTAGGGATGTGACGATCCAATCCGTAATTCATTCTGCTATATTTAATTAACTGAGAAAATTTGAAATTGACATTTAAGAATAATCTTTTGATTTCTAATCTTTAATGTCGTTTTTTTATAAAGAGCGTAAAAATACCGACTTTTTATGGCCTGCAGCAAACTGGCGTTTCCCTTGTTGCATTGACATGTCTGCCAATTTGCTAGTCTTGTGCCTGTTTAATATAATAAAAAACAGTAAATAAAAATTGAAATGGCACCTTATTTAAGCCTTATTTTCAACCGTTTATCGCCGACCTCGGAAAAGCAAGCCTCGATATCATAGCGGTACACAAGTTCAAGGCGCGAACAAACCTGTTGTGCTGTCCTCATCACTCGCCACACCCGCGAGCGAGACAGAACATTGTTATCTAATCAGTTGGCACTTCTAGAAATTTTTGTTTTGCACACCGTTGATTATTAATTTTTTCGACTAACAGGTAACAATTAAAAGATAAAACCTATTAAATTTATTAAAAGTAGATTAAACAATTCAACATAATATTATAGAATAATACGTTTGGTTTGCTTCCAGTAGACCGTTAAAAAAATGGGCAAAAAAATTCGGCACTTTTTAAAAATAATAACTCATCAATAAATTGAAAAAATGCAATGGTATTGACCTGATAAAAAGAATACCAGGCTGGAAGAATACCAGGTTATTGGGCATGAGTGGAGGCCTGGATAATGGGAATCTTTCAACTCCAGAATGAAATGAATAATTATAATATTAGTATCAAGATTATAAACGGAGAGGAACAACATCGGCTGTTTTGAAAATTAGACCTAATCTTTAAAACGAAATAACGCACACAATAGACACGCTTGCCCACATAATTGAGTCATCAAGACTTTATATCAGGCGAACACGTCATAAACGAAAACTGTATAATAAGTGCATTAATACACCTATCTTGTTGGTTAATTATTCAAGCCTCGTCTAAATTAAAAAGTTTTGGAACATCCATTCCCCAGTTAGCAATTTAATTAAAGGCAATATTTACTTTGTACAAAAATGAATTTCACACGTCAAACGTAACCCGAATCCACTTAGAATGGGGTCAACCACACCGCCTGCCGCAGCACCGTGAATCAGACTCTATCTCGTTACAAATAGAGTTTAATTTCAGTTACAACTTGGATTGTACAAGCATTTTATTCACACGATTCTGACTGCAATCCTCGGATATATATCTGAATAGATAACGAAACTTAGCCCATCGGTATGAAGACCAAAAGTGCCGCGTTTTTACTACCTACTAAAACAAAAATGAAAGTTATTGTGATGGGTATCCCACATAAACGCAAGGCCAAATTAAAAGCCCCAGCACGATAAATTTGAATTATTCGATGAATTATTCATAATCATCATTCGAATCGAAGTCATAATAATGAAAAGTATCAAATCAATCAATTTAATTTATGTTACTGGATTGTATGAATCATAAATCTGAATTCCCGTGTAAATAACTGTGGAATGCGAACTTAATTAAACACCGACAACATGGCTGCGCATTGAGCAAACTTTTCAGATATTTTAACACGGACATTGCGAGATCTATTCAGCTCTACATCTGTGGTGCAATCCCTACGCTAAGACTAAGACTACGTCCAGTAATAGAGTTGCAACTTCAAGCCGAATGGAACCATAACATTGTCTCATAAGGTTCAAATTGCTTCGTCCCGGGCATTGGACGGACGACCGGAAGCCGCTTATTGTGGACAAACACGTCGAGACAAACCGACTTCCGGCGGTCAATGTCGTCGAACGTACTAGCGACTACTCCAATCAATGCTCCTCTAATACTTGGCTGACATCAATGAAGTCGCTAAGATAAAACCCGAATACTATATTATAAATGTAGTTTTCAGGATTGATGTTTGTTACTGTAAAACACAAAGGCTGAACAGATTTGGATGAAAATTGGTGTGCACGTAGTTTATAACCTGGATTAAGATATAGGGTACTTTTAAACCTCTTTGGACCAAATTCTTAAATCCACGCGGATGAAGCCGCGCACAATCTAGTTCCAGAGACAATAGAACTACTTGACGATAACGTGATACGATAATGTCCGTAACCCAAAAAATAATTTAAAATAATTAAACCGACATCAAAAAAGTATGAGATAAAATTTGTTTCATACTTTACCTGTTGTCTACTATTTTTTGAGGTTGTTGTCTTTAGTATCAAGAAATTTTTCTACTTGCGAACCACTCAAGCAGCAGGGATATGCGCGCGTCGCTCATGTCAACAAATAGTGCAATGCAAACAGTGAACAGACAGACATATTCACACGTTCGATCTAACGGGAATCGATGTGATAATGACAATGTCATACTTCGGTATTTTCCACACGAACACAATTCCGTTGTTTTTGCACGTCTGTAACCCATTAATGACCCACTGCGGGTCGGGTCCTGTCACAATAAGCAGGACCGCCTCGCCTGAAAAAGTTTAAGGACAGAATTTTAACGGTTCAGATATCTTACGTGTGGGCCTGTGGGGTAAAGATCTCTAGACGTCAGTGGTCAGAGTCAGACGTCAGATTTGCACTTTTTAACCCCCGACGCAAAAGAAGGGGTGTTATAAGTTTGACGTGTCTGTCTGTTTGTCTGTCTGTGATTCGGTCGTGGCACCGTAAATCGCGTAAATTGATTGTTTTGATTTACTTTAAAGTTTATTTTTTTCTTTTCAGGGCAATTAAACAAATTTGATTTAAAAAAAATTGTGTTTCCAATAACTAACAAAAGATCTTGCTTCATAATGAGTTATGAGTGTGACGGTGTATCTTATATATTAGTAAAACACGTCTAACCTAACCTAACCAGTGATAGGTATTTCTAAATATGGCGCAATCTAGATTAATTTTGTTATCCTTCCAATTGAAACACATGCAGAATGTACCTTCAATCTTACAAAGGAGTCAAGGACTAAACTCTATTGTTTCGACAGTTGTAAATATTTGCAGCTATGTATTTGAGAATAGAATACACTTTAGAAAAGATCAAACGCTATCGCGCGCGTTGATGTCTTTTTATCGCAGCACGCCGCTCGCAAAAACTAACTTTTTTACGAAACTAACTAACTAATTCTTACTTTTTAACCTTTAGCCTGTATAAAAGGCTATATTTTATTTTGTGTTCTGTGAGGTTAAACCGTAGGACGAGTGGTTAAATATTAAATAGATCGGAAGGGAGTAAATCTGACGTTATTTGATTGTCGTCGAACAAATTTTTAAAATATTCGGAATTAAAATGTTCCATAGTCATATTTTACAACATAAGCAAATTTTCCATTTCATTCGATATTTTTATGCAAATAAACCCCTTATAATTATGCTTATGATTATTGGCTATTGCAAAAAAGCCACTATTTCACACTGTTTATCCTCTTGGTCATTAAATTATTTTATTATTCCATATTGTCATAATTACTATTCATTTGAGAGAATATTCTTGACTGAAAAATCAAGTCATTACGAAAAGTCATCGAGTCAAATAGGTGTAGCAATTTTTAATTTAACTGCCTAACCAGAAAGTTAACAATCGATTGGATTACAATGACATGTTTGTAAGTTGAATAAATGACAAATATCTTTCTTCATTTTTTAGGCATAGAGATAGCGACCACCGTAACTATACCTTTAATTTGTTAAAATTAAATTGTTAGAGAGTCTGCAATCTCACGCCGAAGACTATTCCCAACGTCAGCTATCTTGCTAAAAAGGTGAAATATTGCCGTCGCGCGTTAAACAAACGTAAATTGGAAATCGGAGGTCATAGAACTTAGAATCCGCGCCTTTCGACCAGCGACCATAGATAAAACACCGGCCGCCACCACCACGTCACTCACTCACCATTTATGTATCCTCGTTTCTGTATTCACGACCTGTACGTAGCAAACTGTTTATTATTCTCTAAAAGAATACCCGGTCTTTAGTTCTTTATGCTCAATAAATAATAATGCTGGCCGAATAGAAAGGCATTATTTAAACAGACGAGCATAAAAGAAGTTAGCTGGTATTCCTAATTTGAATACTCGATAACGGGACCCGAGCGAGCGAGGCTAAGAAACTAACGTCCGTTCGTAATTTCGATTTTATTTCGAGCGGCGATTACGCTTTGAATTAGAAAACTCGCAGTTACGAGCGCATATCTCGCAAGAAACTCACTTTACCGTTACGAAAATCAGCAGCAAACAAGGCGGGTTAAGTGGCGCGTTCGGCGGGCGAGAGAAAAAAGTTTTTAGTAAAAGTCGACTGACCTGATAAATGTCTCGTGTCGATCTGTGCGGCGACTGCGACCACCAGGAGCAGCAACCAGAACGCCTCCCAGGCGCCCCGCATTTTCAAATCACACACATCAACACCATAAAACACACAAGAGCTCCAGCAGGTTAACGATTAACGGGTGGCACACACAACAGGTTCGAATGGAAAGTTTGACGCGAAAGTTTGGTGACGTGTCGCGGGACGAGTTGCGGACAACCTCTCTGGTTGCGCGCGCGGGAGCGACTGGCGCGGACGGAGCCCGAGATCGCCGGCCGGCCAGGTGGGGTGGCCAGAACAACGCTCCGCAACTCCCAAGAGTGAAGTTTTAAGTTGGAAAACTATCCAAATAGATTCCGAGTTTGGATAAACTACCCGCGTAATTGTAACTTTTGTAAGGAGTAAGCACTAGGCAAATTATTATGTGTGCGTGTAAATATAGTACCTATACATAATATAAAATTCTCGTGTCACAATGGTTACCATACTACAATTTTTGGCTTGACCCATTTTTATGAAATTTTATATGCGTATTTAGTAGGTCTGAGAATCGGCTACTATCTAACATTTTAATGTCCATCCCTAACATTTTAATTTAATTTCTTTTTTAAAAAAAATATTTTTATTTTTTAGATAATGTGGCATTAAAATACAATAACCCTAAATTTCTATCCTTCTTTCACCAACCCTTATTTTTTAATAATCATTTAAGTAATTTAATAATTTTTCATCCCGCTCGATAACTTATACCTACGGCAAAACAACGTTTGTGGGGTAAGTACTTGTGCTAGTACAAGTAGAAGGATTCCGAGCTCCAGTGGCGCAATTGGTTAGCACACGGTACTTATAAGACAGTGTACGTGTGAGAGATGCCGGGGTTGTGAGTTCGAGCCTCACCTGGAGCATTTCTTTTATTGCTGACAAGGCATGTTGTTATAGCTATTTTAACCTCGCTCACCATAGCTCCAGTGGCGCAATTGGTTAGCACACGGTACTTATAAGACAGTGTACGTGTGAGAGATGCCGGGGTTGTGAGTTCGAGCCTCACCTGGAGCATTTCTTTTATTGCTGACAAGGCATGTTGTTATAGCTATTTTAACCTCGCTCACCATAGCTCCAGTGGCGCAATTGGTTAGCGCACGGTACTTATAAGACAGTGTACGTGTGAGAGATGCCGGGGTTGTGAGTTCGAGCCTCACCTGGAGCATTTCTTTTATTGCTGACAAGGCATGTTGTTATAGCTATTTTAACCTCGCTCACCATAGCTCCAGTGGCGCAATTGGTTAGCGCACGGTACTTATAAGACAGTGTGCGTGTGAGAGATGCCGGGGTTGTGAGTTCGAGCCTCACCTGGAGCATTTCTTTTATTGCTGACAAGGCATGTTGTTATAGCTATTTTAACCTCGCTCACCATAGCTCCAGTGGCGCAATTGGTTAGCGCACGGTACTTATAAGACAGTGTGCGTGTGAGAGATGCCGGGGTTGTGAGTTCGAGCCTCACCTGGAGCATTTCTTTTATTGCTGACAAGGCATGTTGTTATAGCTATTTTAACCTCGCTCACCATAGCTCCAGTGGCGCAATTGGTTAGCGCACGGTACTTATAATTTGAATTTCTGTTTCTGGTGTGGGTGTGTTGTGTTGTTGTCTTGTGTGTGTCCATGGCACCCACGAAACAGGGTATCCTAGTGTGGGGCTATGAGTGTGAAGCGTTTTTATTATTTATATATATATTGTAGTCAAGTGCCGTATTATTCCACGATTACGGGCAGTAGAACATTAACTGGCAACACTAATCGCACAGGTGGTAGCAGGTAGTAGGTAGAGGTAGAGGTAGAGCCGGTAAACACGTCCTCATTTACAACATCGCGGCAAAAGTCGGCAAAACGCATCGTTGGCATTTTTTTCTGTGCCCGAAAGATTTATGCAACATTTGTTTGTTTATTTATTGAAAGTAATTACAAAAAAATTTGTAATATTTTTTTTTGTTTTGTTCCAAAGTTTTTAGTGGTTATAGTAAAGCGACGGTATTTTATCAATTTAGACGTAAATTATACGTAGGTAGAGTCCCTGTAAAATTCTAACGTCTATTCAGTAATTCGAATCGAGTTCAAAAACAAATTATTCAAACAACCTGTATAAATCGATAAGTCCACAACTGGTTTATTTTTTATTTACTGTAAAAAACTGTATATATAAATGCTTATCATTTTTTACATAACATAAGTTAAAATCCTTGAACTACGATAACACCCCGAGGCATGTAAACCTATCACCTACTTAACCTTGCGACTGGTGCAGATCGAAAGCGATCAATCACATTAAGCAACGACACGTCGAGCGTGGACTGTACAAAAAAACTTCTAGAATTAGTGCTTCGAAGAGCGCGTTAAGCAGCCCGTACCAGTTTTGATCGATATACAGTTGGTATACCAACGAGTATACATTTACCTCGGTGCCTGAAGTCGAAAGCCTTCGAACAATGTGTGTTGCCAGTGATGACCTACGGTGCCGAGACGTGGTCCTTTACTGTGAGCCTAATCCACAAGCTCAGAGTCGCTCAAAGGGCAATGGAGAGAGCTTTGCTTGGTATTTCTCTACGGGACAGAATCAGAAGCGATGAAATCCGTAGAAGAACGAAGGTGACCGACATAGCTCCCAAAGTTTGCAAATTAAAGTCGCAATGGGCTGGCCCCATCGTTCGCAGGACTGACAACCGATGGGGAAAAAAAATTCCTCGAATGGCGACCACGTTAAAGCACAAGGAGCACAGGCCGCCCTCCTACCAGATGGACTGATGACCTGAAGAAGACAGTCAGTCAGTAACTCATTAAAGACCCACTACAGGGTCAGATCTCCCTTCATAATGAGAGGGATATAGGGCCGGCGGCGCGCGGTAGGCGGGTTGGTAGATTTCACATACCTATGAGAACATATTTTTTGTAGGTTTTCTCACGATGTTTTCCTTCACCGTAACAACAGGTGATATTTAATTCTATAAGCGCAAATAGCTTTTCTACAAAGTCATTGGTGCGTGCCACTGGGATTCGAACCCGGACCCCTCGATTCGAGGTCGAATTCTAAGCCACTGGGCTATCACGAGTTATCGTTATCACCGCTACCACCTATAACTCCCTTTTTCTTATACAGATAAAGTTATGTAAACACCACACTTAACCACCGTAAAACGTCTATCAACCTGATATACGAGTTATAAAGGAACTGTTTATAAATAACTGACACTTAAATATTATGATAATGACGTCTTAAGTTGCGAAGTTTTTCCGTCGCTGCCTGGTACAGCCTAGCACTAAATGTTAAGGAAAAACCTAACACGTAGCTCTCTGCACGGCAGAGGAAATAATGATGCAAGTCATTGGGGCCGACTGCACTGGTTACTATTACTTTTCGTTGAAAATCGTCCTTTTATGCTCGAGATGTTTGTTTTAAATTGTTTTTGTTGACGCGATGACGTGATGGCTTAAATACTACTTACCAGAACCTTAGAATAATTCACTATTTACAATAATTAAAGAACTATAATGACAATGAATTATAATCTAATTTTATTAAAAAACAATGTACCAATTTTATTTTAGGACACACTAAGTACCTACCTTATGTACCTTCTACAATAAGACTGGTTTATAAATCGTAAAATATTCAATGGCAAATAAATATATTACTTATTACAAAAATACCTAATTATGAACATTTTGAGTTTTTTCAAATTGCATTCCCAAACGGCACTGATAGCCCAGTAGCTAACAATTCGAGGTCATGAGGTCCAGTTTCGAAGGCCTGAGACGGAGACGGTGACGCTTTATTTAATTATCATTGTTTAGATTAATTAGTGTAACTGGCTTTGCCGTTCTAATTCATGTATGTAAAAAACTAAAATAAAAAAAAAACATTCAACAACAAAGTCCACTATCCGCCAAATTCATTCATTTTGTCATGCTGGTATCGGAGTAACATTTTCAGTTTTTAAAGGGAATCCCCAAAAACAATGGATGGAATGGAAATTACCCAATCGCATCAAGCTTTAACTTAAAGATGATTTGTATACAAAACTATTTTAATAGACCCTGGATGTATGAATTGTATTACCTTTGTTGTAAGCAGAGACATAAATTATTAATAGAATTACAACCGTCAAATGTCAAATAATGACAGCTGTCAAAGTCGTCATTCAATTTGACTTTGACAACCGATTAATGCCTCAGTCAGCGAAGCGTTTTTCGGATGCATATTATATCGCTTGGAATAACAGCTTTTACAGCGAATTACTATCTAATTTTCCAAAATAAGATGTATTTTGAGTGAACCGAAGTGTAATAAACTCCAAAATGTCTGCTGAACAGCCTGATCTTCTGTTCTTCGATACGTTTTCCCACGACACCAGCGAGGTATGTTCTTGTGTATTGTTGTTTATGTTTTTGATGTTTTTCGTATATTTATCCAGTTCCGATTCCAAAATAAAACAAAACGCGAGCTGTAATTGAATCGTCTTAATGTTTATTATGTAACACTTTTAAGCTAAGGTCAAATTTCCGCAGGATAATCTATTTATATCCCACTCTTCGGCGCATGCCTCATGAATTTGCGGAATAACTTAGCCCACAGGTACTGAAGAAATCTAAACAAATAAGTGCGAAACAGGTACTTTAACGTGAAATCGACTTACATAAGCGTTTTTTCAGTTACTTTTGAGTTAGTAGGGGCTATCTGCATATTTCATGGTGAAATCAACACCCTATGTAATATTTATGAATTTGCTGACGCACATGCATCCGCTGTATACCTACACGCCAGTTCAGCCATATTGAAGAATCAATTTTCTACAATTGAGCTCCCACTCCGGATAGCCAGATTGGTATCGTGTATAATTCACTTATTGTCACTGAGTGCTAAAGTTTTGTTATAGTCTTGAATCTGTTTTACTTTCGAAAGCAAATGCTGTTACAATATTCAGTAGAATTCATAAAATGAACTACAAAATTGGAGTTATGCTGTAATGTAAGTAGAATTGTTTGATGATACTTTGAAAAGAAACATAGAAACAATGAATATATCATTTTTTCTGTGTTATTTGATTTTCAGAACATTTTCGTTATGGAATTTCCTCAAAAGTTATATTTTTGTTTCCCTTTATAACAACCAGTAACAGGGTCCATGAGATTAATTAAGATACTTGTATCACCAGTTCTAATAAAATACTGTTAGGTATGGATAAAGTTCTTCTTAAGTTCAATTAACAGGTAACATTTGTTATTAGTATTACCTACAAATAAATTATTAAACCTATCTTCGCAGATTGGGAAATAATAGTAGTTATAACTTCTTGACCACTCCCCAGCTAAGTTGGATTCTTCAAGTTATCTCACTCAATATTGTGTGTAGTGTCTTAATCACTATCTATCTATAGCTGTGATAGCCCAGTGGTCTGGGTCTAAAATTAAATATCACCTGCTGTTACGGTGAAGGAGGAATGTACATTGTATATAAAGGTACATTGTGAAGAAACCTGCATGCCTGAGAGTTCAGGCATGCAAAGAAATGTTCTCAAGGGCATGTTCGTCCGCCAAACTGCAGTTGGCCAGTGTGGTGGACTGTATCGTCTGTATCCCTCTCATTGTGAGAGGAGACCTGACCTTGTAGTGGGTCTTTAGTAGGTTACTGACAATCACTGTCTATATTGCTTTATTTTCAGGAGCTGAACCTGGATTTGGTGCAGTTCCCGAAATCTGTTTATGTGAGGGAGATTCGCATCATACCCCTGGGAGCCCGTGTCGAGGGTGACTTTCCGGGTGGTGTGCGTCTTGGTGCCACCAACCCTACCAAGTTCCACATTGACTTCTTTGTGAATGACCTGAGCAAGCCGGGCGCTTCCACCTTCGAAGCCTTGGGAAGTATCGATTACTGGCAAAATGGTCAGATTCACATGGAATGCGGAGGCGAGGATCAGCCCAGGATACCAACTGATGGTCTTGTACTGAGAGGTATGAGTACAATTTTATGTTACACAGTTTTAAAATTAGTTTAATTTAATTAAGATAATAAAGTTACCAAATACTTAAACCCAACTACTTAAAATCATTGTAGAAAGTATTAAACAAGAATATATTCTCATCTTCTTCTTCTCTCGCCTTCTACACAAGCTTCAAGTGAGCTCAATTGTTTTAGCATGTTAAAAAATAAAGAGACCCAAAGGTCTTTGTGACCCTATAGAAAAAAAAATAGACTAATAAACACTTTAGAAAAAGTATGTTGAGCAGTTTCCACCAAAATAAAAGTATTCCAATTTTAGATGTCCTGTTTTTGATATGCTAGCCCCCATTGCACCCAAGTATGTTTTTTTTTATAAATAGAGCAAGCAAACAGACAGACGGGCCCCCTGATGGCAAGTGGTCACCGTCGCCTACTGACGCGTGCAACACCAGGGGTCGCCAGTGCGTTGCCGGCTGTGAAGGAGAGCTTTTTTATGCCCTTCTTGAAGAACCCCATGTCATAGTCCTGCGGGAATACATCAGCCGGAAGATAACTAAATTTATTGTTATTTAAGCTGTATTTATATTTCTTTGCAACAATCCTAAAAAACTTAAATAACGATGGATAGCTAACAATGGATACAATGGATGAACTAAATAACAATGGATGGAAGAAATATAAATACAACTTAAATAACAATGGATCTCCGCAAAGTGACACCTGGTACAATGAATTATTGTTGTATTTACTTACAGGTTGGTACACAACCATCACTTTAGCAGTCTACGGCACACTCACTCAAATAATAAACGACACACCTGTACCTACAAATGCTCCTCCTAGTGTCCAGCGTCCACCAGTAACGCGCGAGGTGCCTCCGGTCCAAGCCGTGCAGCCCCCGCAAGACTGGCCACAGGAGACCACAAACCCCATCCCGTCATACACCGGAAATGTAGCATCCGGCAACCCTGAAGCTTACGGTCCGAACAACTACCCAGAAAATTATGATAACCAAATGTACAGAGGCGATTACTATGACAACAACCAACCTAAGGATCCCAGAACGTACCACCATATGGAAGGCAACGACTGGGAGAAGGATCGTAGGGAAGTGAGCTGCGAAAGGGAGGGGGAAAGAATTAGACACAGTCCCCGATCACTAGACCATGACAGAGACCGACGCGACGGGAGGAGCCGTAGACGATCTTTAGACAGAGGTCGGAGCCGTGAATCTTCGAGATTACGAGACCGGAGCCGTGACCTGGACAGAATGGAGCGACTTCACTCTAGGTCACGCAGCAGAGAAAGGGATTACATAGTCAAAGGAGAGTACAGACCGCTCAGTCGATCCAGATCTCGAAGTATCGATAGAGACAGAGGAAGATTATCCACCGATCGCGACTGGGATAGGGGATCGTACAAAAAGGACGATTATCGTCGTCATCGGGACACTTCATATGATAGGTCTCGCGGACCTTCATATGAGCCTCGATCTCCGTACGATAAACGAGCTACGTCATACGAACGGAAAGTGCCCTACGATAAAGCAGCACCGTATGAAAAACGGCTGTCACCATACGATAAGCGGAGCTCCTCTTACGAACGGCGAGCGCCATCCTACGAGAAACAGAGTTCGTATGACAGGAAACGACACTCACCGTACAGTAGGATGCGAGGGTCGAGCTACGGGAGTCGGTCGCCAAGTCGCGATGACCCGAGAAAGAGACCTAGAACTCCGCCCGGGGACCGACGACCCATGTCACCCAGAGAAGGCGATGTTTCGAGCCCTATCAATTCCGTACGATCCGAAGAGGCCCCCGACTATGACAGAACTAAGCAGATACCCCGTATTGACTACTACCATCAAAATTACAGACATAACAACTCGATCAGAAGCCCATCGCAGGAAGTTGATAATACATTTGTCGAACAACAACATTCTAGCTTGGTTACTGTGCCGATAGTTGAGAACGCAACAGCACCTAAACCGGAGTCACCTATTCGACACCCCGAAGAATCAATGGATGCGGAACAATTTGAACCTATATTGTCTGATGAGGATATATGCGACGACATGGATGCACCCTTCATAGAAGTAGAGTACGATGGAAATGAGTATTGTGGGGTTGATGACATCATAAAATATTACAATCCGTTCAAATCGGAATGGACGAAATATGAATATGTTAATATGATTCATCTGCTCTCGAACGTAAAGGAGAAATCAAAAGATGTGACGAACGCATCGTTTGAAGAACTCTGTGACACTAGCCCCGATTTGTTCAAAATCGCCGACATGACCAAAACTGCGAAGAAGGAGCAGAAATTCTTCACGAGCACATTCCAAGACATCGATAATTCGGCCAGAGAAGATTGGGTTCACTTGTGCGAACAGTTATTTGTGTCTCTCAGTAATTTATGCAAAACCACCGACATAATTCTCCGTATATTCGGAAGTCACGCCGATGTCGATGAGTTTACTGATGTATACAATTTGCTGATAACATTTTGTAAGATCGGTTTGAACTTTGACCACGCGTTGGCTCAGCAGCAGCCGACATATAAGATAAGGCACATGAAATGTGGAATCAGGTTGGCGGAAGCTTTGATGGCTCACAAACATAATGGACTCGTGATGGAGGCGTTATTGCGAGCGGGGATCAACATGCCGATGCTGTTACTGGAAATGTACACAAAGGAATACATGGCATTAAGCATTCGCTTGATGATACTAAAAGCGTTAAACGCTTGTCTGTCCTCGAAGCAATCCATTGATCATTTCATGCAAGAAGCAGTGTTCCCCAAGTTTAATAAGAATGAGAGTGATGACAGAAAACCGAAGAATGGTTACCAAGCCCTGATTGCCATGATGGAAGCGAATCCCCTCGCAAGACTGAAGTTTTCAATCAGCGCATTGATAAAGAAGTTGAATATTTACGAAGTTCTAGGAAAACTTCACGATTTGGTTATGAATTTCAGCAAATCTGCTGGCGAAGACAACCAAACAGACGACCATGAACTGTCTGAAAGCGATACTGAATTTATCGTGAACTCGTTTTCAGAGATACTCTATATGTATCGATCTCAGTGCTTTCATTTGTCACAACCAAAGAGATTCTTACCAGTGTCTGCTCAATTTGAAATAAACAAGGAATGTTCAAACGAAATACTGCTTGAATTCTTCGGTATTCATCGTATTTTGGAGGTGTGTTTGTATTTATTGACCTGTCCTACCACATGTAACAACTTGGTGGTAACGAGTCCAATACACGACTTCATTTATGAGTTGGTAAACAGCCACAATGGCTTAGTATTCTTATATAAGAATATGGAAATGAGCGAGATTCTATTCAAAACACTAGTCCAGCCATATGGACAGCAGAACTCTGATGAAACGCCATACCCTCATGATAGCAATCTAAGCAACTATACAGACTTGCAAATTCTAGGTCTCGAATTGGCGTACAGACTTAAAGCTTTGTACTATCTGGAGTCGATTTGTGATTTGCAGGCTGGGAAGGGCGATGAAAACGAGCTGATTGATCGATTACAGGCTTTATACTGCCTCAGTTTTGGAAGCATCGGTAAAGTAGCAGTCCCAGAAATCATTGTCATGGGTGACAATGCTGAATGTTTGATGGAAGTGTTTGAGACCGACATAAAGACGAAGGGTAAGAATGAGTCACCATCAAAACAAAAGTCTCCAGCTAAAGGATACGCTATAGAATTGATAGTCTCCGCCGTTCGATATTCCGCAAACGTGCCATTTTTGAAGAAATTTGGACAAAGGTTAATCAATGTTTCAAAAGAACATGACAGATTCGAACCGAGCGTTTCGAGCGTGTTACAAGAAGTCATTCCATACTTGAAGCCGATAGAAAAAATGACTCTTCTCACAGGCGACGACATGGCAGAGTGTGTGGAAATACTGAAAGGAAGCCTGGAACACTCAGCCGACTTGCCAGGAGAACTCATGACCTGTTTGAGGATATTGCGACATTTCTGCATTTCCGATTACGACAAAACAGTGTCGATTGCTTGCGAGTCGCCCACGGAAGAGTATGTGGAACTCAAATACAAGTATAACGTGCTCCAACTCTTTTCTCTGGACGGCGTTGCACATTTGGCTGGGATATTGGATCGATTGACCACGCATTTTGAGCAGCCTAGTATGCACACGTCCTTCTTCGCCTCTGTTCGAGGTCTGCAGCTGGCTCAAATGCTATTACCTTGTCTAAGGTTGCTCGATGAAATGCTCGCAAGGGTCGTCCGCAGTCGTGGACCGAGATTCCGCGACCTCACAGCCGCACCTGTGCTGTTGAAAACTTATGGCATCGCTAAAGCTTTCCCTGTGGGATCCATCGGGTATAGGACTGCGTCGAAAGCAGCCGAGGCCGCGGTCCGGGCATTGCTAGCTTACGCTCAACCGATAGCCGATGACGCAAACGATGGAGATTCGATACGGCGCGGTCCATGGACGTCTTTGTGTTCCGAAGTGATATCCTACACGATGACGGCACCGTATACCTTCGTGCCTGGGCTTTTGGTGTTCTCCGAGCTCCTTCCCTTACCGTTGCCGATGCAAGCGAAAACGGCGCCGACTGATCGGGAACTGGCGGACGCGTCGAACGAAAGGCGACTATGGTCTGCACACCTCCACGCCTTGTCCAACGACTTGACAGACATGATCCAGATCATTTGCATGTCTACGTACCGACCAGTGGTGCACATGCTTCGTCGAGTCTGCGTTCAGATAGCTGATCTAGCTCCAAACACTGCAGCTACAGTCGCCAGAGCGGCAGTCGGTGCTGTGATGAGGGAGTTGAAAGAGGGTGAGCCAGCGTCAGCGAGCTGTGCTAGAGTCTTCGGCTTCTTCGCTTGTTTAGTGTCACACGCGCCTGTCAAATGCGCGGTCCTACACGCGATGAATAGCGGAGGGCCAAAGTCAGCGGATGTTCAATTGGCGTTGTGCGGAGTTTTAAGCCTTTCCAACGCGTCCAACGAACATGTAGCCGCACAGGAGTTCGCGGCGCACGCGTTGGCAGCTCTCTGTGATATTGAAGTCACGTTAATACCTGTTTCCGCAGCGTCGGATGCGTTGCTCGCTAATTCGTTGCCGAATAAAGAATCTTTAATGACCATCCTCGATGCGACGGCTGATTGTTTGGAATCCACAGCGAAGACTGGAGCTGTGGCGTCTTCGATACTTCGCGCATACTTCGTGTTGACAGAACACGAGTACGGGTTTCAGCAGTTCAAGAAATTCGTAGCGCGAAAGAAGGAAACCCTTGGGAAGTATTTTAAATGGGTGTTAGAGAGTTTCGGTGAGGATAAGATGGAATGTCTGAGCTTGTACGTGGACCTGTTCAGGATCTTGAAGGGGGAGGAGGGGGAGGGGCCTATAGGGAGGAAGAGTGTTTTAAGCATGAACGAGATAGCTGATATGGTGGGATACACGGGCGCTGAGGAAGACCACCCCGTTTTCACTCTGGAGAAGATTTTAAAGGTACGTATTTTTAAATGTTTGAACGTCTTGAACTCTTGATGATACGAATAGATTTTAGGCGCTTTTGTATCTGAAATGATAACACTCAATAGATATCCTAGGAGTTATAATGTCTATGGGCCTTATATCAGCACTTTCCTCAAATGAAAATCTGATTTAAGAAAATTGACCTCGAAAAAAGTAAACTAAATTCCACTCAAAATTACACCAAATATATTCAGATGGACAGCGTAGTCCTCAAACCAACATACAACCTCAAATAAGGTATCTAGCATAGATTTTGATTTGCATTGGCGACTTACTTAATATTATAAATAGGAAAAATTTGTATTTTTGTGTGTGTGTGTGTGTATGTTTGTAACGAATAAACTCAAAAACTACTGTGCCGATTTAAAAAATTCTTTCACCATCGGAAAGCTATTTACATTCACCCTGAGTAACACAGGCTATAGTTGTTGGTAGATTTAGTCAAATTAATTGGCAGAGCGAAGCCTGCCGGTCAGCACCCAATAAAAAGTATCCAATAAAAAAAGTTAAGTGAAATTTTTGTGTCAGTCACATTTTAAATATGTTTTTTTTACATTCCAACGAGAATAGGCTTGATGACTAATTTTCAAAAACTCTTCTATGATATTCAGAAGTTTCTATTATGTCTAAAATATATCATATTTTTGTAGAAAATTAAGGTTTTTGTGCAATAAAAGTACATTTAAATTTTAAGTTTCAAATTCATTCCAAAACGCTCGCCGGTGTCATGGCGTCTGTCATTACGTCACGGCTCAGTAAAAAATGCCAGATCGCGTATGCTTACGAAAAAAATTACGTTTACTAAGACGTGACGTAAATTGACGTAATTCGATCTGATGGGTGTTTAAGCTATCATGGCGGATTGTTGTATTTTGTAGATTTATTTTAACAAATAAATTATTAATCTCGACATTAATATGAGAATAAATACATGTTTCAAAATCTTTGAATCCCATTTCATTAGATCAGATAAATATTTTGGCGATACTTGATTACTGTCATCATGCCCATTGTGCAACAATTTTCAGGACAACAACTGCGACGAGGACGCCATATCGAACGCCTCCTTCCTCGCCACTCAGCTCAGGAAACTGAAGCCCGAGGACGGCCCGTCTCCAGACGCCCCCGACGCCGCGCTGCCGCCGCCGGACACCCTGGTCGCGCAGTTCGCCGCCAGGACCGTGTACTCCATCGGGGAGGCCGGCGACGAGCGGCTCACTGCCGGCTACTGGCTCACCGTGCCCGCTGCCGGGGGCGATGATGACGTCAACGACAATGAGTTGGTGAGAAGCTGACTTTTTGCAGAATATGTACTTTAATTATTTTTGTCTCAGTAACCCATTAATGACCATGGGAATTGACATGTCAATCATAACTCTCCTACAGGCATCAGTATCCGTCCTTATACTAGTATGTTACAATAAGTTATTTAAAACCCATTCAAAATAATGCCAATAAAATTACTTCAGTTTCATAATCGATTCAAGCATGTCGATTCTGAAGTCGGTCAAGCATAGGGATGTCAAACACCATGCTTTACACGTTACTTATAGAATGCTACTGTCAGTAACCCATTAATGACCCACTGGCGGGTCGGGTCTCCTCTCACAATGAGAGGGATGTAGGCCGCCGTCCACCACGCTGGCTTACTGCGGGTTGGTGGACTTCACATATCTTTTAAGATATTTTTTTTGGTGAATTCTCAGGCGTGCCGGTTTCCTCACGATGTTTTCCTTCACCGTATTTTTTTATAATCAACCACAACATATGTATAAGCGGTGATAGCCCAAAAGCTTAGAATTCGATGGGGCCTGCGTTCGAATCCCAGTGGCACGCACCAATGACTTAGTAAAAAGTTAAGTGCGTTTATTAAAGTTAAATATCACCCGCTGTGAAGGGAAACATCGTGAGGAAACCTGCATGCCTGAGAGTTCACAAAAAAATTGTTCTCAAAGGCATGTGAAGTCCACCAACGGGCAGTAGTGGTGCGTGGTGGACGGCGGCCTACATGCATCTCATCGTGAGAGGAGACCCGACCCTGTAGTGGGTCATTAATGGGTCACTGACAACTAAAGTAGTATTTAACGTATTTGATGTGTTACCAGGTGTCGTGCGACATAGCGGAGTTGGCGAATGCGTTGGTGGCGGGAGGGGCGGAGGCCTTACGGGGCGCGGTCCGACGACTGGCCGGCCTCGGAGCACGAGCCGAGCCCCCGCCTAGTGACGATAAGAGACCCGCTGGTATGATTCCTTCTGTTTGTTCATTATATGGATGTAATACATAGTGAAATCCGTAGAAGAACGAAGGTGACCGACACAGCTCTCAAAGTTTGCAAATTGAAGTGGCAATGGGCTGGCCACATCGTTCGCAGGACTGACAACCGATGGGGAAGAAAGGTCCTCGAATGGCGACCACGTTTAGTTAAAAGGAGCACAGGCCGCCCTCCGACCAAGTGGACTGATGACCTGAAGAAGACAGCGGGAAACCGTTGGATTCAGAGCGCCCAGGACCGGGCGGAGTGGCGTCGATTAGGGGAGGCCCGTGTCCAGCAGTGGACTGCCAAGCGCTGAAAGGAAGGAAGGAATACAAAGTGAACGGTGATAGCTCAGTGGGAAAGAATCCCACCTTTTACACAATGTCACGCATCGGTGGCATTTTTAAAAAGCTTTATAAAAATTAATATACCTACCGTAACGGTGAAGGGAACATCGTGAAGAAATCTGCAAACCTGAGCTTAAATTTATTTATTTATGTATTACTTAAATTTATTTATTTATTTATTACTTAAATCTGTGATGATTTGTTATAATTGGAGAATGCTTAAACCTGAGTGTATACTAACGAGATGTTTTATCTTCCAGTGGCTCTCAGTCGGGTCCGCGGCGAGGGCGGGGCGGACGCGTTCCGGTCGCGGCCGCCCAACACGTCCCGCCCGCCCTCGCTGCACGTGGACGACTTCACCGCCCTGCACCAGCCCTACCCGCCGCACGCCCCGCACGCGCCGCACGCGCCGCACAACGCCAACAGGTCTGTACTACCGGCTAGTATACGGCGTGTCTATCCTATAAGGCACTCAATAGATTGTCACGATATTTGACTTTTAAGTCTTTTTTGAGTCCTTATCGCGGGTAAGACACGACATTGCCGCGGTACGAGTGTGAATGGTCGTACAGAATCAGGGCACAGGTCGCGGTTCGTGCGTCAACTGTCACTGAATAAATAAATAACGCTTCACACTCACAGCCCCACACTAGGACTCCGTGTCGTGGGCGCCATGGACACACACAAGACAACAACACAACACACCCAGACCAGAAACAAACATTCAAACTCATCATTCAAATCTCTGCTCTGCTGGGAATCGAACTCAGGACCTTCAGTGCACCGGTGTGTTAACCACCGCGCCGCTCAGGTCGAATAATAGAATGAATGAATGTGTGTGTGTTGCAGGGGCATGCGGCGCGGGGTGGCGGTGGCGGACCGCGGGCGCTTCGCCTCCGCCGCGCCCGTCCACGCGCACTACCGACACCTGTGAGTACATTATACATATACATATACAATATACATATACAATATACATGCACGATACTTATTTGTTCATTTATTTACTTTATTACCGACCTCAGAAAAGGTTATCGATTCGACATGTATGGATGTAATATTAATTGGCCTATCACGGCTTCCTAACAAGTATACCAAATTTCATAGGTGTATGTATGTATGTATGTATGTATGTAATAGATATGTTTGTCCTCGCATATCTCGAAAAACTAATTGACGGATCGGGTTTGTGCTTTTTTTGTTTGTTTCCATTTTTTCATTTTACAATTCATAGCAAAACTTACAGCTGACATGTCAGACAGTGTTATAAAGTGTCATAAAAAGGAAGGGTACTACAGGGTCGGGTCGGGTCTCCTCACACAGTGAGAGGGATGTAGGCTTTAGTCCACCACGCTGGCCTAATGCCGGTCGGTGGTCTTATTCATTAATTATAATCGTTCATCAATTTAATTACATTTATCATATTTATGTAAGTATAAAATTCAATATCACTCAATTGTAATTTTTGGAAACAAGCTTCCGGTGCGGGCATTACCTACTTAGCTGAGCGAGTTTGGACAACTTAACGGTAGGCCACTGTAGCCTCGCTGTCGACTAGTTATGACACATCAGCCAATGAGGCTCGCGATTGGGACGCGATTTCGCACGCATTCAACTCGTGCGTACGGTTGCCGTCACGAGTGGTGAGCACAACTTTCATTGGTCGGTTTGACATTGACTGCGCTGCTGTAACGCGATTGGTTCGACACTCGTCGGTTAGTCAGTGTGCGTCGTCTATTGGTCCAGCGCGTTTCGGCTGCTGTACATTGGCCGGAAGTGTACAATATCCCCACCACTGATAATCTGTGCTCACGACTCATGACGGTTACTATACACGTCCGTTCACGCACGAACAATACCGACTTTAGAAATTCTATGGGAGCGCTCACACTGTGCGCGACGAATTTGACGCTGATTTCGGCCGCGAACGTACGTGTACGCACGAGTTGAATTCGTTCGAAAACGCGTCCAAACAGAGCGCTGCCATAGTCTATAGTCTATCTATACCATGATTCATGATCATTACATAAATATGTCTGATGTTTATAGCTTAGTTTTTATAAGAAGGACTTTCAAGTTTGGTCAGTTTTTCTTTTTATAGACCAGTGACAATAAAGTATTGTTAGATATGAATAGTAACGGATAGCCCTACTGTGGATTGGTTGTCTTTATTAAGTGAAGTATCCTTTTGAAATAGCGTAATAGTGTTGCTGATGCTTGGCTGGCCTAACTTGCTCAAAGTGACTTCTTATAACCGAGGTGTAGATATATAGAGGCGTCATATTCATCAAATATACATAATTTTCTGTTACTAGGTAAATGTTTGCACTCAGAATTAATAAGAATATCTAAGAAATAAGAATAATTAAACTTTAAACCCATGAGAACAGTCACTGATGTAATATTAAAGTATAAATACATTGCATTATTGTGGTTATTCAATACGCATCGAACAAGCATATTGATTCAGTGTATTGAATTACCAATTGCAGCTAATTTAGATCGTTTTATGTCCATAGAGTGATTTAACGACTCAATAAATTGCAAAATACATACATAATATAATAATGTAAACAATATGAGTGCAGATTACCGCTATAAGATAAGTGATGCAGACTAACTTTTCTTATTCTTAATATAAACGCACATTTATGTATGTCCGGCATGTAATATTTCCTTCAATGTTAGATTTTTTCAGTCATGACCACTTAAATCATCCAAAACTATACAAAAATAGCTATTATTTTTGCATAAGTAATTGTAATATCAACTTCATGTAGATTTCGTACTAACACCATCATCATTGTAACTAGTCGATAACGAGGGAACTTGGAAGCAGCAATCTATGTGTATATTGCCTCGCGATGAACCCCGCTTTCTGCCTGTTTTTCATCTTATATTATTGTGTTATCCTAACTGTTGTAGCCAAGCAGTGGGCATGCCCACGTCCTTTACTCTATAGTTGTGATTCTTACGTCGGTCGGCTGGTGTTATTTTTATATATTTATGTGACATTCATCCGATACCTACAGGCTAAAGGATGTGCCAATCTTTGCCTTCATTATCCGTGGAACAAGCAATTATAGTCTGTGATATATGTGTATCTCTCTGATATGTATGAAGTAGAGCAGATATTTGTGATTCAACTTAATGTGTAGTCCGACCAGAAAAAGATTTTTTTAATGAAGGCGCGACATTTTTTTTTGACATCGCTACACCTATCTATCTTCTATAACTTCATTGGCTCACTGGTATAACATTCATCAGTTGCAGTATTGCCATTAAAATAAATAAGATCAAAAGTTCACATACCATGGCAATGCCCAAAAACCCTTGTAAAGCTGAAACTGTTTCGTCACTCAAAATTTTGTGCTATATTTCACAGCCTAATTATTGATAAAGAATTGAATTCAAAAACAAAACCTGAATGCCTTTATTTCTGGCATTACATATTCATATTTGAGATAATTTGCATCAGCGTTTTTGTTACATTATTGTTATTTTGTCGTTGTAAATGTCATAAAAGCCAGATAATCAGTAGGTTTGTGTCGTTTCGCAGTCGCGGCCGTGGTGCGTGGGAGATGGCCGGCCAACACTTCGGCCATTTCGCTCCAGCCTCCCAGTACATGATGGGTACGTAGCTATGTACTCTTACCGTCAACATTATATTATTATGTACTGCTAGGTATTGCCATTACAGGTGGCCGGTAGAGCCCTAGCAGCTCGCCCGGGAGGCACCTTGCCGCCAGCCTGAACCCGTCGTAGCAGCGTGTTCTTCGTGTGTTGTGTCGGCTGGGAGGTGCGCCAGAGATATTTCTTTGGGGCGAACATCTTAGTCCTCATGAGTAGCAAAGAAAAATCGTATCTGAGGGTGTTTGTGGGTGATTCAACCTCAGATATGATTTTTTCTCTTTGAGGTTGATTGCGGGCGTCCGTGGGCTGCAGTAACCATTTAACTTCAGGTGGCCTGCGTGTCCGTTAGCTACCCGATTACTGAACACTTTGCCTGTCCATTAAGTAAACACAATAGTTAAACAACGGCAATGTGTGTGATACACATATGACTCAGTGGACAGTCAAGTGGTTAAAATTGTTAAACTAACATTAGTTTTATTTTGATTTATTTTGTAGTTTTTCTTTGCATTTTTGCATACTTTAAAAGGTGAATATGGATTGATCAGAGTGCCCTGTCCAACCAAAAACTTCATTTTCAAAAGAAATTACTTCTAATAACATTCTCAGCTACTCTGTTGTCACTTATTTTAGGGTCATATATCCGTGTAAAGTAGTCCAAATATATTGATTAGTTAAATTAACTGTTTGTGCTAATTCCCAGGTGGGATGAGCTGGGGCGGAGCGCGGATGCAGCGCGGGCCGCGACATCGCACTTTCATGCGATAACCTGCCCCACCTGCATCGCCATACGCTACAACCTGCGCTACTGACCACCGCTGACCACCACCCCCCACTACTGACCACCACTGACCACTGTCGACGACGGTTGACCACGCGGTCACGACGTTTGGTCGCCGAATCCAAAATAGTATAGTAAGGAATGATTAGTACGACCTTTTGTTGAAGTGATAATATATTTTCCGTCTGATATGAAAGGCGATAGAAAGGTTTTATATGAAGCTGTTTAAGATGATCAGCGTTAAAAATTATTTTGTTTGAGTGTTTTTAAAATAAAAGCTTCTTGATTAGTGTGCTTTCGAATATAGAGAGTAACACATTCATTGTGCATAGCACACAGTTTGTTTCGTTGAAATGAGTTCCCATTGTGCGTTGCTAAAAAAACAACGTGTTTCGATTTAAATACTACATATTATATGAGCTTAACAGAAGTGTGTTCTAAATATTCATTTTGATACAAAACAAATATAATGATTAAAGTAGCGATGAATTATAGTGTAACATCAATAACTTCTGTGCTGAAATAAATCAGCGTATAAATACTGAATTTCCAAAAAGTACATCCGAATTTCATTTAAAACTCTTTAAAATTTCTTATTTTTTTATTTATTATACAGTACAAGATATACATTAATTCTAAAGGTTCCTTACTGTACTATCGCGCAGTGACCAAGTGTTATAACTTCAGTGAGTGCATTCACGGTACTTTGACTAAGTGTACACGAAATGTGGATTATATTTTGTACATTAAACATAATTATGTGAAGTGATGTATTATGTGAAGTGAAGACGGATTAAGCTAAGAAAGAAGACGTGGTCTTATTTAAATGATTTATTATTAAAGAAGATATTACATAACATGTGTGAATTGTGTTTTATTACTTCATAGATACTCATATGTTTTACCTATCTATAGACAATCATTGTTAGCCTTATTCTGGTCACTGGTTTGGATTAGAAATCTTTGGATAACTTTAAATTTCAAATTTAAAGATGCCATCTAATATCAATTAAAATGAATAAATAAACTTTTTGTGCGTACACACACCGAGAGTGAATCCAAATAAAACAATTGTAGAAAATTTAGAAACAAATCAACTTTATTATCAAGATGAAAAAGATCAAATTATATATTATACACAAGCTACGTAACAGATATGTATGCCGAGTCGACGGCCAACATAACCCCGTGTACTCACTGCAACATAAACGGACGACACTATACATAATAATACATATACATAATATACAATACAATACGACACTGTGTATACGCCATATTATACATTATACATATCAAATCGAAACGAAAATCGCATCCGAACGAACGATGCGGTTACGCCGAGGTTTTTCAATAGCGTTGCCTATAATTGTCTTTGTTTTTAGTTTTGTTTAATATTATAATTAAATGGTAAAACATCTCACTAGCATAAGTTTATTTACAAGGCCCGGGGGCGCAGTCTGTTATCGTATAAAACTATCACTCGCGCACTTTGCACGGGGCGCACGCACTTTGCACGTGGACCACGCACTTTGCACGGGGCGCTGGCACTTGCACGGGCACCTGGCGTGGCACATCGGTGTCCCACTGGCACCGTGGGCACATGGAGTGGGTGCGAGGCCCGGCGGCGGCGCGCCCACTAGTCGCCAGGGTGCTCGGGGCATGATCTGTTCACTTCGAACCATTGGTCTATACATCTGGAAATGAGAAAAAGATATATTAGTCAGTGTGTTATAGTGGGTTTTCTGTTGATGAACAGACCTACATAAATCCCTTAAATAAATAATGTTTCATGAGACATAACACAGAGAACACATTCGACTCTGAATGAAAATTAGTTTTTTTTTATAATTAGAGCAAACAAACAGACAGACGGGCCCCCTGATGGCAAGTGGTCACCGTCGCCTACTGACGCGTGCAACACTAGCAGTCGCCAGTGCGTTGCCGGCTCTGAAGGAGAGCTTTTTTTATGCTCTTCTTGAAAAACCCCACGTCATAGTCCTGCGGGAATACAGTTAGTCTCAACATGTTTGACTTATTTAATCACGGCTTTAATAATAATGAGTGGACTTAATGCCAAATGTTTTTGCACCCAGTGATTATCAAAATGTCTTTATTGTTCCTTCCTTTGTACTCCTTAGTCAACTGTATAGAGTGTTTTAATAAGAACAATGTTGCTATCTAAATAAGGCATACATAATATCTATTAGATACATCAATTGTTTTCCAACTTTCACTAAAAACATTAACTGATAGTTACTTCCAAAACCACTTTTACTTTACTTGTCAACAATCAACAGTCACTCCTATTAAACAGAAGTAGGTGACATTTACAAACGTGGAAACTGGGTCGGGCGAGTTTTCGCTTCGTTCGGAGGCAAAGACAACTCCGTTTCGACAATTGCAAGATACTCGTAGCTTCACGCAGCGGAGTGGGCGCCCGCCGACCTACTTCGAGCGTCCTGGACTAATAGCCCTTTATGTTTCGAATCGCTTTCAAGATCGCACAGTTTCAACCAAATGTTTATTTTTGTTATTTTTCACGTTATTCGCAGTGTATTTAGTATACACTCGTAATATAGTGTGGTGTAAGCTCAAGTATTCTTCTTTTTATACCGGGTTGAACCATTTCTTATGTCTCAAAGGATTGTTTGCATACAATGGGGGGTGGGGGGATGGCAATGGACATTAGTGACAACTGGAGCTGCAACGTGTGTACGTTTAATGGGCGTAGTCTAACTGCACTATAAAATAATTCATATTTCCGTTTAAAGACTGCTGAGAGTTTTTTCCCGCCCGCCTTTTTCTCCCAGTCTACGTTTTGCCTGAGATTTTATAATGCAATATATAGGTATGACGTTCATTTATTGTGCACAAATTGTACGTGAAAATGAATAAAAGCCTTTGAGTTTAGTCGAGTAGCATCGATTAGTTGCCCACGTCCAGCAGTGGACTACCAAGGGAAGGTAGGAAGGTCTCCTTCATAGCCGGCAACGCACTGGCGACTCCTCTGGTGTTGCACGTGTCAGTAGGCGACGGTGACCACTTTAAAATCGATTATTTAGGAGTAAACACCAAAAAAAGGGTAAGGTTTGCGTGGCCGCATGCCGCCGTAAGCATCGGAAGGTGCAGGAGAGCACATCTGGTCTCCAGAAGATGAGCCCGTTCTGGGGCACCGCACGTGGAGGACACCGGTGCGTTCCATTGGAGATCCCGGAGTCCTCCCCAAGCGCAGAGGCAGGCCCCCGAGTGGGTTTTAGTGCGGTTCAAATCCCACATACCCCGGTATCCTCTCCCAAGGTGCCGGGTACCTTTTGAAGGTTTCCCACCCGATACCAAAAAAAAGGTATGCTCACCCCTTGTGATAGATGCAGAGGCAAGGCAGGCGCGCGATGGTGTCGCCGGCGCTCAGCTCCTCCAGGCATATCACGCACTCGCCCTTCGAGTCGCTCAGCACGTCCTCTGGAAACCACATAGATCGCTTGTTAACTTGCTGTGTCGTTCAGTGATTGTCTACACTTCAAGAACTGACGGAACGGCCCATGTTTACCTGGCTACACCTTTGAGGCTGACCAAAAAAGCAGTCATCGTCAATGTACCTAGTTATTAAAATGAAGCTAACCCATATACGCCATTGGCGATCAAGTACGGAGTTTAATATCAGCCTTCCATCTTTAAAATCGGATCAGTTCGATAGTACCTACTGAACTGCATCGTCATGAGTGGCAGCACCACCAGCTTGTTTTTTTTTTATAAAATAGAATCGTGCAGGCCATTGGACCAAAACAAAACACTGTGGATTTGGAAGGAATTAACTCGTCTCAAGTTTTCGGAGCATCACCTACACCTACCCAATTAAATCATAATTTCACGGCCACATGTTCCAGTGCTGTGCACGGGTCTCCCCACACTAGGCGGAGGTCTAGAAGCTGCTCCAATGCGGTGCGGTGGAGAAACGGGCTAGTGGCCAACCCGTGTCGGATGTTTTCAAACGCAAAGGGCCTCCGACTAGGATTAACGACTGCTGTCGTATCGATAACACCCGGAACCGGCGGCTTAACATGCCCTCCGAAGTACGGAAGCGCGCATTTAATTTTGGCTTTTCTATAAATGGTAAATATAGGTGGTATTTTTTATAATTTGAAAAAGGAAAATAAAACAACACTGACCATTATATGAAAGCCTGGGCCTGGTGAGGCACATGACCAAGTGGCACTCGATGTCATCTGGCAACACGAATTTACTGCACACTGGGCATTTGATTCCTGCAACAACACAAAAGATAAGTTAACAACATTACTTACGACTTACCGAGTATGGCCACTAAGAAACAAACATCGACACCCCTGTCACGATTGGGCAGTATCGACTGAAACAAGATGATTTTATGAAGGTATGTCATGTCAGTAACCCATTAATGACCCACTACAGGGTCGGGTCTCCTCTCACAATGAGAAGGATGTAGGCCGCCGTCCACCACGCTGGCCTACTGCGGGTTGGTGGACCTCACATGCCTTTGAACTTTTTTTTTCTGAACTCTCAGGCATGCAGGTTTCCTCACGATGTTTTCCTTCACCGTAACAGCAGGTGATATTTAATTTTTATAAAGCGCACATAACTTTTTATACAAAGCCATTGGTGCGTGCCACTGGGATTCGAACCCGGACCCCTCGATTCGAGGTCGAATTCCAAGCTGAAGGTATACTAGTAGGTAAAGAAACATACTTTTCGCCCCATTCATCTACTGGTTTCAGTTTAAATACGAGTATGAATAATTTTAAGGTTATTTGAAAAGTCGATATTACCGAAATAATACAACGAGTTAATAATTTTGCACTCACAGAAAAATAGAGCCGTTGCCTTATTTTTAGACACGTTTATTTTAGCACTGTCGCTGACGTTACATTAGAAATAATAATATTGTATGTACGATGTGCGATTAAGGTTATATGGACTTTTGATAAATAAACTGAAAAACAAGATGATTTCATGAATTAACCATTAACCTATTTGTAAAAAATCGGCTAGACTACTAAACTTTTGGCTATTACATTCGAAGTCCGATGTTTTAACACATACTGGTTACTAAAACTTCACAGCCTTACGAAAGTGACCAAGGCCGAAGGTTCCTGGCACCAAAGTTCGTTAGTTACCGCGTACACACAAGCGACTATCGTCAACAAACACTCGTGCAATCATAAATCCATCAAAAGTCCACACGACCACTGAAAAAACTATAACAGTCCGAGCTCACATAAAATTACCGATCAAACACCACCACCGCACCGTACAACCTACATTTACATGGTTATTTCCACAGATGTAAATCTAAATAGATCACGCAAATTTAAGTACTTCACACTGTCAAAATATTTGAAGTTTGCGCAATGTGTAGTTTAATCACACACGTCAGATTTATCATTTCTGAAATCAACTAGCTCAAATAAAATCGATTTATTTGATACTCGTTATTAGCCACTGAGCCGACCTCGGAAGAGTCGACGAATCGGAGGGAAACGATCGAATGATGATGAATAATTAATCTCAATTCATATTGTCCGTATTGGCGCTTTTTAATGGGCTTAGCGTTGATGTAGGATTCCCATCACTAAAACGTTATTTTGGTTTCAGTAGGTAGTAAAAAAGGGCACTTGGTCTTCAGACTGTTGGGCTAACTGGCGTTATCTATTTAGATCTATATCTGTGGTTATTGCCGTAATATAGGACAAGGATCGAGCGAAAGGTAGTATTGCATGTGGAGCCAGTGACCACTGACCACCATTAAACGATCGATACGACATGAAACAACGATAGGTCAGATCTTTGAACACAATAGTCGATACTAAGAGTGATTACGTTCCGTCTACCCTGTGTTTAATATTGTATGATTTCAATCAATTCTGTAAAACACAGAAAAAACAAATACCTACGTTTAATCCACTTTTTATACTTGTCCTATTTGGTAAACAATATTAGCGTGTATTTTAATTTTAATTTGCGGTTTACAAATAACGCCGACAAAAAATTTATTAATTAATACAGAAACTAATTTCTAACTATAATTACTTGTATTTAATTTTTTTAAAGCAATTTAACTGTTTGCAATAAAAAGTAGTGCAAAATTAAGTGTTGAGCTTTCCATATTTCATATCATAATTATCTTGCTGGCGGTATCACAAACCCCGACGTAAGTTAGGTCTTATAGGTGGACTACAGTCTACAACCTGTTGTGGTCAGGTGAAACAACATTAGCATACAAAGGATTTTATTAGGCGCAAACAATTTGGTTCGCAGCTATATTTAGCGTCTGGTATTTCAGCCCTGGTGGCTGTCAGTCACATTCGTAACTTAGCTGGGTCGACACGCTCCAAGGTCACCGCGCACTTGAATACGCACTATATAACAAAGAGCGGTGATAGCCTAGTTACTTAAAATTACGACCTCTGAATCGAGGGGTCCCGGCTCGAATCCCAGTGGCACGCACAATGACTTTGTGAAAAAGTTATTTACTGTTGAACAATTCATCACCTTCTAAACATAACATAAGGCAGCCGGCCGTCACCACAAATACCTACCATAAAACACGAACACCAAACGTTTGTAAAACAATAAATTTCAACCGTGACGCGTTGTGTAACCGGGGAATTGCATTGTTTACGCAATGTTTGATATCTTTATGTAACACGCAATGCACTGTGCACTGAGCGCGAGCAAACAGAGCGTATTGCACGCAGCCTGACATTTGTGCTACTACTAACACTATGCTATTCTGGTGAGCTGAGGCTTAGATAAATACACGAAAATCCTATAAAATCAATTGTTTGATGTGTGGAGATGATTTGATGCTGATTTTGATAATGATTTGATAAGTGGAGATACTTAACCAGTTGGAGATTGTCATAAGCTACTTTTAAAAGTTTTTACAATTTTTATGCGTCTTTAAAAGTAGTATCTCTGCAAACTTCTGTCTGTCTGTTGCGTATGTTTGCCCTTTATTTGGCAGAGCGAACCCTGTTCGTACATACGATAATATTGGATGTTTTTTTGATTTTGAGAATAATTTTTAAGTAACAGACGTTTAACAATACCAGGTCACAAGTGATCCAACTACTCCTCGCTACCCTCTGTCTCGTCCGACCAATCCCTGGAGTAGTGGACTGCACCACCGCGTGCCAACGGTGTCAGCTGAACGAGGATCACCCTCGTCTCCTGGAGGTGTACTGCTCCATGTGCCAGGAGTGTACGACCCGCAGAGGGGAACGGAAGCTCAGACGGTCGGATGGACAGCAGATCATTTATAATTTAGAAGGTACGCATAGCTTGACAACAACGGTAGCCTGTGCCATGACCATCAACACTAATGACAGCTCGATACGATTACTTTACGAAACTGCGTAAGTTCATCGAGGCACTGGTGTAAATCTTCCGTTAATCTGTTCAACGATGGAGCAAACGGGGTCTAGTGGAGGTCACGTCTTGGTAATCATAGCGGGGCCTTACTGCTCGATAGACCGGGCGGCGAAAAGCAAGTAAACGAGAGGATCCGAAGATCGGGCTCAGTGCAGCGCCTTGGGAGAGGTCTGAAGCGAGCTGAAGAGAGCTTGGCAAAATTGTGCTACTTTATATACCTACAGGTCAGTCTGTAAATCTTAAGTGGTACATTGCAGGGACGGATCTCCTTTCACAATGAGAAGGATGTATTTAATCAACCAGGCTGGACTTGTGCGGGTTGGTGGACTTCACATATCTTTTAGAACATTAGGGAGAACTCTCAGGCATGCAAGTCCCCTCATGATGTTTTCCTTCAAAAGTGAATCGCACAAGGTATTCGCAATGTTATTGGTGCGTGCCACTGGGATTCTCGAGTAAGGGACCGAATTCTTAACTTAACTACTAGGCTACTAGGCAACGCGTACAGGTCAATTGAAGGTAAGTGGTCAACGAATTCTATCTTAGGCCGTCTGGGGATACGTAGTCCTTGAAAACTAAAAGGGTCGCTTGAATCACATATATGTATACCTTTCAAAACACATTTATCTCTAGAGAAACTCAATTAATTTGCTCGTTTGATGATGGATTTTTACTTTAGATGTAAAAGGGTCTTTACTTTAGATAGTCTACTATCAAATAGAGTCCAACATCAAAGGGATATTCAGGTTAAAACTTTTCAGTTGTAGATAAGGATCGCTGTGGTTCACAAAAAGGGATACAGGCCACCCCCCGACCTGGTGGACTGATGAACTGAAGAAGACGACGGGATAACGTTGAATTCAAAGGGCTCAAGACGGGCGGAGTTGCGTCCATTAGGGGAGGCTCATGTCCAGCATTGGACTGAGAGGGGCTGAAAGGGAGGATTTGAAAGCGACGTGAACTGCAGGCTTTTTTGATTCTTCTTTTTTTTAAACCTACTATACCGGTAACTCACAAACAAACCACCAATTGGATTCATTAACCTCCAAATAGCATGGGACGAAGCTTGCCGTATTTTGGCAAAGATAATGATTATCTCGTCTTGTTTATACTCGCTACTCGTATCTGGGAGGATCCAAGTTTTCCATTAGCTTATGTAAGTTGATTCTGTCCCTCAGGATTCGGCGAAGTTTATTTGCTTTAGGGATATTCTTGTCGGGTTACCGTGGGCCATTTGTTACCATTATATTTTATTGTCGCTGCTTTAGCAATGGGAATCTGTGGGAGATTTAGGCGATTGCAGGCGATGCTCTGAGGACGTCATCTCGCAGTATTGTTTATGCCAGCGATGTAGAGAAAATAAATTTTATTAATAATACTATCTATTAAATAACTCATTTGGTCATCAAAATGTCTAAGAATGACTAAGACTCAGATGACGTACGACTAACTCGCACGCTGTGTGAGCGCTCCAGTAGTATTCCAATGATCGAGATCATTCGAGCGTGAACGCATAACCAATTTCTCTTTCCAGACATCCCCGAAGGCTGCCCGCTACCACCACCCTGCGCCCCAGACCCGGACGACCTTCCTCCACCACCGCAATGTAAGTGTCCATCTCTACCACCTGGGACCAACCCTGCCATGTCCCACTGTTAGGCACGGCTCCCCACAACAGAGGGATGCCTGGAGCAGTCTCCATCACGCTGCACCTATGCATGCTCTCCATGTCTTGTATTGGTTAGAAAGGCTTGTTGAGCGGAGAGACTATTTAAGCTGATCATCTAAAGCCACTCATCTCCAATCCAATCTCATAAATAACAACACATTCCAGTACGATCTGAGATATTATATCTGCACCATTGGCGTTCAACATCAGGTGGCCTGTTCCAATTAAAAACAAAGAAAAACTTTACTTGCAGATCACCCCGACTGTCCACCACCGCCGGCCTGCGACCCAGGGGACTACCAACCCTACACCCTGGCCCAAACGCGACCCACCGCCCCAACGACCACCCAACCTACCACTACTACCACTACTACCACGACCACGCAACGCACATGTCCCCCTTCGCCGCCTTGCAAGCGAGGACGTCCCTACTTACCATGCTACTACCCATGTTTACCGATGTGTCCGTGCCCTTATCCACCGTATACAACGATCAGTTCAAAGTCGGAGCAGAAAGTGGATACTTCGACTGCAGAAACCACGGGATCCCTTTACGTGTATGTTGGCGTGCCGAAAGACATCTTAGAAAAAGCGAATCGTTGATTTTTAGATGTTTGGAAGAAAAGGGTAGAGACGAGACGCAAAGATGAGTTGAAGCGTCTACACATAGTTTGTCTATACATTACTCTAGTTAGAAAATTACTCTAGTCTGCAACAAAATGTCTAGCAATAAATGATAAAATATCACTAATTGGTATGTAAATTTGTACCATAAAAATTAGTTTCTATGATTCAGGTTTATAAGCATAAACCTTTGGTTATTTACCACTGTTATCGTAATTGCTATCATAATATTTACCATTTAATAACCTTTAATCATCTTAATCATCCAACCTTAATCATCTTGTGTCAGCAAATAATAATAGAACTTAGATAATCTAGGTACATAATATATTATCAAGTTGTTTAACTCCACAATAAGATGCGTAATATTAAATTCTGTTCAATTGCGTATGTATGAAAATCAGACAGTAGACATATTATTTTATGAAACGTTTTTTCATCAACATTTGCCAAACATATTGTTTAAAACTGTCAATGATAGAACAAGGACTTAGGATTTGACTTTGTTGCGAAATATATTACATTTTTTCTTACCTACTATAGATATCGATACTATAGATATAGAGAACATAATACATAAAAGGGGTAGGCATAGTAGTTCTTAAGAGAAATTTGTCATTTGAGGCTCATTGATAGGTATTAGTAAATAGGTGCAGGAAAAATTGAATTCCTACTAATAGTATATATTTATACCTACTATTAAATGTGAAATTTTGTGAGGGTGGATGGATGGAGAAACGAATTGTATGAAATTCTTTCGTTTTTAACCTGAATTAACACATAAGATACTTTTTATTTCACTTTGGACTAAGTCCTAAACTCCAAGCTGTTTTGTAAAAAAACAAACTGAGAATTTTCCATCGGAGCTTACAGCCTCATCACTTAGAACAATACCGCGCCCACCGGGGGTAGTTTTCCCCGAGACTAAAGGGTTGCTATTACGTGGCTCGTTGTAGCCTCGCGTGACAAGCGGCGGTAACCACCCCCGTAATTGGCCGCGGTCAGTTGCCGAGTGCACCCCAAGGGGTAGATCCCGATTGAAACGGCTATTTTGGTGCAAGGCTAATAGGTGCAATCGTAGAAAAGTGAATTCTGTACATGGAAAGTATTTTAAAAAGACGAATTGATTTGGCATAAAGGACGATAACAAAAACCATAAATCGTGTTTTAGAATTAATGTCTGTCTGTTAATTTGTTACCCGATCACGACAAATCTACTGAACGGATTTTGATGAAATTTGGTATTATCATAGCTTATAGCCTGGACTAACATATAGGTTTTTATCTAGATATCGACTATAGAAAAAATAAAAAGTTAAAAAACATTCAAGAACATCTGTTTTGTTATTGCACGAATTTAACACAAGAAATTTAAATGAATGAAATTTAAATAAATACTGAAGTTCACGCGGACGAAGTCGCGGGCAAAAGCTAGTTTGTGTATAAAATGTAATTAAATCTTAAGTTACCTTCGAAACATTTAGTGGTATTTAGCCCAGTGGCTAAGAACTCGATCTCTTAATCGAGGATGACTTTTTTGTGTTATGAACATGTTACAAAACAAATGTCACCTGCTTTTAAGGTGAAGGAAAATCGTATCTCAAACAGGATCTAAGTTCTGTCTGACGTTTCTTCTTAAGAGTAGGTAGTGGTACCTACCTACCTAATTGGCGCGGACATCTTTCAGAAGTTACCTACCTAATACTACATTCAACTGACCATTAGACAAACAAAAAGACATAACCTGCCGTATATGCGAGCAAAAACAAAGAGCGCAGGTACATAAATTGAAACGGCTATAAAATTTATTATCAAGTACCTAGTATCAAAGCAAGGAAGCGCTAGTACATACGTGCGCGGCGGCCTGATGTGGTATTGCCACATACGTGTGGTGATCGACCTTGTGTGCCATTCCTGGGTCGGAGTGACATTCAGAATACTTCTACAAAGTTCTTGGGGTTCCGTATCCAAAGGGTGCGTCAGGACCCTTACCCCGTGTTGCACAAAGTTGCCCGTACGACAACATCATTGCATACATTTTGTCGTAAACCATTGCGTATTTCAATTAGGACAGATCTAAATGTTAGAGGCCTGTGTTCAAATTTTGTCGTGCTGGTCGGTCAGTGGGTTATGTCAGACAAGGACAAGGCCTTACACTAAACTTCAGTTGTCACTCAAGTATTGTGATTTCGATATTAATCGTAGACCGACTTTGTTTCTGTCTGCCAAGAAGTTTGTTTTGAATGACAGTCATGAATAAAGGGATGAGTGAGTATCGATATAACAGGGTCCACCGATAAGCGTGAACCGGTTCTTTACTCATTAAGTTCATATCTTAAATGTCACTAGGAAATCATAATTTTTGAAAAGTTGACTGCTGATACTATGCGGCTGGTGCAGATAGACTCGTACTAATAGACCTTCTATATAGTTTACTTAATACATTCAAGGTAAAATATCAAAGTGTACTTCATTAGCAACAATATAAACTAACTACAAACATTCCACCACTAAACTACGAGTAATACGCTAAATACCTCAAAAATTTCATAATAATACGAAGGTCTGCAACCATATTACATTTTTTGCGCTCTATGTGACTTATTATAGAACTAGCTGACCCAGCAGGCTTCGCTCTGCCAATGAATTTTTTTATTTTTTTTTATTTTTATTTAATAGCCTATGTTACTCAGGCTGAATGTAGCTTTCCAATGGTGAAAGAATTTTTGAAATCGGCCCAGTAGTTTTTGAGTTTATTCGTTACAAACATACAAAAATACAAATGTTTCCTCTTTATAATATTAGTATAGATTTTCGTAAGCGTTCCAATACCGGTAGGTATAATGTGTTCCATTGTCAGTAACCCATTAATGACCCACTACAGGGTCGGGTCTCCTCTCACAATGAGAAGGATGTAGGCATTACTCCACCACGCTGGCCTAGTGCGGGTTGGTGGACTTCACATGCCTTTGAGAACCTTTTTTTTTTCTGAACTCTCAGGCATGCAGGTTTCCTCACGATGTTTTCCTTCACCGTAACAGCAGGTGATATTTAATTTTTTTTTTAGATAAAGCGCACATAACTTTTTTACAAAGTCATCGGTGCGTGCCACTGGGATTCGAACCCGGACCCCTCGATTCGAGGTCGAATTCTAAGCCACTTGGCTATCACTGCTGTGTTGCATTACCTAAGTTAAATACCAATAATATGATTAATGCCACCTTGTACCTGTGTACATGTTATTTAAAAGTAGCAAAAACTAAACATACATATTTAGAATCACAAAAAATTCGCGACTTCTAGATATTTCTTAGAGTACGAATAATAACATTCTAATTATGTACATATTCGTAGTTTGTCGCTCACCCTGGACACCGTGGTCCTTCGGGACTCAAACTTATCGTTGGTCTTAAAGAAAAATTAAAACTTAGGACTTTTAAACCTGAAAATAACCTGCCGTATAAGCCTTGTAGGTATGTAGGTATGTAGGTATGTCTGCAACCTATAAGTGATCCATCGCCGAGTCGTCAGTCGGGTTTACTACTACAATGAGAAAATGATATACCAAACTGCTGGCTACAGCAGGAGCACCTGGAGCATTTGGAGCATACTCCACCACGCTGCTCCAATGTGGTCAGTGGACATAGCTAACTACATACGGTTTGTATAATGTTAAAATATGTATGACGTGCATTAAGTGTGCACAAATTGTACCTAATAATGAATAAAAGCATTTGATATTGAATATCTACAAGTAGCGCAGTGGTTACGACACCGGTGTGCTGCGCTCGATCGCGCTGGGTCCTGGGTTCGATTCCCAGCAGAGCAGAGATTTGAATGATGAATTTGAATTTCTGTTTCTGGTCTGGGTGCGTTGTGTTCTTGTCTAGTGCGCCCACGACACAGGGAATCCTAGTGTGGGGCTATGAGTGTGAAGCGTTATTTAAATAGTAGAAACACATCCATTTGCAAACATTTTAGGTATTTACCATATAGTATCCTTCTGGGCGGGCGGCGCAGCTGGGCGCCGTAGGCGGCGGCGTCCGGCTCAGCATCGGGCACGCACGTACCGATTATGATCCCCATAATCACCATACCACACCGCTACCACTACCACACACCACCACACCACCAAGTCTTCACGTCCTATCCAATCCCATGGGGCCAGTTCGAACACCGAGTCTATTCCAACTTACTCGTGTAATCTCGTTTAGTTGAAAATATGCTCGTTTTGTACACTTTCGGACGAAAAAAATATTCACTTTCGGGTAACAAGATTCGAATAAAGATCTATAATATATGTCGGTAAGTCGAAAATAAGATTGTTTTGTGCACTTTCGGACGAAAAAAATGTTCACGTTTAACGGATAACAAGATCACAAGAATACACTTGAAGATCGCGTTCAATACACGTTTACCTCGGAGATAGATAAAATGTGAACTCGTTCTTTACTTTGTCCACTAATTGGTCCCCAAGATACGGATAAAGAATACGCTTGAAGATCACGTTCGAAACACGATTACACTCGGAGCCAGATTAAGTGCGATTGGACGTTGAATTTCGATGCACTTTGTCACGTACTCTATAACTCTCTATATCTCACGTTTCTATAACTCAATGGGTCCCTTTATTTCTCAAGTGTCTAGTTAATTCAGCCTTTAATCCACCGTCATATCTGGCTATTACTACTGCCTTTGTAGTATAATGCGCAGGTCGCGTCTAACAATCACCTAGTAATAATCACTCACGAATAACAACAAGTGCTGATTATACAGGCGTTTGTACACCTCGAAGGTTGGAGTGAGACTGTTGGGTCGACAGTGAGCACGCCAGTGGGTCACTTGGCACGCGATCTGTGACGTCACGCCGTGCGTCATCAGTCCTTAGCGGGGGTAAGGACTGTCTCGCTGGCCAACAGGTGCGGTCGTAGATACGACTGTCTGACGTTTGTAAACCTTTAATGACCCACCATAGCGGTGATAGCCCAGGGGCTTAGAATTCGACCTCGAATCGAGGGGTCCGGGTTCGAATCCCAGTGGCACGCACCAATGACTTTGTAAAAAAAAAAGTTATGTTCGATTTATAAAATTAAATATCACCTGCTGTTACGGTGAAGGAAAACATCGTGAGGAAACCTGCAGGCCTGAGAGTTCACAAAAAAAAATGTTCTCAAAGGCATGTGAAGTCCACCAACCCGCAGTAGGCCAGCGTGGTGGACGGCGGCCTACATCCCTCTCATTGTGAGAGGAGACCCGACCCTGTAGTGGGTCATTAATGGGTTAAAACAACAATGACCCACCGTCGGGTCGGGTCGGGTCGGTTCTCAGCACCCAATGAGAAGAATGTAGGCCCCAGTCCACTACGCTGGCCTAGTGTGAGTTGTGGTCACCCCTTTGGAAACACCGTGGAAAATTCTAGGTCACGCAGGTTCCGGATGTTTTCGGACGTAACCCGGGTCGGTGTTTTTAAACCGGCCGAGCCTTCGACAAGGTTTAACGAAAGCTATCATATCGATAACAACCTGGGTCGTCGGCTTAACGTGCCCTCCGAAGCACGGAAGCGCGTGTAATTCGCCACCAGCGGTCACCCATCCAGGTACTGACCGCGCCTGACGTTGCTTAAGTTTTTCGATTGCTTACGATCTACTCAAGCAGCGGGACTATGCGCGCTGTTACCTTATTATCAGACCTGTATATAACGAGCCATGTACAGCGGTAACTACTCCTCTTAATTAGGTTTACGGTAAGTACATTAAAGCCGGAAAAGTGCTTTTTTTTTGCTAACGTGCGGCGTGCTTGGATTAGATTACCGACTTCATGTGAAAGATTTAAGTATTACAGGGTTTTGTTTAAATGGATAGCACAGGTGTCACTGTGGTCAGCTGACGTTAAGTGGCCACTGCGATCCATGGACGCCCACGTCCAACTAAAAGATAAAAAGTCCTATCTGGGGTTGTAGGCGGGTGCTATGCTACGTACGAGGACTAAGATGTTCGCCTCAAATAAAGTATGCCATACTTCCAATTAACCGTATTAATTATACTACGAATATACTTCAAAATTAATATTACCTTTGACTGTAGTAAAAAATATAATATGATTTCCCCGCAGTAAGTAAAACTGCATGAAGAAAAAGAAGCAAATCTCGAGTCTTTCAAAGCTTGAGAAAAACGCTTCGTATAATTTAAAAAGTAGACGTGCGCCGTTCATTAAAAGTTTGAAGTTTTCAACTCTGCACATATTTATATTTTAATAACATATATTCCGGGAGCCAGTAACAGATTTACATGACCAAGTTCCTCCCGATCGAAAATTCCTGAGATGCATAAGGGACTTATACTATGAATACTAGTGGCCGTCAGCTGCCACTCCGATGGTGGGTTGGGCCGTGGCACCCTCCCAAACATGCAGAAAAAAAATTTTTTTTCAGTCATTTCCTCTCATTTGAAAATACATTCAGATTATAGTTTATCTAGTACTTTAAAAGAAAAACATCGTCAGCTGACCATAACGCGGTGGATTATACGTCAGCTGGCTCCTTGAACATGAGAAAAAAAATTTTTTTTTTAGTGATTTCCTCTCAACTAAAAATTTACCTGGTGATAGTTTATATGCTACTATGAATGAAAATTAACGTCAGCTGGCTGTATCTCGGTGGAAAGTTCGTCAGCTGGTACCTTGAAAGGGGTAACGCAACAGCATCTATGACCTACTGAATCTTATCAGCTGACGACTTTTCCCTTTACTTACAGGTAGCTGATGTTTTTTATTATTTACTAGAGTATTTTAACAATTCTCATAACAATTTTCATCCGGGAGGAAATAACGTTTTTTAAGTTATTACCGTCTTCAAAAAAGGAGGTTATCAATTCGACACGTTTGTATGTAATATTCTCAGAACCGCACAATTTTTACATATTATGTTGGTCTATTACGGCTTCCAAACAAGAATACCAAATTTCATAGGTGTATGTATGTATGTATGTATGTAGATATGTTTGTCCTCGCATATCTCCGAAACTAATTGACGGATCGTGTTCTTTCTTTGTTTTTTGTTTGTTTGTATTTTGTTCAACTTAGGGAATGGTAGAAATTTCATCAAAATCGGTCCAGTAGTTATCGTGATATGGACTTTAAACTAAAAAATACGAAATAAAATAATTAAAAAAAAAATAAACCGACATCAAAAAAGTATAAAATAAAATTTGTTACATAGTTTAGGCCTACTATTTTTGAGGTTGGTGCCTAAATATAACAATAGAAACAAAATACTTGATACTAAAGACACCAACCTCAATAAATAGTACTTAGCGCGCGCGAATGATAACTATTTATTAAATTATAGCGACAGCGACTCTGATTGGGACGAAGATTAGTTAACACTGCTATTTGACTGACCTGTTGGTCTAGTGATAGTGGTTAGCGACCCTAACCACTACGCCAGAGGTCGTGGGTTCGATTCCCACCCAGGACAAATATTTGTGTGATGAGTAGTGCCAAGATTGTTTACCAAATAAGACAAGAGAATAAAAATTAACTGTAGTGTTTAATTACTCTATGAGCGTGTTAATATAGTAACAGTTCAGTATAAGATAAACATGTCGAACGTATTACCTTTTTGTGTCTTTTGTAAAAAACTAATGGTCAGTTAAAATTATTTAGCGAAGATAAAGTTTAAAGTCCATATCACGATAACTACTGGACCGATTTTGATGAAACTTTTACCATTCCCTAAGTTGAACAAAATACAAACAAACAAAAAACAAAGAAAGAACACGATCCGTCAATTAGTTTCGGAGATATGCGAGGACAAACATATCTACATACATACATACATACATACACCTATGAAATTTGGTATTCTTGTTTGGAAGCCGTAATAGACCAACATAATATGTAAAAATTGTGCGGTTCTGAGAATATTACATACAAACGTGTCGAATTGATAACCTTCTTTTTTGAAGACGGTAATAACTTAAAAAACGTTATATCCTCCCGGATGAAAATTGTTATGAGAATTGTTAAAATACTCTAGTAAATAATAAGAAACATCAGCTACCTGTAAGTAAAGGGAAAAGTCGTCAGCTGATAAGATTCAGTAGGTCATAGATGCTGTTGCGTTACCCCTTTCAAGGTACCAGCTGACGAACTTTCCACCGAGATACAGCCAGCTGACGTTAATTTCCATTCATAGTAGCATATAAACTATCACCAGGTAAATTTTTAGTTGAGAGGAAATCACTGAAAAAAAAATTTTTTTTCTCATGTTCAAGGAGCCAGCTGACGTATAATCCACCGCGTTATGGTCAGCTGACGATGTTTTTCTTTTAAAGTACTAGATAAACTATAATCTGAATGTATTTTCAAATGAGAGGAAATGACTGAAAAAAATTTTTTTTTCTGCATGTTTGGGAGGGTGCCACTGCCCAACCCACCAACGGAGTGGCAGCTGACGGCCACTAGTATTCATAGTATAAGCTCCTTATGTATTTTACGAAGTTTCTCTCGAGAGGAAATGATTGACCGAAAATGCACCTGGCTCCCGGACTAATACTTTTACTGAGAACACAACGAAGGTAAGGTAGTTAGGTTAATTGAGTTAGTCTTTTTCTTCTATCGTTTTAGCCAACGAGTGAAGTACCTAAATCATATAAGAAATGGTCATTGCAATTGCATTATTAAAAAATTACGTGCATTTTATACAATTTAACAACACCTGATGTAACGGTGAAGGAAAACAACATGAAGAAACCTGCGCAATCTCCATTATGTTCTCAAAGACATATGAAGTCCACCAACCCGCATGAGGCCAGCGTGGTGGCCTGTATCCTTCTCATTGTGAAAGGAGACCCGAACCTGTAGGGGTCACTCATGTTTTACAGACTATTCATCTAATGCTTTCGTATCATTTCATACGACCCTACTTCTACTTTCATAAATATATGTCATTCATTTTATTTTATTTATTTATTATTAGCGGTGATAGCCCAGTGGCTTAGCACCTCGAATCGAGGGATCCGGGTTCGAATCCCAGTGGCACGCACCAATGACTTTGTAATAAAAGTTATGTGCGATTTATGAAATTAAATATTACGGTGAAGGAAAACATCGTGTGGAAACCTGCATGCCTGAGAGTTCACAAAAAAAAATGTTCTCAAAGGCATACGAAGTCCACCAACCCGCAGTAGTGTAGCGTGGTGGACGGCGGCCTACATCCCTCTCATTGTGAGAGGAGACCCGACCCTGTAGTGGGTCATTAATGGGTACTGACATTTATTATTATGTATTATCCAAATTCAAATTGTAATAAGCATGTTTTTGTCACGCTTGAAACGCATGACATCTGGCTATTGCCCTACACATACGAGTTGAAGCACTCATTTTTTTTATTATTCGAGATTATCCGCCGATAGACAGACGCCCAAGCTAATTATAGACTCAACTAAATCCACGTGTCTCCAAAATAGTCACAGGTTCCCTAATTAGATTTACGACTAGGGAAATTGAAGTGGTTTGTCTTTCACTTTCTGGTTCAACATTTTTGATTAAGTATAACTAGTACTTTATAGTCGGAGACAGAAAATCTCTGGGTATGTACGTCGTCAGGTCACAAGTGCGAAACAAATGGGATATCGCGATTTTGAACTGACCAATCACGATAGTTTATTTTTCTTTCCCCCCCCTCTCACCTCAATGCTTGGCTGATTTTTTTCTTGGTAGAAACTTTGACATGCGGTGTCGGTTAGGTTCTGTGGTCGTTGCCTTAATACAACGATACAAGAGCATTAAACACAACGTCACGTCAGTCGCAATAACGCCAGCAATAAAGTATCACGGTGGAAAAAACACGGGATAAGAAACAGAAGGGAGGATTTACGAGCCGCCGGCAAATATTACACTCGAAATGATAAGCCGAGTACGCGAGAGAAATTGTCTGCGCAAACATTGAGGTGAGAACATGACTGAAATTGATGAACATTTACCTAAAGTAGGTAAATGTTCGTCTTGTCGGGATGTCTATTTCTAAGTGATGATGTATTTGTTATTAATGAATGAATAGGCGGTGCATTTTTTTTGAAGAACAATTAACTATCATTTGCTTTAAAGCAAGGCAAAACACAATAATAATAAATGATTGTTTCACGCTGATTTAAAGTGGACTCTAGTAAACACAATGATAAGAAAACTTGATACTATAGAAAATGCGAAATAAACAACTCCATCATAATCAAAACACAATTAGCCACGACCAATAATAAACTAAGTATATCGTAATTGAATCACGACTACCTGACATTAATGGGGAGTCCTATCCTAGATATTAGCTAACAGTAAAACGCAATAGAACACGCAAAAACCCTTAAAGCGCTGCAAGTCAGCTATAAACGCCATTTGCTGTGTATATCCGCTAATGAAATGGAAAAACATAACCGTAAGCATTACATTTGCGCGTTATGTGGCGCTGGCGAGCGCATTATCGACTTACTACGGCTTATTTACAGTACAGAGTGTCGTTATCTAGACATTGGATGTTGTTGTTATGAATCTATAATAATAATTAGAAGACGCGTGTGAATCGCCAATCTATCTTAATCCTATTCCTATCAACCAGGGAATACCGAGGCAACAATATCGTTATGTTTGCATTCAGGGTCCATAATTGTCATTGTAGCGGTGATAGCCCAGTGGCTTAGAATTTGACCTTGAATGGAGAAGTCTGGGTTCGAATCCCAGTGGCACGCACCAATGACTTTGTAAAAAAAGTTATGTGCGCTTTATAAAAAATAAATATCACCTGCTGTTACGGTGAAGGAAAACATCGTGAGGAAATCTGCATGCCTGAGAGTTCAGAAAAAAAAGTTCTCAAAGGCATTTGAAGTCCACCAACCCGCACTAAGCCAGCGTGGTGGACGGCGGCCTACATCCCTCTCATTGTGAGAGGAGACCCGACCCTGTAGTGGGTCATTAATGGGTTACTGACAATTGTCATATTTGACAGTTTGCTAACTGCCAACTATCATTTGAACCAGACAATACTAAAACAATACGACCAATTGAAATATATTATATCTACCCGACCGAACAAAAAAATATTTTGGGAAATCGGTCCCCAGTTAGCAGAGAAATGTTACCTACATTCAAAAAAAAAATACACACCCGTCAAACTAGCCTTTTCCTTTTTTGAAGTCGGTTTACAAATTCAAACTAAATTAAATTTATCAATAGGGGTACGTGATTTTTATGATTAAAAGAAAAATATTATATTTCTGTCACTAAATTTCGTGAAATGTGGCGAAAATTTGGCAAAAGACCACTCGTGCCATTAGTAAAAGAAATAGGTCAGACCTAGTCGAGCGCCGGCCGCCAAATGAGTAGTCTTCCTTCCAATTGTTTGATGCTGAATTATTCCCACCGACACCGAGACTAATTGTGTTTTTATGACCTAAATCCACATCCCATTCTTCTCGGATGATACACTCGAGAAACGTTCAACGTACTCGGTCACTTACCTAGATATCTCTAAATATCTCACAAGATTCATCCACGTACAACACTATTAAAGGAGACATACTTATGTAATAAATGAACATGCAACAATAAAACTCTGAAAAGCATACATACTAAAGGAATATGAATTTTAAAAGTTATTTAAAAAGTAGGCATTTTTCGGAGTCATCCAGGGTGTCTACGTGTTTACTATACAGTCAGTCATAAGTATGTTATAAGTCAGTCTTGACATCCTCCCATACTAATGGCAACTAGATATGATTACTATACGAAACCGCGTTAAACATAGACTTACACAGTATCGTTACATCGTACAGGCACATGACGAGGTAGGAAGGTAGACTATCCTCAAAGCGTGACACAGTCTGAGTTGCCCGATGATGGAAACCCCCGATTAGTTACAAGTGTCAGTCACGGTGCCCATGGGATTGCGTGCGAATTGGGACAGTTCCGGGCAACGGCGTGATTTATCAGCGCTCATCCCATTTCACACACCAGACACCGGGGATGCTGGGCAATCGCGGGACGTATGAGGTCGTTAACCCCGGCCGGAATGGGTGAATGATATCTGATCTGTTTCTCAGTTTGCAATGAATACTCTTTCCTCATTCCTCTTTCTAAGTTCTATCGATTGGCCTACACTATTTCTTATGTTATGGCAAAAACACGAATATCCACTTTTTCGACTGCTTTTTCACTTCCTCTCTTTGTCATTAAGTGTGCACATCTCGCACTTGGCAATAAAGAACAATAAAGATGTTTTGAATGGAACTTAACTATTAAGTAGGCTGAAAATGTAGTTCTCTGGAAAAGCAATAAAATTGATCCTATTTTTCGATTTCATTTTTTCGCCAAAGAAACATTTTGGTTGCTAGAGAAGGCATGAAGGTTGCAAGGTTTTGGTTACTAGAGAAAGAGGCGACCCCTCAAGGGGGAGGGAGGCCTATACCATGCTTCGGTTTTCTATTACGTCTATACAGTTTGTCTGATAATAATAATTTAACATCAGGGGTTCTGCACCATTGGCTTTTATGTTAAAATCCATACGGCGAACGATCGAAAACCTACGTGTAAAGACTACACAGCCTAAATTCACATTGAAACACATAGTATAGTAGTAACATAGTAAGCTATCTAAACCTCGATGGGCGAAAACAAACGGCCGCTAAGTGCTTTCTGTGTGCGAAGTGCAAGAGCCAAGCCGAGCCGAAATATATGAGCTTCATGTCAGATTCAGTGTATTTTGGGGTTGTGTATGTGCTGCTTCTACGTATCTCTATACTGGACTACACCCAGCACAGCTTAATATGAAGCCCAGTTTTGTTATTTGACCGTGTCAAATATACATGTGACCTAACATCATTAGCACCTACGTAACCTCTTACGTATTTACTATATATTTTTATATACGCATGCCTTCCACACCACACGTATAAGTTTTTAATTTAAATATAAATAAATACAAACGCTACACATGGTATAACTATACTGCCAACTATACAAGTGGTACGGATTTTCGAATTTTTATAACCTAGGTTTAAAGTAAATATGTCAAGCGGATAATGCATTGCCCGGTAACGCTTAGTGCGGCTGATTCAAAGGCTTTTAAGGTTTCCGTTGGTATTTCGCTAATGCAAGCTCTTAGCATTACGTACCGCTCTACATAGAAAATGCCCGACAAAGTACTATTGTAGGTACTTCATCCGGCAAGAACAAATTGTATAATCCAAAGCTCTAGCAAGCTTTGCATTAGTCAGGCCGCGGTAAGTTTGGACGCGATTTCTAACGAATTCAACTCGTGAGTATACGTGCGTTCAAGCACGAACAATGCCGACCTTAGGGAGCGCTCACACTAAATGACGTCCAACTAAGGCACACACGAAGAGCGTGGCTATAGTACGAGCCTACATTCACACAATTTTATCTATTTCCTATCTCTTTCTATAGCGCGGCGTTGCCTATGTTCTACCCATAGCATGGCTATGTCCTGACTGGTAGGTATCGGTACGGAAAAACGTTGTAGCGCTGCTGAAAAGAAATATTCTCAAAGTTATCCCTTTTTTTAATTTGGATGAAGTTTTCCACGTCCAAAGGTCACTTCACATGTTACTTTTATACTTTTTGGTTACTTCTTCAACATTGAACCCCGGGTGTCCATGAACAACAGGGCGGGGCGCGGGGCAGATTGATTCCCGCTGCCCGATTCGGGTCAATGCGTGCGGGCCTTTCAGCCACCCGTGCAAGATGGATCAATGGTACATCTCTTGTTAATTATTTTCGATTTATAAATATTTGCGATGCTCAAGACTATTTTAGCTTCTTGATTCATTTTTAATGCGAATTAGAAGGAAGATGGTAATGTAGCCCACCTTCATGAGACGAGGAGTGGATAGGCATTTTCAAGGAAAGCGTTTTTGTGCAGTGCGAACCTACATTCACATTAATTTGAGTTTAGAAAGCTATGTGTGAGTTGGTTGTCCCACATTTTTTTAAGTATTTTTTAGAGCGATGCTGCATGCCTATTTTTATATTAGACTGGTGTCGATACGGGTAATCGCTAGAGTTTCTCTCAAAAGAAACCCTTTGTCAAAGCTATCTCTCTTTTATTTTAGATGAAGTTTTCCAGGTCCAGAGATCACTTAAAATCTTATATTTTTACTTTTTGGTTACTTTTTAACCTGTGGGTACCTATTTAACATTGAACCCCGGGTGTCAATAAACAACAGGGCGGGGCGCGGGGCAGATTGATTCCCGCTGCCCGATTCGGTTCAATGCGTGCGGGCCTTTCAGCCACCCGTGCAAGCTACATCTACGAAACTTCTCGTATTAATTATTTTGTTTGTCTATTTTTTGTGCTTCTTCTTGTATCCGATATTCTAGTCACTGATTGATAAACGTTTGTTTTTATTTTAAACACACTATCAATCTCGTACGACTATCCGTGTTGGAACAACTTGGAAACATGTGAAAGTATTTTGGTGAATAATGGACGTTGTATCAGAATCTGCTAATCAATCTTACGGCTTCTAATCTAATTGAAGAGGGGTTATTGATCCTTTAACTCGAAACCTTCAAAATAAGCTTTCGAAATAAACAAATCCTTCTGTCAGCCAGGCAAAATCTTGCCAGTAACCCATGAATGACCCACTACAGGGTCGGGTCTCCTTCACGCAATGAGAGGGATGTAGGCCTTAGTCCACCACGCTGGCCTACTGCGGGTTGCTGGACTTCACATACCTTTGAGAACATTTTTTTTGTGAACTCTCAGGCATGCAGGTTTCCTCACGATGTTTTCCTTCACCGTAACAGCAGGTGATATTTAATTTGATAAAGCTACTATTCATAACCTACCCATAAATATTGTAAAGAATTTTCCTTGTTTTTCTCAGATGACAATAACCTGAGTAAGAGTAAACCACAACTGAAATGTGATTCAACTCCTCTGTCGAATTTTATAAAGCGCACATAACTTTTTTGTACAATGTCATTGGTGCGTGCCAGTGGAATTCGATCCCGGACCCCTTTATTTGAGGTCGAATTCTAAGCCACTGATATAATATCACCGCTGTCGCGCAATAACGTAGGAATAATTGATGATGTTAATAATTGATGAATTGAATTGATGTTGTTAATAATAATTATGTTTTATGAATGAAGCGGTAGCCGCAACGTGTCCCCGATTAAGTCCGATCGATACCGGCCGGTAATTGCCACCGGTATCACTGTGCCAATTTATCTGTAATCCCTACCGGGATAATGACATCGGCCGATAATCTAATGAGTACTTGCTGGGTGAATTTATGCCCACACAATAGCTAGGATAAAAAGCGGTGATAGCTAAATAATATAAAAAGCTGTGATAGTTACTGACAATCCGCTAGTGAGTAGTGCAGGGTCGGGTCTGCTCTCACAATGAGAAAGATTAGGCCATTAACTGGTCTATTGCGGGTTGGTGAACTTCACACGCCTTTGAGATCACCCTTGAACTCACTAAAGTATAAGTTGCGCAAGTTGGAAAAAAGTGTGGAAAAAAATTCCCAGCAACTCTACCTGAAAGGTTACTTTTCTAGAGAAAAATAATGTACTCAAGATGATGCAAATATAACTATAGGGCAATACAGGGGTGTCGAAAATTTTGCACACTTTCGGTTGAACGTGTGCGGATTAGTGTGGAAACGCGGCTTTCCGCGTAAGACGGAATAAATTTACCCCACACCCTATTAATGTGAAAGACGTCCACTAAGTTATTCAGAAAGGTCAGATTAGGCATCTCGAAAGCTTTCCCGGGTAATAAGAACCCCGACATAAAAATAAATAAGGATTTGTTACTTTTTAGGGTTACTTAACTGAAAAGTTAAAAAAGAAGTGCGCACAGCCCCCCTGCTTGAGTAGATCGCAAGCGATCGAAAAAGCTAAGCGACATGACCCTCCGCTCACTGACGCCACTTCGCCCGGACCAGGGCCCTCTGAATCCAACGGTTTCCCGCTGTCTTCTTCAGTACACCAAGTAGGAGCTTATACTCCTTTTGCCAAGATATTAAAATGAACAATAAATTTGTTTGCTCAAAAAAAAAAAAACAATAAAGTTGATTGCTTCAACGACACAATGTTCATATATGTCATAATTTTCATACAAACATCTTCAATTGAATCCAAATTATACGAATCATCATTATCTCTACATTGAATGAAGGTTCTGAAGTATCTGTTTTCCTGATCAAACGTATAATTTACCTTATTATCGTCATCGCGAGACAAGTGGGCTTCAATATGAAATTATGTCTCATACAACCGAGGAGAAAAGCCTTTTCAGTCCGTACACATTACGATGGTATATCATTTCCTAGATTATATGCCTCGGCTGACAAGATACAAACAAGATAGCCGATTTGAACATTCATAATATATTATGGTATCATGGTTTCTATGGAAGCCAGATGCTACGGACGTCCACGTTGACTTGAATGATGTGCCCAATAAAGAGTATTGTGTAATACTAAATTAAAAATTTAAAAAACCACCGACACTTATATATTTGCAAATATTGGGTATTTTCCCCACTTTTGACCCCAGAGTTTTTTCAGGGCTCAACCGTTTTTCATTGAACATATTATTTTATAATGTACACGTGATGCGCTTTCATTTGAGACCCCACTCGATTATATTTGCAGACATTCGGTTATTCTTCCCCACTTTCACCCCCCACAACTTTCAAACGACTCAACCGATTTTCATCAAACATGTCTAAGAACACTCGCCCGTAACTCACCTTTCATACAAAAAAACTAAATTGAAATCGCTTCATCCGTTCGCGAGCTACGGTGCCACGAGTCCACGACAGACAGACAGACAAACAGACAGCTAACATAAAATTAAAATAGACTTTAAAAACTATTTCCACCCAACAGTCGCATGTAAGCGACAACCGTCACGTTTTCCATTTAAAAGGCCCGGTAACGATCTCGGGCCGGACGCGGCTCCGGCAAACGGATATAACCCAAGGATGAAATGTTCCACTAGTAAATAATACGGAATATATACGGAAACCGTGTGTGTATGCTCTCAAGGGGAGAGATGACATACTTGGAAAGCAAAATGAGAGAGATGGATAGGACAATCGCTAATATGAAAAAAAAGAATTTCGAAAATTGGTCCGAAAATATACAGTTAAACGTATAACCTTTTTTGAAGTCGGTTAAAAACATGTCGGTCAAAAATGTTTGTAAAGGTTGAACAAATACAAAAAGTTGAATCGTTGTTAGTTATGAGTTCTAATCTTAAACATAACTCTTTTTCTAGTAATGTTTTCAGTACTTTTTTTTCTATAAATCATTTTTTTAATGAAAATAAATATGCATTTAACATTCTTAAACAACTGCGACTACAAGATAAAACCTGAATTGTGCTCTTACCGATAAAATAAACTCAATGATTTCCAATTCAATTTTATGTTATAGAATTAAAATCAGGAAATTCAAAAGCCGACTTTTTTGTGATAAATGTATCCCCAATACTTTGAATTCAGAATGCACGTATTCATAATGCGATTATCGGTCCCGACGGTTCATTATTTCGGAGCACTTCCGCCGGCGTTCGGAGGTAAATTAAAAAGCACTATAAGTCTTGGATAAGTCCTCTCCCGGTAAATTGTAGAGCTTTTGCTAGTATCGCGGATAGTATTTTTCGTTGAGATTTTAAAAAGAACAGAGAATAAAAAGTAGGTATATTTGTATTTAAAGAAAATAAAAAGTAGGTATATTGTATATCTGTTTTATAGTTTTAGAAAATTACTGGTCGTAAGAGTACACGACTCTATCGAGAGTCGCTAATAGGGCGCAAACAAGGAAATTAAGACGAAAAAAACAGAAAATTAAACAAAAAGAAATCTTACAAAAGAAAGAAGGAACAAACGAAGCCAATACGCCCTATATATTTTAAAAAATTGCTGCTGGAAATTTAATTATTACTATTTAATGTTGCAACACAATCTTTACTAACAGATTTGATTCAAAGAAAATGGGAAACAGCTAGGAGAGAAAGATATGAAACATAATAAATTAAACATAGCTTTATGAACTGATACTCAATTTAAAATATAGAAACGGAAATCAAGAGACGACATTCATCTCAGAAGCCCTGCCCAATACTCCGCATTTGAGATACAGTACGATTTGATAATACGACTATCGGTCCCGAGGGCTCATTATTTTGCAGTATTCCCAGTCAACGGCGCTACGATCTGAATGCAAAAGAACCGCAAGCCCTGATAAGTCGTCAGAAAATTGTAGAGCTTTTGCTGAAGCTAATGTTGTTTATTTATATGAGATACAGTTCTGTAAAGAGGGAAAAAAAGTTTTTTAGTAAGAATAACGATGACCACTAGTTTAAAAATATGTCACAAGAATATCTTATCTGTAACTACTTGTAAATTAATATACGATTGAGTAGTAACTAAACGAACTAAAGATTTTCATTATGAAACAACAGAAGATGATAGAGAGAAAATGAGGAATCGAATAAAGCCAACGAAACTAAAACTACGCATTCGGTGAGGATTTTATCGGTCCCAAGGGTCCATTATTCGGCAGTTTTCAGCCAGCTTAGCAAAATGTATAGCTTTCACTTAAGCTGATATTGGTTTGTTTTTTTTTGTTTCATACAAATTCATGATTAAAATCATAGAAATAGAACACATAGTAAAGATTTATTATTAAAATGATTCCCACCGTAACCATACTTTTACTATTTGAATTAAAATCAAAGTTTTAACACATTCGAACAAACGTATTCGCAGTTCTATTTATCGGTAGTTCTATTTGTCCAGCTTTATTCCTCCACATCAAACCTCTCAATAACAAGTCTTCAGCCGGCAACCGATCGTTAGCACCCAAGTTAGTGTTAGTTTAATGACTGGTAGGAGTTTAATGACTAACAAGTTTATTCTAGGCACTCGTGCATCGACCGACGACTAATTGCAACTTCCCCTCCGATCTGAATAACTGAGTCATGAGTTTAAAATTGAAAGTGCACCCTCCAATAGTAGGATTACCTACTAAACATGTAAATGTTTGTGAGGATTTTGGTTGGGAAGAGGTTGCGCGTTCGCGCAAAAACCAAAACTTAAAACTAAAACTGTAGTAAAAAAAAAATTTGACGAATTTAAGTTTGATTAACATTTGTTTTGGTTCCTAAGAATACTGTTTCATTTCTTATATCTCGCTGGACCATTACCTAAAGCCTGCGAAGAGAAGCTAGTTTAATATTTATACATTTGAAATTTTGAAAATACAGAAGCGTTAAAATGTTAACAAACATATTGGGAAAGATTACTTATCTACAGCTTATGCAGTTCCGTTCGTTTTGAAATTTGAAAGAATATCTCCTTTAAATAATTTTTCTAAAGAATGATACGAATTAATCTAAGCACAATATAAATTAAGGATTATACTACTATACTACATTTAAAATTAAATAAAATTCACAAAAACAAATTCACTAATGCAATTTCAATAGAGAAATTCAGTTTCAGGTTTCACATTCTAGTAGATTCAATATTCAATAGAGAAGTAACACTTTCAACCATAGAATAAGCCTTTATTTTCTTAACTTACTTCATTATGCCATTGTTAGATGTACTCGTATGTCAAGTATCCACTAGTAATTATTTTAACGAGATCATAATAATATACACCGATGGAACGGCCGATTCAATTGCATTGTTATTAAATTGTATTCGCGGTGATTCATGCGTTTAAATCAAATGCAACTCGGTGTCACAAGACCTGATGATGGGTGCTGAGGGAATTGCAAGTTGAAGGCCGTGGTACCCGATTGTCCCTTGTATGGACCACGATAATGTCCTATTGTGTGCTACTAACAAGCCATGGCCCGGTAACCGTATGTACAGCTTGTATTGATTTGATGATGGTCTGTGTAATATCTTTGTTATTGTCTGTTTGATGACATAATCTAATTAACGTTTCCACATTAGACGCGAAATATCTTTCTTTTAGTTTAATTTAAAATGTTTGGTCAAATTAATGGCAATTTATATGTTTTAGATGTTTATATTCACCATAATTTTGTAGACTTGTAGACATTATTTTGTTTTCTTGTAGAAATTCAAAACACAACTTAAATACTGGCAATTAGTCATTTGAATACCTCTTTGTTACGATTATAACACGCAAATCTGTGAGAAAATATTTCACAATATCCAAGTGTACCGTAAAATATTAAAGCAATTCATTCGTTCAATTTATTTAAACGCCAACGGGAAACGTTAGGTGTTCGCAAAACTAATAGATTCAATTGAATAAACGATCCGGCATTTATTAACACAGCGCTAACTACTCACAGCTGCGAAACGATTAGCACTATCCACTAATTAATTGACCTTATAACTAGCAAAGACGTCTACCACGCATAGACTAAGTCGATGATCACTCAAGTAAACAAACACGTGTTGAAAAATGTCAATATCGCGATTTGGGCTATCGATTTTTCGTAAAAAACGCCATCTATTATCGGTAGAGCGAAGCGGGGATATCACGGACACGTCCGCCCGAGCCCAGCGCCCGCTGGCGACTGGCTTGGGATGGGACTGGGAGCACGAATATGAAATTCACGGCTGGCTCTGTTACAATGGGGACCAAATGACTGGAAATAGGGAAGCCCAAAAAATGTGTTATATCGATATATCGCATCGTAACTGTATCGCTTCCCGTTGTATCCATATTATTATATCGTACGTATCGCAACCGTATCGCATGCTTTTTTTATTGAGTTTTGAATTTTACGATGTATACGGGTATAATACAAAAACGGGTATTTTTATGGTATTCTTTAATTTTAAAACGCAAAAAAATTATTTCTTATGAAGGATTAAGAATAACAAAATCGTCAATGCCACTATAATATGTCATCATTTCGCTATGATTATATTGATTATTATTTCGTTATAAAAGTAAAAAAGTGTCGTAGTGTGATACGACACGATGTTTAAAGTGACACGATATATCCGTATTGTGCTGTATCGATATTACGATATATCGTATCGTAATGGGCATCCCTTACTGGAAATATTATATTTTGGATAATATCCATAGTGCTCGCTGCGCATGTATAATAACAGTCAATATACGAGTAACTTACACTGAAAGGACGCTATGTAAACCATGGAATGTTATACTGGGCTTATCTTCAGTCTCAAATACCTACGAATATTTTTGAAATGGACTCTATTATAACTTAATATTATACCCTAGCGGCGGTGATAGCCCAGTGGCTTAGAATTCGACCTCGAATCGAGGGATCCGGGTTCGAATCCCAGTGGAACGCACCAATGACTTTGTAATAAAAGTTATGTGCGATATATGAAATTAAATATCACCTGCTGTTACGGTGAAGGAAAACATCGTGAGGAAACCTGCATGCCTGAGAGTTCAGAAAAAAAATGTTCTCAAAGGCATGCGAAGTCCACCAACCAGCAGTAGGCCAGCGTGGTGGACTAAGGCCTACATCCTTCTCATTGTGAGAGGAGACCCGACCCTGTAGTGGGTCATTAATGGGGACTGACATGACATACCCTAGGTGATCTGGTGAAAACGGAACTGTTTTTTTTTTTTTACCGATAGTCATCAGATTAGTCAAATCTGTTTTCAAGTGCAAAACAGTCAAATGATGGAACACTGTTGTGATTCAGGCATTCACCAACTAATCTTACCATTTTGCGAATAAGAAAACATGACATGTTCAACAAACAACATGCACATACAATCATACAGCAGAATGAATAAGTCCACAGCAGGCAGGCGTACCCCAAGGCGGACATCTGAGCCCAATCTTAGGTGGATTGGTCAGTTCAAAATCGCGATATCCCAATCGTTTCGAGTGACCTGACCACTGTAAGATGAGCTCTAAACCAATTTGATAACAGCCATGTTCCTACTGACATATTCGAATTAGTTCCGATCGATCGAAGATCAAGGAAGTTTTCGGTATTAGCTAACATAGATTTCGCGCTCGTTGTCCTGTGGATGAGATTTATAAGTGTAATGTGTTGTCTGAAAGCGTCCGCCTAGCATGAGGCGACTATTTGGCTATGTAGTCGTTGCTCCTACCGGCTAATATCCATCACTCAACGCCGATAGCCGCGTCATCGAGAATGCGAGACGAAGAAGTCCACTCTATATTTGCAATAATTTGCATGCAACGCGCTGAAATGCATATTGCCTTCCTTCAAGGAAATCGGGGTCAGTGAACCTGATCTTATGTTATTTACGATACGGCTGTAAAACAAAAAGATTTATAAGGCTTTCAGAATATATTTCTTATGTTTGTGCTGCTTACAGGGAATGGAAATGAATTGAGAATTGACCCCAATGTAATTTTGTAACTGCAGTGATAGCCGTGATACCAGTGATAGCCGTGATAGCCGTGATAGGAGTGATAGCCATGATAGCCGTGATAGCCGTGATAGCACTGATAGCCATGATAGCCGTGATAGCAGTGGTAGCCCAGTGGCTAAAATTCGCACTCTTACGGTACGGGTCCAGGACCGTATTTGTAAAAAATTATGACACTCTTAAAAAAATACTAAAAAATTTGACTTTCTTGATTTGTTTAAAAGTTATGTGCGCTTTATAAAATTAAATATCAACTGCTATAACGGTGAAGGAAAACATCGTGAGGAGACCTACAATCTACATGTACGAGAGTTCATCATAATGTTCTCAAAGAAATGTGATGTGACTAAGCCAGACTACACAGAATGAGTTCGGTTACGTAAAATATTAAAATAAATAAATAAATAATTTGGACTGCTGAACAAAATTCATAACTTAGCAATTGCCATAAAATGTAAAATTAAGATTAAGTTATGTAAGGCATAATTAGTGTATGTGTAAGGCATACTTATAAATTTTGTAACATCTTTCTCATGTTTCTTTTCTTTTCAGTGTCTTAGCTATACACGAGCCTGCAGTGACTCACTAATTGGTTGCGAACAGTATACAAAGGACAGTAAATGTAGAAACATATTATCTGATGCTGCCGTATTATCCGAAGTTCAAAGCAAATTGTACAGTCAAACGGAAAACTGCATACATACGAGTATAACAAAGTGCATCTGGAAAGCGAGGAAACGCAATGCACTTGCTGCCATCGTAAACAACCCCGGCTGTTATCGGCGCGGTGCACTTCTCGTCGTCTGTCTGCATTTATGCATCCGTCTTTATTGCGTTGCGGTACACTTATTAACATTTCGCTCTTGGTCGGTTGACTTGGTTCTTGGTTGATTTTATTGTTTTTGTTTTCTTATTTTATTTCCTTCTAAATATAGTTTTATTGTATTATTGATTTATTTTTTGTTATTGTCATAATGTGTTACAGGTTGCGAGATAAAATGTATTCCAATATATTCTTTATTAGTTACTTTTTTACACGATTGTACTAAGAATTATTCTGAATTTCTGACTTACATTCTGACAGCATTCGCGTCAATTTTGGTACATTAAAAATGTGTAAATTTTCTGAAATTACGAAACAGAAGTAATCTGTACGGGGGCACAAAGGTAGAACCAGCAAACAAATTACAACGTGCGACATGTGTACTGAATACCCACATGGTTTAACGCCCCTCATATGTATGGCTTTATTCGAAATTTTGAAACGGGACCAAATTCCATGAAAGCCACTGAAAGAGATATGAGAGAATAATTAAGAATTCTCTGTTGTGCTGAAAATGGAAGCACAGGTTTCAATATGACTTTGCAAACACAAGCTTTTAAATTGTGTAAAATTATACATTAATGTACCGCAATAACCATTAAACATAAACAATAATATTATGGAGTCACAAAACGAGATACTATAAAACAGAGAAGAAAAGAAGTCTGAGAAAAGTAAGCGAGATGAAGAATAACTGATAAATATACAATTGACTTTTCACATGCTTAAAGGTAATCAAAACCTGAATAACTTTAATAAGAGAATTAAAATAGGGTATGAAAGAAACAAAAGCAAAAATTAATTTAAACCAGTCAAAGGATTTAAATTAGGAAAAAAGAGGGGAAAGAAATGCAAATGGAGAAAGAGGTCTGAACAGAAACAATTTCGTTCCTGATTACGGGGGAGGGAATTACACGAATTGAAAATTTGCAACTTGTCGTGTCGACCGACACGGATGAGTGTACTTAGATTAAAAAAGCTTAATCCCTTACCCCGTGTTAAAATTGCCATGTCGCTCGCAAAAGTTGCTCGTACGACATTGCGTACATTTTGTCGCATGTCCGTGCGTATTTCAATTAAGAAAACTACATAGAAAGCCCTGTGTTTAATTGTGTTTGTTGGTCAGTCAATTTTTTCACGCAACACTGGCCTTGCCTTTCATTGTCAAACGCTTGTGTATTTGTTATTTGGCTGCCATGTGCGGACGATAAATTTTTCAATATTTGCATAGTGGTGCATTCGTCAAATAGTATTTAAATATTTGAATACAAATATGCAAATACCACATAACCAAGTGAAGTGCCATCCTCAACATCCACAACCTCGCTGTCATCAAGCGTCATTAATCCTTAGAAACAGACTAAACAAGAACACGTAACACGCCACAACAACACACACACATCCCACCGCCGACACTTCAATTGAGTTTTCTTCGAGCCGAATAAATACAGTCTACAGTCTACGAACAAAGGAGTCGGTGCTCGAGATGTCTGTTTGTACAACACGTACGTGGCTGCAGTTTCTGCGGGCTGGAGGATCTACCTTGGAGTGTACACAGGCAACTGTAGAGTGATATGACTATCTACCGTAAGTAAATCTGACCAGAAGCCTTTTTGTAGTAAATTCTTGTAAAAAATGATGCCGTCCACGTCTAGGCAAAAAGAACAAAGGCCCTCCGACTAGGACGAAGAAGACAGCGGGAAACCGTTGGATTCAAAGGGCCCAGGACCGGGTAGAGTGGCGTCGAGAGGAGGTCCATGTCCAGCAGTGGACTACAAAGAGCTGAAAGAAAGGAAGGATGGATAAGACGTTAGATAAAGGCAAATAAGCTTTCGTAATTGTAATTAATTGTGTGTTTACTTAATAGCTGATATATCACCACCAAGCGTGGCAGCATATCCCCTTTTGCCAAAATAATACTCATCACCGCATAACAATTTTGACGGTTCGTACACGTGGCATCGGTTCACACCTGCTTTGATTTCTCTTACCCGCGTCGTCTCTAAGGTCTGCTCGTACAATGAATGCCATCAGAGTAAACGCGCAAGTACTGAGAGATTTGCAAAATGAAAACCTACGTTTGCTCTCTGAGCGTCACAAACTGTTGCATAGTACTTTTGCACTTATAAAGGATCTCTTTATACTCGTAGATGAAAGTTTATACGTAAGCTTTATAGTGTACTGAGTGCAATAATTGTGTTTATGTAACAGATTACGAATCGCGTATTAACTAAATCAAAAGCAAGGTAATTAATGAGCAAATTAAGTTATAAGATTACGAAATGGCTACAGCTACATTTGCAAATAGTTTGCTGAAATTATTACTTATACAACTTTTAGTAACCCCCGACGCAAAAGAAGGGGTGTTATAAGTTTGACGTGTCTGTCTGTCTGTGATTCTGCCGTGGCACCGTAGCTCGCAAACGGATGAAGCGATTTCAATTTAGTTTCTTTTTGTATGAAAGGTGAGTTACGGCCGAGTGTTCTTAGACATGTTTGATGAAATGCGGTTGAGTCGCTTAAAAGTTGAGGGCTGAAAGGGGGGAAGAATAACCGAATTTGTCCGCAAATATAATCGAGCGGGGTCTCAAATGAAAGCGCATCACGTGCACATTACAAAATTTGTAATATGTTCAATGAAAATCGGTTGAGCCCTGAAAAAGCTGTGGGAGTAAAAGTGTGGAAAATACCCAATATCTGCACATATATTATTGTGTCGGTAGTTTTTTTAATTTTTAATTTAATATTATATTTTGTACAAATCATTGCAAAAAATATAAGTTTAATAAATGTTGCCGGTCTCTTTCTTGTGTGCAAATAAATAGTATTTGAATAGTATAATATTGTAAGTTCCCAGGCGAGCTATACTGCTATTGAAGCTCTTCCACCTTTTCGTCTATTGGTGGCAACGATATCTGAATAGAGCGTCGAATAGTGTCAAATAAGCGGCGAGATATTAGGCTATCGAACTGTTTGGCAGGGGGATCGTTTTGGCAGCTGTCCCGTCGCCACTGCCAGAGTCGATAGGCGCTTGGGGCTGGCCAATTTGTGCACCTAGGGTTGACTTGGGACCTAAATTATTCTGAATTTCTCCAATATCGAATTTTGCAGGGATTAGTTTCACATGTAGCAGGAAACACCTGTGTGTTTCAAACTTTTTTTACGCTGGAGATGTCGGGTTTCCTCTCACAATGAGAAGGATGTAGGCCGACGTCTACCACGCTGGCCTAAAGCGAGCTGGTTCGGCAATCAGAAGGACCTACGCCTCAGTCGGCAATCTTCAAAAATACGAACAAAATCGAATTTCGCAGCACATTTATCCTTAAAAACAATCGCTCTACCCGTTAAATAAGTCATCAGCCCGGCGACGTCGCATTTATTACAGCGCAAAGGTGGCACGGGCCGGGACAAATTGCCGGAGATATCTCCGTGCTCCGGGCAAATATCCCCGGAACGAATGTCCAGATATATTTCCCGAACAAAGGTATGTCTTTGTCCGGATCCTCGACGGCTAAGCGAAGGAACTCTTGAACGAGCGAGGAGAAGAATTGTAAATTGAATTACTGAAATAGATGTTGCTTGGAAATACAATGCTGCTAAATACAATAGGTACTATCTCGTCAGAAGAAACATAATCGACCTCTTACCATCGACACCTGAAATTCTTGTTAGCCAACAAACAAAACAGCTAAAGTGTCGATGTCGGTCGATTTTCGCCGTGCGGCTAGTCGCTTCACAAATCGGCAGGGGATTTACACGGGCATAGTCACTTGCGACCTAGCCGAATTGCCATTTAGACGGTCGATTGTAGCCGTGCGGCAAAAATCGTGCGTCTTTAGTCACCCGTGTAAACCCCACATAACTCGCTTTGACAGGCAACTATTCATAACTTTTCTAATAACAACGTCGAGACCTGTACAGTGTACCAGGAAAGTTGTGTTATGCCGTTGTACGTACGCTCATAAATCAGCCGCCGCCAGCTTCTGCCACTAATAGATATTAAACGAGCTTTCTGTCTGGATGTAATGCTTTTGAAAACATTGTTTGTTTTTGTTTCTGCTAGTTGTGTCAGTAACCCATTAATGACCCACTAAAGGGCCGGGTGTCCTCTAACAATGAGAGGAATGTAGACCTTAGTCCACCACGCTGGCCTACTGCAGGTTGGTGGACTTCAGGCATGCAGGTTTCCTCCCGATGTTTTCCTTCACCGTAACAGCGGGTGATAAACATCCTTATCTAGCAGTGGTGCATAAAGAGATTGCTTCCAAAAATATCGTACAAAGAATCGACAGCCTTTCAAACAAAAACATTTCTGCAACCTACAATAACAGGATCATAATATTTTATCTTATGTGAACTATTCGAAAGCCCACAAATTGCTCCAAAGTGGAGCGAGATTGGATCGGATGGTTCACAGACCATTAGGTATTTCATTATCCTAAAACGTTACCCGTGACCGACGCGTTTTTGCTAAGTCAATCATACCGAGTTTTGTCCGGGGAGCGTTTTACTTTAATATCTTTATTATAATAATGAAGCATTAAGACTAAGCAACTGATGTTAAGTGATTACTTTCAACATTAAATAAATCGTAAATTTATCTAAGGTTTTAGTTAAATGCATTGCTCAGAGGATTGTATTAACCAGAAATAAACGAATAACCACATATTAGTTTACGAATTTAGTACCTATTTAAGAGTAAAAGTGTCAGCTTTAGTTTACTAAGTGTAAGTAATGACTATGTTTTTTGTCGTAAAGATAATATTGTGAAGTCTTTCCTTGCAACTAGCAACATATTCTCAGCTCCCAGTGACATCCAGTTCCTTGCTTTTGTTGGAATTGTATGTGGTATACTCTTAGTAACTGAAACTAAAATTCGTTTACTACTTCTATTCGATAACACAAACAGTAAGAGTCAAGGAAACCCTCCTTCATGCCTAACCTCCTAACGTACTACCGAATCAATATCGTCAAACGTGTATCATATGCTGCGCTCACATGTGTACTTTACACTAGTAATGACAGTGTAGACACGTATTTACACACAACCTGTTTGCTAGTTCACAGACATCCGTATGCTGGTACTTACACTTATAACTTCATAATTATGCAGCTGCTACTATGAATCGTAAGTGACAGATGATATTTACCTGAAACAACAAAAAGGTAATTATTAATACACAATGAAAGAAAATCGTACAGTTGTCATAAAACATCATAATAGAAATTAAAAAATGATTTTCCGATATTTTTCCACGGGACTATGATATTCTTTCTTCGGAAAGGTTTTTCAAAAACCTGGTCAAGAATTTATCTTATATCCATAGGCAATTGCAAGTCATTTGCTATGATGCGAACCGCAAGGCTGTTTGCTTGGTTATGTAGCGACTTTAGCCACTCGTCGTGAGATGGCGCCACGCGATCCTGAATCACGCTATCGAAGTTTTCTACGTCGCTGGCATATATACAAAACTCCGACATGACGTAATCCTCCGGAGCACGACCGCTCCCTTCGCACAATCACGTAGCCTGGTGGGAGATCTCCTTATGTTACTTAAAAAAATAAGGAGCCTGGCCCTCGTGTGAGTGAAACCATTACATTATTATAAAAAGCTAAGTTTATTTCAAGTGAAATTGTAAGGGGCACTCGATCCAGACCTTGTGTTTATAACACGATATATTTAGATCTACAAACAAACGAACAATCAAACTCGCACGAACGAAATGATTCAGCGAACCGTGCCTCCCTCGCACAGAAAGTCTAAATTCAGCGAGGGCTGTTCATCACGCATTATTTACGACGGTAGCTCATCAGTGAACCTGCAGGGTCGGGTCGGTTCTCAAACGGTGAGAACGATGTAGGAAGGCCTCAGTCCACCACGCTGCCGTGGCCCGACTTGGCGGACTTGACATGTCATTGCCTGAGGGGCGATCAAAGCGGATGTTTGTATAATGTTAAATGTATGACGTTCATTAAGTGTGCATAAATTGTACCTGATAATGAATAAAAGCTTTTGAATTTGAATTTGTCTTTGAGAACATTGTGGAAAACTCTCAGGCATGCAGGTTTCCTTACAATGTTTTCTTTCACCGATAATTTAATATTCTCGTATAAGAGAGACATTAGTGCGTGCCACTGGGATTCGAATCCGGACCCCTCGAGTAAGCGGTCGAATCCCGAAACATCTGGTTGTGTGGAAGAGATCGCTGCTTAGCGATGAGACCGCCTTTTGCTTTGTACCATTCCTAATGATTACTGTATTTTTATAATTTTCGATAAAGATTATATAAAAAAAAAAAAAAACATTTTGGCGCAGACAAAACTGTGGGGTCAGCAAGTACATTGTGCTAGATAAATTTAATCCTAGTTCCACAGTAAAAGAAATAGAACGGAAGTATTATAGTGAGAGAAAGCACAAAGAAAGTAGCTAGCACAGGCTTAATTAAATTACCATCAGGAAGTGATAACCCTGGGCGGGCGCCGCCCTGGCGTCGTTGCAGCTGTATGTATAATTGTATGTATGTATGTATATAGTCTGAGCACAGGATATTGTTTCCAAGTGTGTTGGCTAAGTAAAGGAGTGGAACGGAGCTTCTCTTTTTGTAATGCTGGCATAATACACCCATTGTTTGAGAATTTAAAACAAAAGACCACTAAATTCATTCGCTGAAAGCAATTTTGTGCCCTAATGCTTGGGACTCTCCCGAATAGAAGGTAGTCTGGGCCATGCTGCTTCAATACAAATAGATGGATATTTAGATAGAGACTATATACACGTTGATAAATCATTTCAGAAAATAATTGTAATTAATACACGCGTTTTTACATATTTTAAAACTCTGTACGCTTAGAAACTAGGAAAGTTCTATAATTAGTGGGACAGAGCCTATACTCAGTGAATGGGTAAGTAGTCCTACTTCACGTCCTATAACTATTACAAACGCTAAGTTTATGAGATTGGATGGATGGATGTTATTACTCTTTCACGTAAAAACGGCTGAAGGGATTTCGATGAAATTTGGTACACAGGATTATAACCAAAACAGATACATTTTATCCCCCTTCGGGATTCTTTCTTAGGTCATTTGTAATTCTTAGTTCCACGTGGACGAAGACGAGACGAGTGTATTGCAATAAAGAGGTTTTGTACCTATTTAAGGAAAATATTGATTACAAAACTATAATTAATTAAGTTAGAACACCAGGCGTGGACGCTGTCTAACTAATAACTAATCATATGACCGTACCGAGTAATAGCATTTAACAGAAGGGGTAATGTCTATTATACTAATTGGTCATTAAAACATGATGTCCCACGTAGGGGTTCATGGTGACTCATGCAATAACCCCACTGTAATCTTTATACAAATGTCACTATATAGGGGACAATATGTTCCCCCTAAAAACTTTGCCTTAATTATCCAATTGTTAGTCGTTCACTCATCGAAGGGTAAGGTTAAATATTTAATATTTTTAAAAATTTAACCCACTTGGCGATGACATGCCATAGACAGATTCTAGAAGTGAAATTATTTACGAAGAAAAAAATTCAACATGAACGAAATCACCGCTCTAGGTTAAACATTTATCTACGAAAATTATACAACGGAGAGAGTTATAATAACTTAAATAGACACTAAAGTTTTCGAGACAAAATTAATTTATCAAAGTAGGCCAATGTGTTTGAAATTAATTATTTAGTTTTTGCAACTCCTTGTGGCGTTTTAAAAACCTTGACATGTACCGTAATGAGAGCTAATTGCGTTATAGCGCGGTTAATTGGTTTATTGTAGATATTTCAAAAAATATGAGACATGGGAAACGGTCCATATGGTTAAGTAACTTTAGGCTCAATCAGAAACCGGAGTTACTTTATTTGAGACAGCTATCTTACATCTTTGCAGAGTCCTCTTACTCTATTTGGGGTTGATTTAGGTGATGAATACTACACCAGAAGACTTACAAGTTTACATTTTTTAAGTAATAAACTAGCTGACCCCGCGAACATTGTTTTGCCATATAAGTTATCGAGCGGGATGAAAATTATGTGTAACTGTAGTCAATATACCGCTGCTTAAATTCAAAAGTAACTGCTTAAAATCAAAACTTTACTTTTTTAAAGGAGAGCGAAACAAAAGGGAAATTATACCGTTTTTGGCCTCAAGCTATCTTATTTTCTATCAATATTTATATGCATCGTTAATATAAATACACATAAATAAAGAGGCGAGAAACAGTTTTTTCCCTTTTGTGTTGCTCTCCTTTAAAAAAGTAGAGTTTTGATTTATGGTACCTTTGAATTTCAGCCGCGATACCGGATACGTGTTCTTTACGCCCCTTATGTAGCTCAATGTGCCCCAGCTTCCGACAGCATCCAACCGGGCATACCGTTCATCTGTGCACCGCATAGCACCGCCGCCGCCGCCCGGCGTCGCTCGCAATCGATACGGCGGGACGGGCATGGGCAGTGCTTCTACACCCGCTCTACCGGGTACAGGGACGGTAATAGAACGACGGCGACAATTTCACACAACGCCTTACACCATGTGGTGAAATATCAGTGAACGTGTCGCGGTACCGCATCACCGTTACTTCACACTCCTAATTGTTCTCTTTACCGTTGTCATCTATTTGCATTTTTCTCACCTCGCTGGGCTAGGGATGTCGCTGAGAAGTCAGTGAAGACTAGATACGCAACAGAGATATTTATGGGTAATTAGAAATAGCAAGTCGTGCATTGCAGGACACTTGCTTTTATACATATAATTCAATTTATTTTTTGGAATATCAATAAATTTGTCGATTTTAGGGGAATAAGGTATTTGCTTCCACTTCCATTAAAGCCTTTCTTTGGTTACTACGCCTCCCTAACCGAAACATAAGAAATGCCACGCCTTACGACAGCTAATGAAGGTAAGACAATAAGAACCTATCGGGACACTTTAAAATAGTTTAAACACTTATAAAATCTGCAAAAATAATGCAAACACACCGCATTTTTCATTTTTGTTTGTTCTTTCCGCATAATACGGGTAGTAGGTATTGAGCAGTTATAGTTATAGGTAGGACACCTTTCAATCAATAAAAACCCTCTTGAATTCTTCTGCCACCGTTTTTAATTCCGTCTCCGATACAAAAAAATACTCCAGATCCGATTCCGGATCCGGTAAACTTGTCTCGCTGACATCCCTAACTGTTGGACATTTTGAAATTGCCTTTGCCGTCGTCTATTAAGGTTAAACGTAGTTATTGTTTAGCGTCGAGCCGCTTATTAGAGTACGAATGGCCTATAGTTAGACGTCTGGCTTATATATATCCACATAATATGTACTAGGCTCTATTTGCGACTTTGTCAGCTTGCCGAGATATTTCTGATTCTTCTAACCCAAAATAAGCAACATAATCCCCATCCTTATCAACAAATACTAATACACAATTCTTAGTGTCATCCGAAATAATCTTATGTCAATAACACTTGACCGTGTCACTTCAGTGGTAATCATATCGCATAATCAGCATTGTTTTATGGTTATTTGTGTCGCGAATGTCAACACCTACTTTAAGAGAACCGTTTTAAATGTTTTAGAGTCGACCCTAAATAAATAGATTATATATGAAAGCACTATTTATAATCTATTTATACCACCTACGCTGGGATCTATTGTGTCGTGGACAAAAGATAGTCCTCTGGTGTCCTTATCCCACACACTCGGACTAAAATAGAAATTAAAAATACACAATTAAAATGTATAGATAACGCTAGTACCTATTTAAATTTAGAGACATAGAGAGAAAATCTCGCCTTATTCATAACTTAATGTTTGAAGAATTAGAAGCATATTAGAATTGATTATTCTGGTTACAAATAATTGGTCGCCTCAAACACCACCAGATGAACATCAATTGTTGAGAAAACGCTCTTATCGCATAAGGTCCGGTCCACTTTTGCTGTCTTTTGTTTTGACACATAAAAATTGATAAATAAACAAACGATCCCACAACGGTTGTCGAGCGGTTTTAAAATAGTTGATGCTCCGATCGACATGGGTCCTATAATACATATTATATATGGGGTGAGGTTTATCGTTAAACCACATCGGAGTTTTATGAGTATTGAGAGCATCTGACACCCCTTGGCCACTGACCGGTCTCTACTCTAATGATCCGCATTACGACAGCGTTGTAGAGTATACTCCAGCTATCTAAAGTTCTTTTGTGGGTCTAACCGTGGTACGGTTGCCAGTAACCCATTAATGACCCACTAAATCGTCTGGTCTCCTCTCACAATGAGAAGGATGTAGGCCTTAGTCCACCACGCTGCTGGCCTGGTGCGGGTTGGTGGACTTCACATGCCTTTGAGAACATTTTTTTTCTGAACTCTCAGGCATGCAGGTTTCCTCACGATGTTTTCCATCACCGTAACAGCAGCAATTTTATTTTTCAAAGCGCACATAACTTTTTTACAAAGTCATTGGCGCGTGCCACTGGGATTCGAACCCGGACCCCTCGATTCGAGGTCGAAGTCTAAGCCACTGGGCTATCGCCGCTGTTAACAGTGGTACGGTACTGGTACATAAACAAAGGCTTGCAGCTTGCAGGTGAAAGAACCACAATGCAGGCGAATGCGTTAAATTGCATTAGGGCGCAGGCGCTCGTTAGCGCTAAGCAGATTACCGGAAGCCAAACACCGGTGGCGTTTCATTACGCAATTTTCCTATACAATGTATAGAATATACAGAGTGATTTTTTTAGTTGTGCGTGGATGGGAAAATCCGAAACTATGAGGAATAGCGACAAATCCTGAAAGGAGTCTGGGAACCGATTTTGATGAAAACTAAAACTGCATCATTAGATTTTTGAAAAATCAATATGCCTAGCCAGGAATCGAACACGTTGATTTTGAAAAAAGAATCACACCCTGTATTATTACACCATTCGATAGTCTCATTAATAAGGGACAAATTCTGGAAAGTAATGACATACGACAAACTTATGGATAGAGCAAATTTTAACAAAATACGATATTTTTTTCATACAAAACTGAACTGACTGTAAATCAGGTGTAAAAATGTAACTGACTGTAAAAATGATGGCTAGGTTTTTCTTCAAGATTTTTTTGGACAATTTCGGACAATTCGATATTTTAATGATGCTTTCTTATCTGGTACATTTAAAAACAAATTATGGTAAAGTGAATATTTCCTGGTAAATAAGGAACTTCGTTCCAATAATCTAAATTGATTGAAATTTGAAAATATTGTCGCTCGCAAGTAGCAACCACTCGCAAGTCGCAACCAATGAGTTCGACGGCTTAAACCAAACCATCATCCACGCATCGATACACCGGGAGATCGATCGGATTACAGGCATTGATCCATTAATACTTGACCTGCGACGGGATTAACAAAATGACGGGATCGCGCCCGACTCCCGGACGAATGAGCTTTTGATTGGTGGTTTGCGGTGAATCGTGATAATGACGGGTGTATCTGTGAATATTGAGGACTGGCGATACATAATGGCTATCTGCATATGGCCGGAATAAATAACGCTTCACACTCATAGCCCCACTCTAGGAACTCACACACCTAGACCAGAAACAGAAAATTAAAGTGATAATTCAAATCTCTGCTCCGTTGGGAATCAAACCCCGAACTCTCAGCGCACTGGTGTCTTAACCGCTACGCCACTCAGATCTTCGCAGCCCAGTCGTCTCCTACAATAGAAGACTTTTTAGTAGTACACGACTGAAGTCGCGAATATACAGTGAAATGAAATGAAATGAAATGAAAATCATTTATTTGCACGAATATGGGTTAGTTGTTGGTTTTACAGGGCATTTTGATCAATCCATATTCACCTTCTCAGGTATGCAAATTAAGAAGTTATATTACAGTAAAAAACTTAAAAATAAAATAAAACTAATGTAAGTACTTATTACAATTGAAAACTTATAACTAATATATAATTAAATTGACAAGTTTGTATAATAATTCATTTGTCAGTTTAGCATACTACATTTATTATTTTTATAATTAGTTGTCATTTTACCTAATCGAACTCAATCTATATTAAGGTCAAAATCGACTCTATACTTTATAGTCTGTATTCACGGTGTCTGTATTCTATTTTAAGAACTCGATTGAATACATAACAGGCAATCACGATGGTCACTCAATTTGTCGAGCACACAATTAACGCGATTGAATTCTGCTTATCATGCAATATGCATGCGGCTCATTCGGTTTGATGGCATAAATTATGCGTTACCTGGTGTGAATTGTGTGGTTGTCATATTATGAGGGTTATTGGTAGAATTGTTTTAATTTGACCGCCATTTTAATTTAAAGAACCTAGTAGGGATGCGCAAAAATGTATTGTATCGATATCGTATCATAACTGTATCGTATTCATTTGTATCGATCCTCGAAAATATCGCTTCCCTTAGAATCGATAACCGTATCGCATGCTTTTTTATTGCTTTTTAATGAAAACGGGTGTTTCTCTAAAGACGATAGTGCTCAATGCTCAGGGTTCCAGCACTGGTCTCCAGTTATTATCTAGATCCCCCATTATCTGGATGGCAGTAATCGCGTAATTACGGGATGACAAAGGCAGGATAATGATCGTTATGAGATCACAAAGTCAGTTACTCATCGTCAGGTGATGAGATGTTTCATACTTTATTTACTGATGGGCATCGTGAGACTAATAACCGGTTTTTAATCATAAAGTGGTGGTAGGCCAGTGGCTAAGGTTTCGGCCTCTGAACTGAGGGGTTTGGGTTCGAATCCCAGCGGCATCAAAACCATGCACCACTGATCACAATAAAAAGTCACATGCTGTACATAACTGTAGCTTTAATGACTTTCAGACATTTGACAAGGGATGGCGCCACAAGGATCCTGAATCATGCTATCGATGTTTTTTACCTTCACTAAACTATTTTTGGTGTCTAATTATAGATAAGGCAATATTTACCCACACCTAAATACGTTATTGCACAATTAAACGAATTATTCAGTCTCATATTTGACGACTGAGTGGCGCAGTGGTTAAGAGACGCCGGTGCGCCGCGCGGAGGGTCCTGGGTTCAATTCCCAGCAGAGCAGGGATTTGAATGATGAGTTCAAATTTCTGTTTCTGGTCTGAGTGTGTGTGTTCTTGTATTGTGTGTGTCCACGATACAGGGAATTTAACAAGGAAATATTTTACGAGTACCTAGGTGTAGGTAAAGATATGAACACTTTATTGTAATTGCAAAACAGTTGGGGTCATCTGATCAAACCTTGGCGCAGCGAACAATGGAACGTGCGTCTTATATTATGTCCATATTTTATAATCGTCCATAATCATGACAACTTAATGGGTAATGGAAAACCTGCTCATACATTGAATACAATTTTGAAGCAAACGGCCGCAAAAGAGAGACCTCGTCTTGTCAAGCGAATGGTAGAAAAAAGTGACTAGCTACTTATATACCGTGCGGATAAAGAAACAATCTGTAAATGGCGGACGGTCTCATGCTATCTCGTTCATACCGTCGCTCTGTCTATACTCGCACGTAGTGGTACGACGTACAAAAAAAATATTCAGTTTGGATTAGCATTCGCGCTGTCTCGACGCACTCCATTTCGTAAAATTGTAATTCTGTTTAGTTACAACTACTGTTCTGTTATTGTTAAATGGCTTCTAGAAAACGCGGTAAGGTTCTTCATAGTGATGCTCGACAAATAGTCTACAACGTAATTAAGTATTTTGAAGAAGAAAAGAGACTGGATCGTTATCACCCTTGCAATTTAGTAACGCACGGGCAAGTATGGCAACCGGTTTGGACCCCAGCACGATATCGAAGATAAAAAAAGAAGGTTAATATTTTACTTGACCTTTTTTTACTGACGCTACCATAAGTACCGGCCGCCATTACCATATTGTTTCTTTATCCGTTCGGCTTATACTTGCCACGCTAAACCACAGATGACTAAATAGTTACTACATAAGCCAAACACCGCCAAATGGTTTTGTTTACAACCTTGTTAGTCGGCACAAAAAATGACGTCACGAAGTAAATTTAGCAAAAAAACACGCTATCTCCACACGTTGTTATCAGCACCGTGCCTAACAGCAACACAATAACATGATACGACCAGAATGCAGATTCATAAGCCAAAGTTTACAAACAATGATATAAATAATATTGCTTCTAGAATACATTTATCATTTGGAAATAAATCGTATGTCTCGGTGATGGAACGGTTGCGTAGCGGTTATCAGCTAGCCTGTTATCTTGATATATGGACTTCACTTGCTTGTGTGGTATTTGCGTATTTGTATTCGAATATTTGCAGTGACGTAACTACGGGGCGGCAAGGCATGCTGAATCCACCACTATGCAACTAATTATAAATAGAGCATCCACACACAAGCGTTTATCAGTGAAAGGCAATGTCTGTACTGCGTCACAAAACTGACAAGTGTCATAATGCAAAATTGTTTGCCAAATACGCCGAATAGTCCAGTCATTTTGAACATTCAAAATCGAAAATTTAACAATAATTCCAAAAGTTTTCAAACTTCGGTCAAGTGAATGGTACATTGGGACGACAATAAATCTCATTTTGCAACCTTGTCCGCAGTCCGGAACATTGCTAAAATTGCAATTAAATTAATTTTTGCTATATGGTCGTGAAAAAAATTCCAAAAGTTCTGCAAACTTGGAGTGGTGTTAAATATATTATTTTACATCACGTGTCAAATTTGCAACCAATTTAAGTGTACGGAACATTCTTTTTTATTAAAATTAATGTTTTTCTTTATTAAACTGAAGGAAAACGTTCCAAAAGTTCTGCAAATTTGACAGATATATCGGAAAAATATACCGAACGATTGTATAAATTTGCAACCTTTTACGTTGACCGGAACATATTTATTTATAATTCTTTTTAATTCGTGGTCATTTTTTCGAGTAAGGTGGTCTCGGAATAATTACAAAAGTTTTGAAACTTGGTTGCAAACTTCGAAAACATCTATTCTGATGCATTTGCAAATTTGCAACCTCATACGCGATCCGGAACTTTATGCAATTTGCAAAAATGTAATAAGGTGATAAAATAAAAAAATTACATTTTTGCAAATTGCATAAAGTTCCGGATCGCGTATGAGGTTGCAAATTTGCAAATGCATCAGAATAGATGTTTTCGAAGTTTGCAACCAAGTTTCAAAACTTTTGTAATTATTCCGAGACCACCTTACTCGAAAAAATGACCACGAATTAAAAAGAATTATAAATAAATATGTTCCGGTCAACGTAAAAGGTTGCAAATTTATACAATCGTTCGGTATATTTTTCCGATATATCTGTCAAATTTGCAGAACTTTTGGAACGTTTTCCTTCAGTTTAATAAAGAAAAACATTAATTTTAATAAAAAAGAATGTTCCGTACACTTAAATTGGTTGCAAATTTGACACGTGATGTAAAATAATATATTTAACACCACTCCAAGTTTGCAGAACTTTTGGAATTTTTTTCACGACCATATAGCAAAAAATAATTTAATTGCAATTTTAGCAATGTTCCGGACTGCGGACAAGGTTGCAAAATGAGATTTATTGTCGTCCCAATGTACCATTCACTTGACCGAAGTTTGAAAACTTTTGGAATTATTGTGAATTAAATGTTCAAACTGACTGGTCTAGAATACGCACATACATATAGCCAAGTGAAGTGCCACCATAAGGTAGGCAAACTTTATAAAAATAATACATTTCACCATCCACACACTTATTAATCCATTTATGAGTAAATAGCAGACGTTTGTAGGCTCAGACACTTTATCGATACCTTATCGATCAATACCTACGAGTGATTTATCTCCGAGATACGTTTGTTTATATAACATACTATGTGCTCTATGTATAGTCGCCAATATACCTGTTGAGGTTATTACACTTGAGGCGACAAGTTCAATAACACCAAGTCAACCTTCATCATTCATACGAGTATCCCTTTAGTACATTGTACTGTAGGTACATACTACATGTAAGTATTAAGAAAAACTGTTAGTACCAATGTTTTTTTCTCTCTCGACCCAATGACGCGCACCCCCGCACTGCGCTGCGTGATGCGGGGCAGTGTGTTAATCGCTTTAAATAACTTTAAATAAGTCGTAACGTCATAAAATTTTGCCTTATATAATTTCCTCTTACGTTATTTCCCAACCGGATACTCAAAAATATTTTAATGACTAATCTGTACTTTGGATAATTAGTCATGTTTTATCAAAAAATGAATAGATAAAGTGAAAGGCAGTTAATGCCGTCTGAATCCGCAATCAGACCGCTATTATCTTAATCTTAATCTGGCGATATGTCTAAATTTAAATATGATCTCATTTTTACAGACGAGATCATAACGACTATTTAGTCCACAAATTTATCGACAACACATACACGATACTATCGAAATCACGAATTCGGGATTTCCGTTACAAAATCTAACGGAAATCCCGAATTCGTGAAAATATGAGTATTTTTCTTTGAAATTATAAGACCAAAATTGATATGATAAGACATTGTTAAATTAAGATTTTAATATTTAAAATTCACCATTCAAAACGTCGAATCTAATTGCCGATGGTAAAAAGGAAGGAAAAAATTTAAAAATTTACCGTAGGCATTTAAAAACTCAGAATGTATGATATATTTCTGCAAATATCGGCAACACACTCTTTACCAATCATCCTGTATGTTATGGTAAAAATTGATAGCGTTAGTTCTTTAGCAAACTAGTTAATAATGGGAGTGTATTTTTTTTTCAATCAAATTGGTGAAATGACAGAAACTTGTATAGCACCTATACTCGGACCTATAATATTACATTGTTTCAATAACATCTCCCACTGAGCGGTATCCATTGTATTTGTACTAGAATGCGTCTCAACATCGCCTCGCCAAACAGAGTTAACAATAGACGGAACGATTATACAATAGTCGCCCTGATTACTGGGATCTAAATCTGTTTACCCTTATTTATAACCGTCACATTTTATTTAGATAAAAAATATAAACACTTCACACTTATAGCCCCCACACTTTGCCCACACTAGGATTTCCCGTTTAGTGGATGCCATGGACACAAGACAACAACACAGAATTAATAAGATTGAAAATTAAAAAAAAAACCCGACACAATAACGACAATTTTCATTGAACATATTATTTTGTAATGTGCACGTGATGCGCTTTCATTTGAGACCCCACTCGATTATATTTGCAGACATTCGGTTATTCTCCCCACTTTCACCCCCCACAACTTTTAAACGACTCAACCGAATTTCATCAAACATGTCTAAGAACACTCGGCAGTAAATCACCTTTTATACAAAAAAACTAAATTGAAATCGCTTCATCCGTTCGCGAGCTACGGCGCCACGACCGAATCACAGACAGACAAACAGACGCGTTATTCAAATCTCTACTGGAAATCCAACCCAGGGCCCCTGCGCGCAATTAACCGGCGTCTTAACCACAGTGCACCCCGCAGGTCGTCTGGTGCCTTACCTAATTGCGATATTACCACATTACACTCTGATCTTAATTTTGACGACAAAATTGATTACTCGCAACGAGTTGCTTGTCAGTCGGTATTGTATTGACCCACTACTGGGTCGGGTCTCCTCTCACAATGAGAGGGATGAAGGCCGCCGTCCACCACGCATCACTACTGCCCGTTGGTGAGCGAACACACCTTTCAGGAGATTTTGTAAACTCTCAGGCTTGCAGGTTTCCTCACGTTGAAAATTAAATTGGTGATATTTAATTCAAGGAAGGAATTCACCGTAACAGCTAGTGATATTTAATTTTATAAAGCGCACATAATTTCTTTACAAAATCATTGGTGCGTGCCACTGGGAGTCGAACCCAGACCTCTTGATTCGAGGTCGCATTCTAAGCCACTGGGCTATCACCGCTTATTTGCAGAAGTTGCTTATATTTCTTGTATTGCTTATATTTGTCGCATGTCTAACTGACAATACGCATTGACAACTCCATTCGGTGATCGGTATTTTCATTTTATCGCGTTGATTGGTCAGTCGGTCGCTTTTGTCGTTTTCACAGCCAATATACGAGTAGACAAGCAAGGTTTATGTCGTATTTATAAATGCATTTCAACTATAACGCACATTTAATCCTACGTGTCTCAACAAAGGTGACACCTAAACGGTGTATTACCTAAACGGATACATAAAGTTAGCGTATTATTCTCACGCCTTGTCAGAGGCGAACGTGACCAGACTCGCTGCAAAACGCACTGAGCACCTATATACGTACATAGTATACGTATATTATATACTTAGGTTCGTATCGTAGGCATATAACACTATTGTATTCGAAGCACGCAATGCGAACCGCGTTTGCATAGATATTTGCTGACAATGTTACTTAGCCACGTTTGGTTATTTGCCCACTATTATGATCAAGAAGAATCTTTTAATTGGATGGAAGCAAGAAGTTTCAAAATAAAATTGGAAATGTTTTTAAATGCGTTTTTCTAATATCAAAACAAAATGTTACCCTACTGTTACTAATGGATCCCTAATTAGTGTTTTTGTCAGGTCTTTTCGTGAATCTGACTTGAAAAAATTCTAAATTTATAGCTGAAAAACTACGCGTTGAATCTCGCTTATTAGCCTCAATAGATAAGCTAAAGTATTCTATAAAAAGCTCTATAAAGCTGGATTCGTCTATAGCTGAACGATTTCGGGTATAATTTAACGTTTAGCTTTTCCAGAGATTGCTCTGTGATAGAATAACGCTAAATGGAAATCTGCATAGGTTCTTGTTTATACAGGGTGTATTTTTACGTGTGCGTGGATGGGGAAATCCGAAACTATGAGGAATAGCGAAACATACTGCAAGAAGGCTGGGGCCCGACTTTGAAAAAAACTGAATCATTGGATTTTCAAACATCCATATGCCTACCCAGGAATAATAATCCCATAATTTTCAACTCCTGCACATTATCTGTTTTCGCTCTACACCCTGTACATTACCAGTGTTCCCTATTAAGTGCTACCTCTTAACCGGTGTCAAACACTGACAACGAGACATCATGTCGTGTTGTTCGATTCACTTTTGCCCGCTTATCGGCTGAAGCAGTCGACAAACATGGCGTAGAGTGCGGCTGTCATCCGCAGTGGCACTCGGTTTGTTTGGTAAATACACTACAATTGATGTCTATTGCGTATGTACTGGATAGATAAGGGTAAATTAAACTACTTTGATCGTTGCTAGAAAACTTTCTTTCTTAGTGAACAATTAAATGTTTGACTAACGACTCTTACATCAGTCGTTAGTCAAAAGGGTACAAATTGAAGTAGTCGATGAAAATGGTGTTGAGTGCGGCTGTCATACGCAGTGGCAATCGGTTTGTTTGCTAAATACACAACAATGACGTCTAGTGCGTATGTACTGTATGTTAAAAGAGTAGGTATGTTAACAATTAAATTGTCCAAAAACGTACATTTAAAGTGCGGTTTAAAAAAATGCAATGACCCAGCTACCTAGGTAATATTTATCCACTGACCCCCATTGGGCCAGCGTGTTAGACTATGGCCTACATCCTTCTCATTTTGAGAAGTCTCTGTAGTTGACATTAAACACAATTAAAATTATATTTTTACGTTGGATGGGGGGTACAAATGATTAGCAATGACAACTTGAAAATGAAAATGAAAAATAGTTTATTTGTTACATAGAGTGAGTACAATAAAATTAACTGTAGTCGGGACATCCTTTTAAGTAAGAATTATGTAATAATAAATAAACTTACTCAACTTTTCCAATAAGTAGATACAATAGTTAAACAATGATTAGGCCAACACATCCGTTATTAGAATTTTAAGTTTTTTAACATAGCTATACCTAATGAAATCTAAAGTCTCTTGTCAGTAACCCATTAATGACCCACTACAGGGTCGGGTCTCCTCTCACAATGAGAAGGTTGTACGCCTTAGTCCACCACGCTGGCCTAGTGCGGGTTGGTGGACTTCACATGCCTTTGAGAACTTTTTTTTTCTCAACTCTCAGGCATGCAGGTTTCCTCACGATGTTTTCCTTCACCGTAACAGCAGGTGATATTTAATTTTTATAAAGTGCACATAACTTTTTTCACAAAGTCATTGGTGCGTGCCACTGGGATTCGAACCCGGACCCCTCGATTCGAGGTCGAATTCTAAGCCACTAGGCTATCACCGCTTCGCTCTTACCAAGTAATAATCCCAAGCAGACAATGACATAAAGTCGAAAATAAAGTCAAAGCGCTTTGTCTGTGTTCCGTTTTGCGCGTGCGCAGTTGCCTTGAGCGAGCGCCGGGCGCCGCCCCCGCGACCTTGGGCCCCAGGGGTGACACCAACGACACTGGACCAGCGCGCTAATACACTCTAACACAATATACTAAACAGGATCTACATATATACAAAAACAACATTGAAATATAGTGCGCATATAGTTTTCGCATAGAACAGATAATTTTTTATACAAAACGTAGGTACATTCGGTTTACAAACACACGATCATGGGAATAGTCCGTGAATCGCATACACATGTAAAGTAGTGTATAAGAAATAATCAGATTTAAATAAATTGAAATTTAAAGTGATCTTATTTCATTTAATTAAGTTGTGCATTTGTAAACTTTCATTTGTTTGTATCTCCTTACGATATTTGCATGCCTAAAAATGGTAAATATACTTAGATTGATCTAAATAATTTGTAACAACTCTAGGTACCTATGTATACCTATATTTGTGCTAATAAAGGTTTTGTGTTTGTCTTCTTCGAAATGTGCGAAGTACCTACCAGTACCAAGGTAACTTATCTAAAGATAAAAAAACTATTCTGTACTCGTGTAATAAAGATTAGAAATATATAACCTATTTTTCAGTTTCCAGCATGAGATCGGCCTAGATGAATAAGTTTTCAAATAGAACGGATGTGCCCAAACCAGTGAAAGTTACGACCAAAATTTCCTTTTAACTGTGCCTGAGGTCGCCCTACGTCGTTTATAGTGATAATTTACGCATTTATTTAGTAATGTTTGACTAACTACACTTCTAAATATATCGCTTGAAATTTTGTAGTTTTACCTTAATCGTCATAGTGTTGAAATTTACCCCATGCTTACCGCATAAATAGGTCTTGATAACAATGGAAGTGACATCCCTATTCCGAAGTACAGTCAACACGCGATTAAACTGAAGAGCACTTTAGATCCTTTGTTGCGAGTGAATTTAATTGACAATGTGTTCTCGGTGAGTGGATCGTGTAATATGTCTGTGTGTAGCAGATAACAATCAATTATAATACTCGTTACAGGTGATATAATTATTTCGCAGAACGTTTACATTGAAAGATTGATATGTTTGTTTTTACGGGCAACCCTATTTTGGAGTACAGTCAATACGTTTAACAAAGCACTACAAAATGCTTCGAGACGAGCAAATGTCATTGAGAACATTTTCATTATGAATAATTTGGTTGATAAAATCAATATTCTATGTAGCCATATTGAAAACCTACAAATATCGAGTAACAGATTAACAATTGTAATCGATTCCGTATATTACTTTAATTGTTGCAAGTCATTGCTAAAAGTAGTGCTATTCTGTGTTATAGTTGCAGTCTGATTACGTCTAGTCACGAGTGTCTGGTCCTTGATGAAGAAGGAAATACGGGTGGATAGCAAAAAATACTATTTTCATTAAAAAAATGCTAACAAAAGAGTAGGTCTGAACCTAACAAAACACTTCATTCTCCCAATTAACCACTTACTGTGAAGTATACTCTAGGTTTTAAATATGCAACACTATACTTCCGCCCCGTCCTGTCCTGTCATAGTGTCCTATATGAATATAGAATATCGGATCTTTAATTGTTTGTCAATATTTTTTTATACAATAATTATGTAACAAGTAAGATGTACCTAAATAAATTTAAACGTAAGATTACTCTAGATTCGACTAAACTTCAAAAGATCAAATTAGCTCGAATGAGAACACTAAGCAATGCTATTTTTTTAATTGCAGCTGTCACATCAAATTCCCAGGACCGTATCTGTCGAATACAATTCAATTTATTTAACTGTCACTAATGTTGAAATTTTGAGGATAAAAATTTCTTTCTTAAAATAAAATAAATTGAACCGTTTCATGGGCTTGAGTGTACACAAGCAAAGGCAAATATGACGCGAGATGTTTTATGTCGACACACAGACAATCCTAACTGTTAACGGTCGAGTGGGCAGACATGCGAGTATTTAGCACACGTTGCGACTACGTACTCATACTTAGCCCACCGTGAAGGAGCATACCGTCTCCATGGCTCCATGTGATTTAGGTGGTAGAGCCATAGCAGCTCGCCGAGTCACCTGGGGTCTGGGGCGGTACCTTACCGCTGGTCTCTTAAGTACGTTTCAGACGACGCTATGTGATAGCATATAGTACATAGCTCGTAGCACAACGATATCGCGCTCCATACATTGACGACCCAAGTGGCGCAGTGGTTAAGACACCGGTGCGCTACGCGGAAGGTCCTGGGTTCGATTCCCAGCAGAGCAGAGATTTGAATGACGAATTTGAATTTCTGTTTTTTGGTCTGGGTGTGTTGTGTTGTTGTCTTGTGTGTGTCCATGGCGCCCACGACACAGGGAATCCTAGTGTGGGGCTATGAGTGTGGAGCGTCATTTATTTATTTATTGTTATGGACACATTCACATTGTACTGTACTATATATTATTGGCATACTATACGCTATAAATTGGTGCGATGCGCACAGTTCATGCTATGCTATAACGCGCTCCGCGCTCTTCCTCCCTCAGCCCCGGCCGTCCCGCAAACTCTTCAAAGATCGCGGTCGACTGAGCTTGATATATACTATAAACGCTTGCGATAATATCGCGTATGTGAACGTCATGCTATAAAGTATGGCACTGGGTCCTTCTCTGTTATACTTTATAGCGCAATAGTATAGCGTGGTCTGAAATCACCTTTAACCCGTCGTAAAGCAGCAAGTTCCTCGTGTCTTGTGTTTCGGCTGCGGGGTGTGGTCGAAGGAGACACTTTATTTGAGGCGAACATCTTAGTCTTTATCAGTAGCTATATAAACATCGCTCTCATTGTGAGAGGAGACCCGACCCTGTAGTGGGTCAGTAATGGGTTACTGTCACTAACAGCCAGCACTTTCTTCTCCAACGAAATACCTACTTTACTACTAATACTACTACTAAATGGCTTTACCTACCAATATACTAAACAATCACAATTGATTTCCGTAAAGTTAACCCTCTCAAATCAAACGTTTTATCCAAGGTCTTACAAACACAACAATATCCCAGCTCTTGAAGTGTTAATTGTAGAACTTGTAGAACTAATAACAATACCAGGCATGCTCTTTGTACCCGTTATATTTATTTTTGATAAGTATTACGAGTATTTGTATTTATTTATGTTATCTTCCAACTGTTTGTCGGCGTTAATTGCGCAATAGTCATCATTATTCATTACTTACAGACAGGAAAATTTCTGTCCCTATGTTGTTTAAAGGATCTTCATTCAACAGTGTCTGAGTAAGTCAGCGTATCCAGACACAAATTGCCAAACATTATTTATTGTTCCGGTATTTTGTTAGTAAACTTGGAAAGCTGAACTATAGGGTGATTTCGATCGTGTAATTTACTCGATTGCATCAAGAATTTAGTTTCTTTAAGATGATTCAATTCTTATTAGTTATCGTTATAAGAAATGCAATCTTACTTTAACTCACATAGATGAAGCAAAAAGTATTTTTGGATTTTACTCATTTTTTATTGTATGTCGTCGACGTCAAATTTTCTCTTTGTATTGTATTTAAATATATTATTCAAGTGTATTTCGTCTCAGATACAACCTAAATAAAGAAAATATTTTTTCTAATAACTCGATTTGTTTTCCTATTTCGATATCCAAATTATGTAGGTACTGTCTTTGTGTTATTTACAAGTATGTGTTTCTAAATACTATCAAACTTTTGGAAATGACCTAATTAGTTCTCTTGATTCTTATTTCGACGTCAAATTTATGCTGTGCAGTGTACTTATCTTTGTTATTAACATTTGTTGATACAGGTTTTTTTAATTGAACTGTTTTATTCTTATTGGTTATTAATTGAGAAATTATTCCATAATAACTATAATTACCGTTAAAATCCAACGTAATGATTGAAATCGATTCATGCCCGTTCGCTATGAATTATTTACTAGCGACATAAAGGAAAACCTATATGTGTTCCTATGTATGTTTTCCTCGTATATACAATCATCTCTTTTACATAAATGAGTGCTATTATGTATTCAGCTAATCAGAACCATGTTGTTTGCATAAACGTTTACATATTAAGTACAAGTATCTACTATTTTCTACAAGATCATTGCTTAATGCTTAACTGCTGACACATATGGAAGAATTATAAGTGTGAGAATGCACCACCACTATTATTATTATATTATTATTAATAACAATACCCGCTTCAAAACATAGTCTCACTGCCCGCCCGAGCATTCAATGAACACTATCGTAAAATGCTCTACCACCTAATGATATCTATCTAATGATAGGAGGAGTTATTAAAAAACACCTTTTTTAAACTTAATTTCTTAATAACTAGCAATTTATGTGCCGGTAAACGCTTCAGACATCAATTAGGACAGAATGAGTTATCGCAACATACGAGTATTTTTAAGAGCAGTACCTATCTCTATTTGTCACCATTTTCAACTTATTGCCTAGACTACCTAATGATGATATCATTTCCAAAATAATACACACACCAGTTGCGTCAAATTAATTTGTTCAACCGCAGAAGCGTTCGAATGTTTTAAGTACATATAATTAGACCGGCACTTCCGTTCGTGACGTGAACACACTAAAGTACACCGCGATAAAGATACACACACATAATATACAGACACGATTAAGATATCTTTATTACCTGTAGTTGGGAATAATTTAATGTGTATATCTTGAGTGAGCGCGTATAGACGAGCGTCTTGAGTAGATCACAAGCGATCGACAGAGTTAGCAACGTCGGGCGCGATCAGTATCTGGATGGGTGATCGTAGTGGTGAATTCAATACACGCATTTCATAATACATTTATCTGATACGCGACAGTACAACATACGGGCAGACGACAGACGATATGAATTATAATCATTGATACTAATCGGGTAATTTTACACTAGCTACAGTGCCTCCAGTATGAATTTACGCAGGTATAGATACTAGGTATAAGAATGAACGTGTACCAGACGCCTAAGCAGAAACCGGTGTTTGGAAACTGTGTGGTCTAAAAGCGACTAGTTTTGACCATATATAAGTTGATGTGGACACAGCAACGGACCAAACTCTGTTCGCAATAGAACCAAAAGCAACTTAGAACATATTTACTTTATTATTTATAGTTGAATATACCAGAAACGTAGAAGGATGTAGGCCTCAGTCTACCACGCTGGCCTACTGCGGGTTGGAGGGCTTCACATGCCTTCGAGAACTTTTTTTTTGTGAACTCTCAGGCATGCAGGTTTCCTCACTGTGTTTTCTTTCACCGTAACAGCAGGTGATATTTAATTTTATAAACTGCACATAACTTTTTTTACAAAGTCATTGGTGCGTGCCGCTGGCATTCGAACCGAATTTTGTATTAATTTTAAGGCTTTCTTTCTTTTCTTTACTACCTTCAAAAATTATTGTGTTTAAGTTATTTTACCAAAAAGTAATTCGTATAAAAACAATTCGTAACATCGACTTGTTGCCGAGCAATTAGGATATATTTCTGAAATATGAATTGTTAATTAATTAAAGTAGGCATTTCTTAATTAACAAGTCAATTAACCTACCTCGAAAATGATAGGCAATTGAAGTCATCTATTAATATTCAGTCCGTTTAGATTATTTTCGTCCTCGAATAAATAAACGATTGTGAGAGCTAATACATTAAAATTTATGCAAAACACATTAGGGCTGTGAAATCAATTCAGCAACAAAACTATCTAATATTTACCTAATACGCGTATGTGAAACGAAAATTTTTCACCTATTTATTCAACACACTGCGCGCACATAAGCATTATGAAATTTTAGAAATGAACACTTCATACTCGAGCCCCATCCTAGTATTCCTTATGTCGTGGGTGCCATGCCACACAAAAGAAAAGATCACACATACCAGAAATTAAACAAACAAACAGAAATAACAGTTAAAGGTTATTGTTCTGGAGAAAAAACAGATTCCCAAAACGTATAAGACGACCGATGCGAATTCACAACACACCAACTTGCAGTGTAAAGGCTTACTCTTCATTTGCTTTTAATAAGTGTTGAAAAGGCTCTACAGAACCATCACGTTGGACTTTTATATATTTGAAAATCATTTTAGTCTTTTAGATCATCAACCGTGGATCAGTCTTGAACGTACCTAAATAATTCTATTTGATGAATGGTGGCTGAAAACTCGACCTGAGCGTTTGGGTTTCTAGAAATTTCGCATCAATACAACTACTTCAATCAAACAACTTATCTGCTCATAAAATTTCGTAGCGTGTTTGCGGAAGCCGAATGAAGCTTGGTTATCATTCTAGCGTTTTCGTTCGTATTTAAAAGAAAACACTATAAAAAGAAAAAACTCTTGTGACGTATACGCCAGTAAAGGCCTTGAGTCGAACTATTTTCTGATACCGCGCCGTTCGCTCGCGCAACCTGTCAATGAATTTTCGCGAATATATTTTTTGTAGTGTCTAACTTATTATTTTACCAACTTACCACGCTAAACTGTAAGGTTTTAAGTCAAAATCAAAAGAGTACAACGACCCAAGTGGCGCAGTGGTTAAGATACCGGTGCGCTGCGCGGAAGGTCCTGGGTTCGATTCCCAGCAGAGCAGAAATTTGAATGATGAATTTGAATTTCTGTTTCCGGTTTGGGTGTGTTGTGTTCTTGTCTTGTGTGTGTCCATGGCACTCACGACACAGGGAATCCTTCTGTGAGATTATGCAATTGAAGCGATCTTTATTACAATTAATCCTTCACACATGATCGCACACGGAGTGTGTCGGTGACGTCACGCCGCCTCGAGTCACGTCAGGCAACATTTCCGATAGCTGCAGCGGTTCGTAGGTAAACAACAATATTATAATAACGCGCGCGCACTTTCTAGAAATTGCGCGTTTCGAGGCGTCGATTAGGTAATGAGCTACTTTCTACGGATAATGTCGGATTACTCCTTCGCTTCATGATCGCCTGGTAGCTTGGCTGATGGATGCGTTGTTTGTTATAAAAAATAAATTATATTCTGATGATGAACAAACAAATAGTGTTTGTTTAGGTTTTAGACGGTTATTTTTTATTTTCAATCTAACTATAACAAAAATAACACATTAAAAGTAAGAATACTTTTGTAAAGCTTTCATAATTGGCACTATTTTTGTCATGTCCTACCAATGGTCACAATAGTTAGTTTCCTTGCAACCTGAAAACTAATTGACCACTGACACCGAATACCGAATACTTTGGTATATTCGGTATTCGGTATACCGAATACTTTGGTATATCGAATACCGAGTACTTTGGTATTCGGTATTCGGCGAATGGCACATCTCTAATGAATAAATAACAATAAAGCCATTAAACAAAGCAAATCCAATCGACGGGCGCTATAAAAACATGACATTTCAATTACATTTCACAAAGGAGCTGGTGGCTGGCGACCGCGAAGCCCTGTTTCCTATTAACTTCATGAATAACAAACGAACGCGACCCGAGCGCGGTTCACTGTACCGGTCGCCTTGAGATTCGCATGCAGACAGTGCCTCCCAAACTATAGCAGAATCAGCATAAAGACATGAAAAAAATCATGACATTTAAATTACAATGCACGAAGGAGCTGGTGGCTGGGACACCGCCTCTCAAACTATAGCAGAATTAGCATAAAGAAATGACAAAACACATGACATTAAGTTAAATTGCACAAAAGAACTGATGGCTGGCCGCGAAACCCTATTAACTTCATGAATAACACCGCCTCTCAAACTCCAAGAAGCTAATTCAGTTTGCGATATTTTATCCAATGTCAATATGTTTATTGTTTATGTGTTACTGGAGAGTGCCGTGGAGAGTAAGGCAAAACAATTTCAACATTTTCTAATAAAACCTAGCAAAAACAAGCAAATACTTAATGCAAATGTATATTATTAGTATCGTTTCAGTAAATGATGAGTGACGTATAAAATCATCATAAAATTACTTAAATCTTCATAACCTTCAAGACACGAGTTATAACTTTTTTGATTTTGTTTGTTGACTGCTGTAAGATTGAAATCTGTAAGATTGAGGACCGCTGCTTTACATAAGGGCAATTTCATATTCATGCCGCCACTGTGGCAACAGCCGCCGACACGTGGTTCGATTCTAACAAGATTAACCAAAATACAAATACGATAACCGTATGTATGTGAATCAATTTGAACCCGGCAAGGATTTCGGCGTGAAATCGTTACAAATTGGCACAGTACTTAGATGTCTTCAACAGTTTATCGCTGTTCATTGATACATTTAATTTTATTTTTCCGGGACAATCGGGATTCATCCTGGGATAGAGGTACTATAACCTGCCCTGGGTTTAAACCTTTTAACCCGAACGGGCTTTAGAAGGTTTAATTTATACATATAAAGGCTTATTCTTTGTTAATTGTTCACAAAACTTAAAGTTCGCTCAAATATCGTTGACATTTGAGGAAGGCTGTGTCACCAGGTGATACGTCACAGTAACCTACATTATACAACCTTCAACCTTGCGTGTAACCAAATGATAATGTTGTATAAAAGTATATAAGCGAAGCCATGGTCAGTAAATACCGGCTTAAGGATGGTGTAATGAGTAATCTTAATCTAATTGGTATTTATAACTAAGTATGCAAAATCCATATTGACGCACTGGTATACCATTTATACTTTTTCTCTGGTAGGTATAAATCACCAACTTTTAATTTTTTTTTGTATAGGAAGTATCGCTCCGTCAGGTCAAGAGTCTTGGGGTAAACCATCTTTTTATACCTCCTACATTGAAAACAAACCAAGAAAAGATATAATTTGACCTTAAGATAAGGGAGTTAACCTCATGAATGCGATAACCCGGCGTGTTATACTAAACCGAAGATAACACGTTTATGTAACGCTCCCGAGCTAGTACCGACCCTAGATAACGTTGAGTTTAGAACGATAAAAATTTACGTTCGTTAAAATTCAAATGTAATTTGAAGCCTTTGTGTTACAAGGCTGTTGAAATCATAGGCAACGAGGGGCGAAGTCAGTAAGAGGCAAAATTCAGTCCTAATATTATACGTGAAGCGAAAATTTTTGGCAGCTCACAGCTCACTACGCGGAAGAAGCAGATTGAAATATAGCACCATTAAAGTTTATATGGAGAAGAATGCACTAAATTAAATAAAATGCATAACAAATAAAAAAAATCATCAAAAAGCACGCCACCCAGTACCATAAATTTGAGTACACACATGACATGAGTCATGCACATAGACAAACATGATGTGTAGGTAAGTACATATTCAAATTTAAATTGCAATAAATTATAGTCGAATTTACACTACTTTGTGACCTCTAGTATTATTAAATGTTTCATTTGATTCTATGGTGGAATATAATATGTATACACCACTAGAGATAATCATAAAGGTCCTTGAAAGGGTCAAAGAAAACAAAAACAAACGGAATAATGTCCTGTACTGTTTTGCCTCTTCTTATAACATACCTAAATAACATAGCAAAGATAAGTAAATATACATTTTTATAAAGCAAAGATAAATAAATAAACATTTTTTTTAAATTTTAGAAACAAAATATTGTTGCGAGAGGACTCCTGTGACTATCAAGTGTACATATTTCTAACGGCCGTATTCAATAATCAATCTCTGGATAATCCTTTTTTCTGGTATCTTGGCAACCAAACAGTATCTATCTCAATCCATATCCAAAGATCGGTTATTGAAACCCATCGTAACACTATCGTGAAATATTATGTAAAAGGAGTTACTCGTAGCTTCAGAGGCGCGTTCCCAATGTTATTGTGATCTTGTATTCTGATATTGTACTTATATACCTACTTATATGTAGTTATTACATTAAGATGTTCACCTTGACTCTGCCTCTCGAATCGTATTTTTAAATTGCTCACAATTATAAAGCATTGTATGTGTATATATTTATGTCTGTGCCCCTTTATTGTGTTAATTTATACAGGGCGAACTTGAAGCCTTAATGTAACAGTTAATTTTTTCAGTTATAAGGTGAGAAATTTACGATAATTTGTATGTAATAATTGCCCCAATTCAGAATAGATTTATGTAAATTACTTAGTTGTAGATATACATTTTTTTACGTCAAAGTGAATGCATATATTATGCATTTTATTTAAAAAAATGTATATATTTTAATATTCATAGCCTTATTGAGTCATTGAATAAAATGAAAAAATGCACAGACATCTTTGGTAAAAGGTGTCACAATAACAAAACATATTATTATGTAAGATTACTTGATTACTTTATCTACATCAAAACACTTAGAAGAAGTCAAATGATAAAATAGAAAGTATTTTTATAATTTAATTTAGTTACATAAAGTTTTAAACGCAAACAATATAAGTAGACGCCATAAGTCGTGAGCACAATCTTTATTGGTCGGTTTGACATTGACTACACTCACGCGATTGGTTCGTCAGTCGTCACTTCGTCTGTGTGCGTCGTCTATTGGTCTAGCGTGTTTTCTCGGCTGCTGTACATTGGCCGAAAGTATATCATATCCCTACCACTGATCATATGTGCTCACGACTCATGACGGTTACTATCCTATAATATACTGGCTGACCCGGCAGATTTCGCTCTTCCAAATAAAGAAGTTTCGTACTACTGTTAAAGAAAAACAAATGAATGACTTTTTTTAAATTTTCCTCGAACTTGAACTTACACAAACATTTCGACCATAATTAGCCAAATCAGTCCATCCATTCTCGAGTTTTAGCGAGACTGACGAATAACGCTTCACACTATAATAACGCTTCACACTCATAGCCCCTCACCAGGCTTCCCTGTGTCGTGGGTGCTATGGACACACACAAGAACACAATACACCCAGTCCAGAAACAGAAATTCAAATTCATCATTCAAATCTCTGCTCTGCTGGGAATCAAACCCACGACCTTCCGCGCAGCACACCGGTGTCAACCACTGCGCCACTTGGGTCGTAATTGCGACTCATTTCTATATTTATAGATAACACAACGTTGTAGAGAAAGGAAACGACTCTACCATGTGTACAGAGTCATAAAGTTATCGCACAGTATGCAAATAGAGATTGCAACTGCAACGGCACTTTCCAAAACGCATTATGATGTTCTCGTACTTGCACCCAGTAGGTACCTACACGTTGAGAGGTTCGCCTTGACTCTACCTCTCGAAACGTATTTACAGACTACAATTATTACGATGCATTTTAAGACTCTTATTTACATCTAGCTCTTACCCGTGACTTTGCTTGTGTGGACTTCAGAAAGTGCTTCTGAGGAAAGCTAAAGATATCCTATATTGATCTCCATGTTATAAACTATTTATACCAAACTAGCTGACCCGGCAAACTTCGTTTTGCCAAATATAGAAATTTCAACTATTTACCACGCATTATTTTCACCGTATAATAATGCGTGGTAAATAGTTCCTTAAATCCTTGGGCTTATACGAACATATCAAATTTAAAATGAGCCAAATCGGTACAGCCGTTCTCGAGTTTTAGCGAGACTAACGAACAGCGATGCATTTTTACTATAAAGATTTCATCCAAATATACTCAGCTTTTTGCGTGCTAAGAGCAACAAAAATCCATCGCAAGCTTTATATTTTTATACTATTAAATTATTCGGATAAAAATAAGTTCCTAATATGGTAACACTGCGAGCACCAAGTAACTATGTTCAGTTCGTTCATTATATAGTATAAAAAGGCAAGTGTGTAAGTCCCTTATAAGCGCTAACAGTTTTTAAATGCATTCCGTTATATAAACAAGATATTTCACATGAGCCTAACATTTTGTTACGATAGCAAACTTGCAACGAAATTGCCCAATCAAAATGAATTTAAATTATTTTAAAAAATGTTTAAAATAAACCTTACTAATTTTAATCTAATCGTTGAAATCTTTAAAACTGCACCGTCCAATAGAAATATTTATTTTTATTTTTTATACTGTAACTTTTTAATTTGCATACCTGAGAAGGTGAATATGGATTGATCAAAATGCCCTGTAAAACCACTAACCCATATTCGTGCAAATAAATGATTTTCATTTTCAAATCCGATGTAAACACTGATTGCGAATACAGTCCCGAATAAACATGATCTCACTCAGTAAATCTGTCACCGGCTGCGAGCTGGTATCAACAAGATCCGAACAATACACGACACAACAAGACTGAGCCATACCAATTTCCTTTCTCGCGTAGTGCCTCTGCTCGCCGTTGTGCGAACTCGTCCCGAACGCTTGACCCATCTTGATAAAATACGAGAAAAAAAACAACAACCAATAACAAATCACAGTGTTACAAAACAGCTGATCACTTAACTACCACGCATGCGCGTACACGCTCGATCGACGTGCGATCTCTACGCCGGTCCGTACCGAACTGAGGAGTCGAGGACCGGATCGCCGCCGCCGGACCGAATGGAGCCGGAGTGAACGTTCCGGTGACCGATAAGACCGGGCCGAACCGATCTGACCCACATATACGTATGCCCGGTATGTTTACATTGCATTGTTTTCGCGATAAAGATGTCTGTCGGCCTGTAATTGCGAGTTGCGACGTTGCGAGTCGGCTAGTCGCGAGATAGAGCAACTTGAACTCGTATTTCACTGATAAGGGAGGGCCGTTTGTTTATCTGGCCAGCTTTTTCATATTGAAGATATCCAATTTCAATCATGTTTAACGGTTTAACATTCATATCCAAATTACATCTGAAAAGCATTTCGAAGTAATGAAATTGAAGATTTCAAAGCCGAATATTATCCAGAGACAGAAATAACGCGAATAGTGCATAGTGCTACTTCTTGCAGTTTACCACAAACCTAACACATAATTCAATATTTAATGCACCAACTTTCGTACTCGCTAAACATAATGCTACGGGTCTGTGTGTTTGCACCCGGTGTTGTTTTGTTTATGCAAACGGTGCATTTTGCGGACTTGGACGATTTATCGCACTACTACGTACTGGGAGAATTTATCATCCACGATAACTAGTTAAAAACATATTCAATAACATTTTGGTACAGATGTTATTATAGATAAAGGTATTTTATAAAGTGTTTCAATCCACAGAACACAGTGAACGCGGTGAATCCTTATAACATAGCTTTGTCTTCTTAACATATTTATTTAAGGGAGGATACCCACACCAAGAGCAGATGTAGGTACGAGTATATCCATAAACGACTATGCTCTACACTAAAACAATAATAGGTTGATCAATGTTCATTATACCAAGAGCTGAAAACCCAATAGAAGTGATACCCAAACTAGAAACCCAAATGATAGCTAAAAACTTGTCACAGTAGCAAAGCAATAAAATAAAATATCACAATCGGACCACCGAAACAACACGGGCAGCGGTACTTCTGACAGAAATCCAGTACATAATTCAATATTTAATGCACTAACTCGCGCAGTCGCGTGAAAATAATGCATCGGGAACGTTAGGGTCCGGTGTTGTTTATGCAAATGACGTGCAGTTTGCGAACTTGGTCGATTTATCGCCCTGGGGCCCGATTCTGTATGACCATTTACACTCGTATCGCGGCAATGTCGTGTCTTATCCGTGATAAAAAGTCAAAAAAGGCTTAAAAGTCAAATATCGTGACAATCTATTGTGTGCTTTATAGAAAAGACATTAAGGTTCCTTGTCGTGCCGAGTTCATGAAATGACATACGGTTGGATGACACACGATATCGACACGAAATCCGAATGGTCATACAGAATAAGCCCCCTGCTGGTCGTACGCTGAGAGGATTTATCAATCGAAAACTAGATGAAAGATAGTCAAAAACATTTCAGTTTCAACAGCAAGAAAGCTGCATGCCTGAGAGTTAACAAAAAAATGTTCTCAAAGGCATGCGAAGTCCACCAACCCGCAGTAGGCCAGCGTGGTGGACTGAGGCCTACATCCCTCTCATTGTGAGAGGAGACCCGACCCTGTACTGACTAGGACTGAGTCATTAATGGTTTAATATAGCGGTGATAGCCCAGTGGCTTAGAATTCGACCTCGAATCGAGGGGTCCGGATTCGAATCCCAGTGGCACGCACCAATGACTTTGTAAAAAAGTTATGTGCGCTTTATAAAATAAAATATCACCTGCTGTTACGGTGAAGGAAAACATCGTGAGGAAACCTACATGCCTGAGAGTTCACAAAAAAAATGTATTCAAAGGTATGTGAAGTCCACCAACCCGCAGTAGTGGTGCGTGGTGGACTGAGGCCTACATCCCTCTCATTGTGAGAGGAGACCCGACCCTGTACTGACTATTACTGAGTCATTAATGGGTTAATGACTCTACGCTAGGGTATACTCCAAGATGACCTTCTTCAGTCCACGACCAACTAACGGTCAGCTGCCCGCTGTGACTAAGTGCGTCCACTCACTGAAACACTAGAAACTTTTGTTAATCAGTAATTACGTTTAACTGGCCGTGGGATTACCTAACTGCTCCAGACAATGTTTGCTCTCGTTGCGGTACTGTTAGAATTTTGTTTTGTTCAAAATTAGCATTAGAGTAGAGTTATTTTAATGCTTTAGTTTTTTAAAATTTAAAGTGGATTGGCCACTTGCATTTTACTGTATACACATTTACTTTTAAACGAATAAATCAGTGTGCATTATTTGTATAAAACTAAATTTCACTTGAGAATCTTTTTTGACTTTTGAATTCAGGTTTATAGATCAGTGCAGGATCTGACCCTAACAACTTTTTGTTGTCAACTTGAGTGTCAACTTTTATTGTCAACAACCACGCTGGCCTATTGCGGGTTGGTGGACATCACATGACTTTGAGAAAATAATGAACAACTAACTAAGGCATACAGAAAGCATATTTTATTCCATAATCATCCATAATGCATACATAACTAACATGCATACCTAAATAAGTCATTGGTGCGTGCCACTGGGATTCGAACACATACCCGTCAATAAGAGACCGAAATCTTAGCCACTGGGCTATAATCGGTTAGGTCTTAAAAAAACAATAGAATCATAACCGCGTAACCGAAAATGGCGCACATATATAAAATTTCCGTTAAAACTTAAGGAACAAACAGAGTAACTATTAGTATGAAAGCCGTTAAATGACTAATACTTCCAAGAAGACATTTTGTCCCACTGACGTCAACGTGTGAACTGTAGACAGGAATCTCATTTCACTATACCAGTGAATTTGCAACCGAAGAGCTAACGGTCGTACTCAGATAAAATTCATTAACGTTAATGGTTCATTATGAAAATAAGGATATCGAATGGTGTAATCATAGAGGATGTGATTTTTCATCGCCCATGGCTAATCCTCATAGTTTCGGATTTCCCCATCCACGCACACTTGGAAAATTCACCCTGTATAGTAATTAAGGACATGCAGGCAAACTGATGTTAACTGGTGACTGCAGCCCAGCCACGCCCGTATCTAACCTCAAATAGAGAAAAACACCAAATCTGAAATTGTATGCCAGCGCTTAGCTACTCACGAAGAATAAACGTTCGCCTCAAATAAAGTATCCCCAGCAACGATCCCTTCCCAGCCAAAACACACAACATGAAGGAAATCCTGCTTTACGACGGGTTAAGAGGCTGGCGGTAAGTTACTAGGTCGGACCCCGGACGAACCACTATGGTTTTTCCACCTAAAGCTTCTTCATCAGAACGAAAATCTCAGACACCGACCCAAACAAACTATTTTTTCATTCACCAAAATAAAATGCTACGTACTAAGAAGTTAACACGTACTAAGAATCGTTATCAATGTTTCTGAGAATTGTGACGGAATCCGCGAACCAGCGGTGTCACCGACGAGATGTGCTGAGTGCAAAAGTACTGTATCAACAGTAGAATAGTTATGTGACTCAGTATAATGCCTACTATAGGTAAATCAAAAATATTCCACTCGTGGTAGAGACATCGACACTAGCTATCGGTTCGACACTAGCTATCGGTTCGACACTAGCTACCCTTATGCGATTTCACAGATTGCGTGAGGTATAGTGAAGTATTAGTAGTTAGTAGTTTTATCGCGTTTGGTTGGTCTGTCGGTTGTGTCGTATTGCAACAGCCAATAAATAAACCTATATGTTATACAAGTAATACATGATATATATTTGATTAATGTAAAAATTTCAACCAAAAAGTAATACGATCGTACCAAAAACCAGAATATAGATTTCGTGAAACGCCTACCAATTACTTTAGAACGCTGCGAGCGAATGTTTGCTATTATTTTAGCACAGGCGTACGGAGCAATATTTTTGTTTTCGCGTACCGAAAAACTCAGTTATTTTGATTAAGAGGCAAGTTGTTTATGTTTTTCTTCGGATTATTTTCGGATTTACAAAATTTGTAATAAAGATTTCATGGAGTTCAAGTGTAGATTTAACTAGAAATATAGTTAAACCTATAGACTATGTGATTTGTGGGCTGAAGGTACAGACAGAGGCACATAACATTTTCCAATATTACCGTTACACTACCCATACCTGAAAAAAATGGATTAATCTAAATGCTCTATAAAACTTAAACCCTATTTACTGTAATTAAAAGTTAAACACTTTAATTTTTAATATCAGGGAAGCCGCTCACTCGTTTGCTTCTGCTACTAATATTATAAAAAACATACAATTTACTAATCCAATATCACCGTTACCTATACGAAAGATATATTTATATGACAGTCTATACACGGTCGACCGGTTCTCGAGCGGGGTGGATAGGGGCAGGGGTGGTATGCTAACGCGAATATAGAATAATGATGCGTGCCTTTTAGATAGTCTGACAAAGTTAAAAGTAAGCTAATAATAATATTTTACTGCGCAGTTAAAGTTAGCATCTGTTACGAAAATCACAAGCCGTTACAATAAGAAAAGTTTTCCCCTTTAGTGCAACACCATAATAAAGAAGTTTTCTTAGCACCTTAACGCGTCTTTTACATAAAGGAAAATAAGCAAAAGGTTGCAGGAGGGCTGGCAGTCGTCGAGGCAGACGCTGAAAAACGGCTCCGCTTCGCTGAAATTAGGTACACTCGCTAGTGTTGCGCCGGATATCCGTTTCCGTGTTCGTATCCGAGACCTTTCAAGGGTCTGTTCTGTTTCAGATCTTTCCATATTTTTTATTTATCTTACATTTAAGACAGGCTGATACAAAAATAAGAATTAATCCAATTCATTAAACGAATTACGCTTTATATGAATAGAATCTAACAGGTTATTTTCCCTAAAGGTAAGTTATCAACATATTATAAAGATAAAGAGATCGTTATCATAATTTTTCATTGATTCTCGGATGCCGCGTGAATAAAAAAATGTCTTGTAACGATGTATTGAAAATAAATAAAAGATACATTTATCGTTGCAATCTTACATACATATCTACTACTCGTTTATCACAATAATGACTTATTATTTTATAAATAGGCACGGAATCGGCAATAATAAAAGGAAATTTATATCTTTAGTACGTGGTACAAACATGGTGATTTTATCATTAGAAATAAAATGTATGGAAGTTGTTTTCTATTTATTGACTAAAGATATCTCATATCATAGTCCATAATTCATCTCCTTTAAACATTATCACAAAGTGAAAATAAGTAGTTTGTGAAAGGATATGAGCTAGATGGGACCAAGTCGACCAACGTTGTGGATATTCTGTATTAAAGATTGAATTTACCTTCTAAATATGAAAATTATACCGATTTAAATACTATGTAGCGTTGGCAAATAACAGGCAAAAGTAAGTGTAATTTAGTTAAGTGTAAAGTAACCCTTTGTCATTTGTTGCAAGTCAGGTACTGTCAATTAGCACAGCTCCGTTCGGAGACCTATGTTTCAATTTTGTCGTGTTATTCGATCGGATCGACAGCAATTTCAGACATGGGCTAAGATAAAGTCTTAGTTCAATGTTAATTTAACGGATCACAAACAGGTGCACCGCCAGCACTAAAGGACAATGGGCGTCCCGAACATTTGTATCCTGTCTAGACGGTCTACGTTCACGACACACCTACCTGTATGTAAGACCACCTTTGAATGACTTTCCTTCTAAGAAATTTTACTTTAAGCTGTTACTTGATACTGCATTAGTAAAGTAAAATAGATTTTTTTTAATCATAATCATTTTATTTGCACTGATATGTACATTAAGACCTTAGACTAACCCACATCCGTGCAAATAAATGATTTTCATTTTCCTAGTTTTGGCAAACGTGAAATTGAGCGTCCTACAGGACCCAGATTAATACCAGGGGTCGGTAACCTGTCTGAACTGTCGGACGATTACAATTTGCGAGCGGAGATATGAACAAAGAGCGGAAACGAATCGCAGACCTCAAACAAAGACGAGTCCTCTGGAATTAAGCTCGCGACGACACGTCACTTGTATTGCTCGACTACACTCATATTATGTGCAAACGTAATTTTTGTAGGCTAATTTTACAATAAAAAATCACTTTCACAGTAAAAAAAAGTACCAGGGGTAAATAACCTCATAGTTATCAGCTAGATATATCTAGCTATAGTTCTAGAACTAGAACTATAGTTCAGTATTAAAACTTACGACTTACAAGTGTTAATTGTGCGGGCACTTCAGCTATTTTCATAAAACCATACAAGGTTATAGTTGACATACATTTTTGGGAATAATACCACCATATTGATTAAACTCGCAGTATACGAGTAGACTAGATAAGGTTCAGTGACGGGTGAAAATAATATTATAGTGGTTCGATTGAACATAACTGAAACACCTACGTACTCGTACCTACATCTATTTTACATTTAGAGATAACGAAAAACGAACGACCTAGAACGAGTTATTAATGAAACCGTGAAAATGTACCTTCAATACAAATTACAAAAGACAAACAGCTACTTGAGTAAAGCCTTATTTTTATGAAAAAACACTAACGAATATTTCGCTCATATAACCCTCTAAACGGCGTTATTTTGTGTTTTTCATAACGTTGCGCTTCGCCGTGAAATGAAGCTCGCTTTATGAAAGCTTCGAGCTTTCGCTTGGTACATATTTTTCGTACGTCATTTCAAAACGCTTTTATGTTTCCTCTTCTGAAAATTGGAAATATGTACATATATCATGCACCATAGAACAGGGCAGTATTTTTTTACAATCGAAAATTGAAACAAAATCTATTAACTAGCCTGATTTTGAAAAAGCACGTGGGCATGAGTCTTGATCATGCGAATTTTTGAGACAGGACGATATGTATTTTAAATTTTCACTTTCTGCCTGTCCAGTAGGTACCTAAGGGACTCACGGGTCAGTAAAATACTTAGTATTTCAACAACAGAATATGTTTTAACACTTTATTCAAAACATATACGTACGTCATACCATATACCTACTGAAAACTGGCATACCAATGAAGCTAATTAGAATGAAAGAAAATCTATATCTAACTCTGTGACCGATCAAATTTTGACGATGATTTTTTATGTCAGCATATTGCTGGTCTTTGGCCCCAAACCCATTTCTTGTTATGTTTTAAACTATAATTCTACTTTATTTATCCGAACATGTACCACTTTCGTCTTTAAATTATTTTATCTACCTTCTTAGTGCAAAGACCGTTACCCTGATAATCTCCTGTACCTATTTCTAATACCACAATTTAAAAGACCCATTGTTTCCCTTCACTTCGCTAACATGCTTTTTAGATCGCAAAAGCTACTCTACTAAAGCCACACACACACACACCATTAGATAATTTTATGGAAAAATTTTCACGCAAAATTTCACCAATGAAAGCTTCTGTTCCTTTTCATAACATTGAGCACCAAGCTCCATGCGGAACTTCCATGCATTATGGAAGCTTTGAGCTTTGGGGTAAAACTCATTTTTTCTTTGCAATATCCGACGTTTAAGTTAAAACTACAGGGTGCTTTCGTTTTGAAGCTTCCGTTGTGTATTTGCATTCTTAATAATATCATGTTTAAAGTTCGTTGGTGTTGTTTTAGAATAATTGCGATGTGGAGCTTTTTACTCAAATGCTTTACAAAAAATTTTAAGACTTTTATGTGGACCGACCAACCAATTACGATAAAATTTGTCGCACTCACGCGAGACAAATGCGTGCAATGACGTTTTCGTATAAGCAAATTTTGGTAGCGACATGGCAATTAGGACAAAGCTTGATATGGTGGACTAATGTTGAGTTGATATCAAGATGGACTTTGTCTTATATGGACTGGTGTCGTGAATCGCATAATTTTCTATAAACTCTTCTAATGAATTCTTTCCGTACAATTAGGTCTTTTATTCAATTCTACACTTACGAGTACATATAGTTCACTTCTCTCCCTTATCCTCTTTATTTACAGCATCCCTCCTCACTGCGATAATGGCCGCGTCGCTCAGAACATTAATCTTCAACAGGAGTTGGAGGTAGCAGGGAAGTTATTTCTGACAGTTTCTGGAGCGTCACGTCAGCGTCGGGCATCTCTCGCTGTATGAAGAGTTTCTTATACATTTTGTTGGGAAGCTATCAGCACTTATAATAAGAAAAGAAAAGAAAAGAAAAGAATGCGTTTATTGTTGACTGTTACACGAGAAAGATGTTACATAAAAATTATAATAAGTTTAGAACAGTCTACCCTATGCGGGCATACAATAATTATATCTTAAAAAACTAAAACTAAATTTTATATTATTATAATTATGTTAAAATAAGTTGTGATCGTTTAGCAGTCCAATTATTTATTTATTTTAATATTTTTCCTAATCGAACTCATCGGCTATGCAATGTGCCACCCATTTCTGGCAACTATAATGGAGTAACGGAGCTATAATGGACTGTTTTACAAATAATATTCCTATGAACAAACTCACATGTTCTTCAACAGAACCTAAACAAGCTTTGTCCTAATTGGCTGACGAATGGTGTTTTCCAGCGAATATTCCAGAACTCTTTCCTGATGTTATCCACAGCTTCCGCGGCAGGAAATATCCAATTTACAACCTCCGCCTTTTTGTAAATAGGTAGTTAATGGAAACTGCATGATAAGATTTTTTTCAGGATAGCTTGCACGAACCTCAAAAATTCTATATTCGCATGTTCTATATTCGCCTAGTACCATGTATTTTTTTTTTCTTTGTGTGTTCAGCGATTTCCCCACCAATTTTGGACCTTTTTTCGTAAGGTACCTATATTTCTAACTGATCAGAGATTTTTTTGCTAGTGTCTGATGTTGAGATTCGGGGATACAAAACGGAACTCCTGGACCGAAGGGAGTATAACAGAACCGAGTTTAGATATATTTGCTGTCGGTAATATTTCCTCAGGCATGCACGTTCCCTCACGATGTTTTCCTTCACCGTAACAGCAGGTAATATTTAATTTTACAAAGTACACTCATAACTTTGTTTTTACAAAGTCATTGGTACGTGCCACTGGGATTCGTACCCGGATCCCGATTAAGAGGTCGAAGTCTAAGCCACTGGGCTATCCCCGCTTTATCTAGGTTTAACACCTAATGCGGTGCTAAGTGTGCTATTACTCCGGATACTAGAATTATTTGTTTGTCCCACTTATCTGGAAACGGGGCACTTGCATTTGGGGCATGCTGACCGAACAATGTTGGTGCATCAAAAATAGTCGGCCCATTTCCACAAGGTTGAAGTGTTGGCGTTTTGAGTGGAAACTGACGGCAGTGGGCACAATTTCACGGCGACATCACGATGTCTCACGAGAACGCGTGAAGTTATCGTAGTAAAGCAGGTGGCGTATTTATAAATAGCGGAGTCTTAGTATGTTGCAAGCAGAAGTACCTTACCACCACCCTCTTATGTTCTCGCGTGTTCATTATGTCCTTCATGTCATGAATAGCAAATGAAATCATAAGTAGCAATGCATCAATATCAATACAACCTCAGATATGATTTTTATTTCATTGGTCATGCCAAATGTCCTTGAACGGGTGCTGCGGAAGAATACGAAAATGTTCCCGGGGTCCCAACAGGAGGCCGATAGGAGTCCGACCACGGCATTGTCGGCCCCAACTCGACAGTAACCAAGACTATCCACGACAAGGACAGTCCAAGTATGTCCCGGGCCTCCTCTTTTTTGGGGCACTCCCTTGGCTGGCTGGCTGCATGAAGGAGTCTCACTGTTGGACATGGGTAGTGACCCTTGTCCAACAGTGAGACTCCTTCATGCAGCCAGCCAGCCACTGATTGTCAGTACCCATTAATGACCCACTACAGGGTCGGGTCTCCTCTCACAATGAGAGGGATGTAGGCCGCCGTCCACCACGCTGGCCTACTGCGGGTTGGTGGACTTCACATGACTTTGAGAACATTTTTTTTTGTGAACTCTCAGGCATGCAGGTTTCCTCACGATGTTTTCCTTCACCGTAACAGCAGGTGATATTTAATTTTACTGATTACGCCTCGTTATCAAGGGGAGATAAAATCTGCTTCACCACAAATTCTATAGACAAAATATTCGAGATAACTATTTCAATGTCTCTGCGAAGTCAATTGCGAACTCCTAGATTAGACACCCGAGCCAAAACCAACCCTTCGCGATTCAAAATACCATCCGACTGTAAATAATATCCCAGAGACAGCGGCCAAGTGGGTTAACTGCAGTCGGTAATAAACTGCATTATTAGCCCCAAAAGCGGAAAATCTTATCGATTAATAGTTTGACAACTTGGCAGAGCTGCGCTGCCGGTCGTCAGGATTACCCCAGATTTGTCCAGAATATTCAACTTTTTGGAGCGGTGAATTTTTCAAAGACAATGTGATTTTTATCTCATAAGTCAGTAATGGAAGTTATCGTAAAGAATGTCAAAGTAAGGTTATTGAAATTTAAGTTTCATAACAACTATCAGCGGAGCACTTTTTCATGTCACTAAAATTGTGAAAATTCATGGCTCTTTCATAGAAAATTGCACACGTATACTTTTCATTTTTGAATCAACATTGAAATCTTATGTACTCGTATGTTATGTTAGACCCAAGTTATATGTTCGCGCGGATAAAGTCTCGCATAAAGCAGGTAGGCATAAAGGAAGTCACTATTGAAGGAAGCAACCAACCTCTTCGTAAACCGTGAACTTCGTAACATGAAGCAAAATATGACGCCAGAAACCATTCCAATTCAATCCTATTCTCTTTAGGAATGTAAAATTGTCAAAGCCACCAAATATAATGGTAATTGCATGCCAATACAACTCCATAGGAAAATCATAATGATGCCATTATAAATACATCTATTCACAAAGCTGTTAAATATGACAATTATTATGTAGTCAGAATTAAACCACCATGATGCGATTATGACTCAATTGTTATAACAATTGTAACTCCACCAACAGAACCGTATAAAAACTCGACAGTATTTTTTTATCATAGGGTTCGGAAATAATCCATTTTAATTTTTAAAAAACAGCGATTTATTAAATTTTCAAACCGCTGTTGCCGGCAGCGCGGACCACCGCGGCCCTGACACTCATTGATCGCGATCGACCTTGCACTTGAACCGGGAGCCGGCTCCCACACGAGTGAGGATAGCTCGTGCTTGTCTACCTCACACGAGGTCGTTTCAATAACTGTAGGGAAAGTTGCAAATTGAAACCCGCAGTGAGATGCTAGTGTGGGACGCCCTCCTGCTCGATGGCGCGACGATCTGCGTCGGGCGGCAGGAAGCAACTGGATGAGCCGAAGGGCTCTCCTCATCCAGTCAATCTCAGTGGCGCGCGCCTTGGGAGAGGCCTATGTCCAGCAGTGGACCAGTGTCGGCTGAAGAGAGTGGGATGCTAGCAATGGTCTGGTCACATAAGTATCTAAATCAGCCTTGAATGCCACATAGGCCTTCAACGCACTCATGAATTAAACTTGAACAATAAATTTAGATGTCTGTTTCTGGTCTGGTACAGGTACTGGTAAACAAGGAATCCTAATGTGGTGTGTTAAGGAGTTATTTGATTTTCTGCTGGACATAAATTTCTTGTTTAAGATGGATTCTACCATCTAATAGATGTGTTTATGATGGAGAAGTATGCCTGTTTGTGGCAGAAAGAGTCTAACTTCGTAATTGGCAGCATACATCATCGAATCATCGACCCTGACACTGATTGATTGCTCTCGACCTTGCGCTTGAACTGAGAGCCGATTGCACGAGTGATTGTGTGAGCTGGGACTGATTGTAGACCGTAAATTCGATACGATACTGGGGCCTTAATTTTGCTAAGGAAAAGGTAAAGACGTTGCCTACAACGTCTTTTAATTAACACCTCCAGTTAATACCTCCCCTAGGAGGTAGTTACCGCCGCCCTCATAATTATACGAGCTGTCCAGGATAAAGGAACACCACTCATGAGGGTTTCAGCAGGTAGAGCCGGAGATAGTTTTCCTGTATTCCGATTGGTCCTAACCTGAAAGTGGGCAGCCTTGACGGCTTCTCTCCCGTAATAAATAAAGGCGATCTACGAACTCCTTTGCTTTATCTATATTACGTCAGATTAAATTTGAACCACTGAAAATCAGGTGGCCTGCATGCCCTTGTGCCACTCAATTACTACAAAAAAATCACAACACGAACATTACTCCTTGCGACTTCCTTCCATCTATTATTGCATCAGATTGTGAGGTAATATCGCGAGCAGTCGCAGAGGACTTGCGTAACCGTCGCAATGGGTGACGTTTCAGTTTTCATACAAACACTACAAGCAAAGCCTTCTAATAAACTATGCTTCTCGTCTCTACATTCTATGATTACCACTTTCTACCAGCGCGATGGACTGAAGCCTACGTCTTCCTCATAGTGAGAGGAGACCCGACCCTGGATACTGATCAGACATACACCTTATTTGATTCCGTAACGTGTGCCTCGATCATGAACACTATCGTCAAAGTATTCGTATAATTACCGTGTGCCATTAGTATGAGAATGTCAGACAACTGACGTTTCCCATACCTACGGCATACCGACACTTTGACGATATCGTTCTTGCTCACGGCACGAAGATTTGTGGCTTCAAATCGAAAACGTGTTTACTGTTCCTATTTACGGGTTGCCATCGATTCGATATTAACGAGTCAAGTTCAGGGCTGGCATCGATCGGGCCCCCGCCGTCACGTACGATTAACGCCCGACAGGTGGCTCGACACGTGTTGTTGTAAGACGGTCGTGCAAGACAAAGAATCGGTTATAGCCCAATGGCTAAGAATTCAGCGTCTAAATTCGAGTTCGGGTTTTCGGTAGTCCCCCACGCTGGTTTGGCGGGTTGGTGGACTTCACATGCCTTTGAGAACAGTATTGAGAATTCGCAGGTAAACAGGTTTCCTCATGAAATTTTGCCTTACCGTCACTAGAGTATTTAATTTTATAAAGCGCACATAACTTTTTACGAAAGTCATTGGGTGCGTGCCACTGGAATTCGTACCTGGACCCCTCGACTCTCAATATGAAGAGGATATTGGTGGATATGTGATACTTTTAGAGCATTATTAAGAACTCTCAGGCTGGCAGGATTCGTCACGATGTTTTTCTTAAATTTCTATTTCTGTCCTAGGTGTATGTTATCTGGTCTCGTGTGTTACCCGAGGCAAGGAAGTCTATTATATGGACCATGAGTAAGAGTAACTACTGCTGCTGGATACCTACTGGATACCTCAGGCGAGCCACTTTGAGTCTATCACTGGCACGTGACACAAGATGTAGTGGCCGATTCGCTATCGAGTTACCTAGGCGACCAGACAATTAGGTACGTTTATGAAGCCATGTAAATATAAATAGCGCAATAATTTCAGTGTTGTTGTGGACCGTCACTTGTCGGTGGATGACGTGCTATGTGGGTCAAGCGCTCTCCCGAGAATGTTTATTTTCGACCACAATGACTGATGGCTCGCGTTCTCGGTACAGACGACAATGGGTGTGTTGTGGTATCACCGAGCTTAGCTGAGAGATGGTGTTTCGTTTAAAGTGGAGCGATAGAACAAACAGAACAATAAAAGAAACTGGAGTTTACTCCTCAAGAACGATTGTCTTTGAACAGGTACTAGACAAAATCAAGTCCAATGGAGTCGGTTACAAACAGACATACAGCAGAAGCTAATAAGAGCGTATTAATTAAAAAAGACCGACAATATAACTGTAAAGGTAAAATATATTGGCTGCGTTCAGGTTTACTAAGATCTGAGCAGGGCTGAGTTTATCTACCAAAAAATTAATTTTAGGTGTGACAGTGAAAGTGACAGGTTAAAAGTGACAGGTGCACGAGAAATGATGCGCACCAAAAACGTTACTATCCCATTTGATGAGTAGGTTTTACTCTCCATATATTTCTCATACCGGGCGTCTTGTATGAAAATCGATTCTTTGGGAGTAAACTCCAATTATTTTTGGTAAAAATAAACCAAAATGTTATTATGCCCAGATTAGGCCAGCATGGTGGACTAAAGCCTACATCCTTCCTGGATACCGGACCCTGTAGTGGGTCAATAATGGTTTACAAACAAGCCTAGTTTACACTATTTTAGCCGTTAACTACTTCCTTAACTATTTGACTAAATTTTCATCATTCAGACAGGTTTAGTAACTAAAATACTCGCGACTCGGCTAAAATACAAGCTGTGAGATGTGTTTAAGTGTCTCGTGTCTGTCTGTCACTTAAATTTAGGTACCTTTTTATAAAAAAAGAGCAGGCAAATGCTTAAGTCGACGTGTTTGTTCAAACGATTATTTTAGAAGTTTAATTCAGACTCCAGCAACCCATGGGATGCTCTAGTTCAATGATAACTTAACTTCAGGTCACCTACGCACTCGTTTACTTACTGAAACGTCAATATTTAATAAAATCAATTACTTCTCACTTTGATTTTTTGTATTTATTATTTTGTGGAAATTAACTTAAATTTTGTTTGCACGAATTTCTAACGTCAAACGATGTTAAAACTGAATTGAAATCGCAATAGACCAGGTTTTCGAAGTTCAATGATTTGGTAAAGGAATCCAAATTTCTTTTCCTTCTCTTTTTATAAACGAAGTTTTATAAGTAGCCTTTAAAAAGTCACAACTATAAATTGCCCCGCACGCTTTATTTCAGTTTAGTAACTTGTATTAGTAGCCGGTAGCATGCAACGACAATTAAATGCAATAATATATAATTTATTCATGAATTAGGTTGTTATTTACATAATCCTTATTTGAACTTGGTTTACGAGCATTGAACCGAGTCTGCAAGTAATTAAAGAAGACCTCGTGGTTGTAGTTAAAGCTACGAGTTTGTTACTTCATTATAAGTTTAGTATCATAATTATTTCAGGCCCCTGTTCTAAATTTGGTTTTAAAGAAACTCTGTAATAAAGTTACTAGGTATTTTTACAGAAATAGTTCCAAAATTACGTAGACATGCACCAGCTTATCTTTAAGGAAGCTTGTATTCAATAATAATTAATGCAAATGCAATGAAAAATGCATGTTCAGATCGTTTTGCTTTTGGTCAATTGAAATTCTACTGATTAGTTAACGGTGATATTAGGCGATGATGTTCATAAATTAATAGTCCGCAGGCATTTGGCAATTAACTTAATTTCTCACTTACTTAAATGTACTCACATCGAACGTTTTAGATAAATAGACTACATACGGTAGATGGAGTCAGATTACATAGAAACGTACCTGAAACAAAAAACACAATTAGATTAGGGTTACTTACATTAAAATTATTAAAAAAAAATTAAATTGACGCGAAGTATTCGTAAGATAAACGTTATCAGTATGTCATAATATATCAGTCTGCTTGACATATTCCCATTAATGGCATACGTTAACTTTTAGCCGCTTGCTGATCATATCACAAATAATTTTGTTTTATTTTAATAATTTGTAGCCTAATGTGATTGCAACTTAAGCACCTAGTTAGTCATTTAACTTTATTAAGTACTTTTTAACTTTACGTGTTCACATAAAATAGTGCCGTCCGATGGGAGTTCTAACTTCTAACTGAATACGAGGATGATTAAAGTAGTTAACGTTAGTTACTGTGTAGTTCCAACCAGACTTCAGAGGAGTTTGTAAACTTAACAGGAATGAACAATGTTCCTTATTCAGAACGTTTTATTATAGATCTAGCAGTATTTATCTTGCTAAGCGGTGATAGTCAAGTGGTTAGAATTCGGCCTCTCACTTGAGGAGTCCGGGTTTTAATCCCAGAAGCATGCAGGTATGACTTTCTTAAAAAAGTATTATAAAATTAATAAAAATCACCAGCTATAACCATAATGGTCTCAAAAGGCATGTGAAGTCCCCCAGACCGCGTTTGGCCAGCGTCGTGGACTGAATCCTTGTCATCATTTGTAAAAAAGATACATTGATTTATATTATAGTGGTGATGACTTAAAAATAATAGCGATTGTCCCAAAGTGTCTTTGGCTGAATGTACGAGTCGATGTAGCCTCGTAAGGTCTAAAACGGTGGCTCCTGTATCGTCTCTCTAGCTAAACTAAACACCATTAAACGCGGATAAAGTATCTTTTAATAGCCCAAGGAGATCGCCAGTTAATAATCTCGCTATATTTTTCACACAAAAGCGGGGAAGACGGCGGTTACGTCAAATAATAAATCGTCTAATTTGGCAACCTCCCAGATCACCACGCCATGTTCCGATGGGTTGGCCCGTACTTTATGTGCTGGTTGTCGACATAACTTCACGGTCTACTACATACATGCATTAAATAAGGCTCTATGTGAAGATAGTTTGTTTTTAACCCATTAATGACCCACTACAGGGTCGGGTCTCCTCTCACAATGAGAGGGATGTAGGCCGCCGTCCACCACGCTGGCCTACTGCGGGTTGGTGGACTTCACATGCCTTTGAGAACATTTTTTTTTTTTAGATGAAGATAGAAAAATAGAATAATTATTGGCTTATTTCACACATCATTATCACATTTTATGGTGTAGATATACGACTCGAAATACACATAATCGATGTCAAAAACATTGTAAACAGTACCGTGAACACTGAACGGTATCGTCAAAGTATTCATACGGTAAATATCATTCAGTATGTCATATGTCAGGTGTCGACTTCTTTCCATACTAATGGCAGCTCGAGGCGATTACTATACGAAATTTTGTAAGATCATGCTCGATTCAAAGAAGTCGCGACTTTGAGCAAATATAAAATAGCTATTGGTCCATTAATCCTCCTAGAAAGCCCAAAGCCCCGTACATGAGTACTATCGTCAAAGTACTTATCGATTTAGTTAAAGTGTCATTAGTATAGAAAGATGTACAGATTCTTATTTTTCCCTATAGTTTATGCTCGGGGCAGAGGTGATGAAGGTTGGTTATGGTTATGTCAGCGTTATATTTGATTCCAAACACTTAGATCTATAAATTTCATATTACAGAGGTTTATATGTGACCCTCATATAGACCAGACTATGTAATTGAGTCTGAGATCTGTACTTATCGACTAAGATTACTAAATCGTATCGTTATGTCCCTGACCTTTTCTTTTATCCTCCTAAATTGAACTTTGACTGCTATTCCACCAAAAATAAAGCATAAAGCTCAATGTAAAAGTCACAACACGCTAAAGTATGTTCACAAGTGTTGTTTGACATACGGATTAATGTGTTTCTACAAATTCATCTTCTCTCAATCGCGAGGCAATTCAAAAGTAATTTTACAGAGAACGTTACATTTTACTTGTGCTTAATTTAGCGCTGTCGAGACGAAAGACGGAAGCACGAACACAACTGGGGGAAAAGTATTGAAAGAAATAAACTGTTACCATAGATTCGACGTTTGTCTCTGACAAACAATAGTTTTGTGTTTTTTGTAGTTATTGAGTAGCATTCAGCATCAAACCACCTAAAGTTAAGTGGTCACAGCAGCCCATGTGGGTGTCCCACATGGAAACTCAAATAGAGAAGAGACCATTCACACACGTATCGCGGCAATGCCACACGATATCGGCACGAAATCTTTTGGGTCATACAGAATCAGGCCCCTGTTGGTAAACAATCTTGCCACTACTTTTTATCAAAAAAATATTAAAATTGCTTTAAAAAAATTAATTATAGGTAGGTAGTTACTAAAAATGTGTTTCAGCATTAAACGACAATTTGTTTTTAAACCATTATAATTTATAATTTTGCTTTTGCGTCACAAGATAGTTAACGAAATAGAACAGATATAAGATATAGATAGCCCTCGTCTGCTCTGGGCCCTTAAACGCTCTTGTACGGCACTTGACATTTAACTCTTTATATGCGAAATCTCGCTCGATAGCCAGACGAGGGCCGGGGAGCCAGCTGACTGACGTTTACCGTACGAATACTTTGATGACAGTGTTCATTATCTTGGCACTGTGCTATTAAGACGGACGTGCCATTAGAAAGGGAAGATAGACTGACATTTGGCATACTAATGACTGACGTTTACCGTATGAATAGTGTTCATGCTCTCGGCACTGTGCTATTAAGACAGACGTGCCATTAGTAAAGGAAGATAGACTGACATTTGGCATACTAATGACTGACGTTTACCGTACGAATACTTTGACGATAATGTTCATGCTCACGACACTGTGCTACTCTGACAGGCGTGCTCTTAGTAAGGGGAGATGTGAGACAGACTGACATATGACATACTAATGACTGACGTTTACCGTATGAATAGTGTTCATGCTCTCGGCACTGTGCTATTAAGACGGACGTGCCATTAGTAAAGGAAGATAGACTGACATTTGGCATACTAATTACTGACGTCTACCGTACGAATATTTTGACGACAGTGATCATGCTCACGACACTGTGCTATCGTAACACAGACGTGAGACAGTGACGATGAAGATAGAATGAAAATATTATAAAAACGCCAGTATCGTAACTGCTCTGGGCCCTTAAAAGCTGTTAAAAGGCACTTGACATTTAACCCTTTACATGCAAAACCTCGCTCGATAGCCAGACGAGGGCCGGGGCCGTCTCGCGACGCTATCCAGGTTGCGACGCGCGCCCCCACGCTGAGGGCCCTTCTGTTCGATCTGAGGGCGCTCCGATAATAATTTACATCACACTTTTTAATCATTTACTAGCTTACTAAAAGTAGTTTTGTTCAAAAAATATGTGTGTGTCAGCTCCGACGCACGACTGGAGTTTACTAATATTTAAGCTTTGCGATTTACACTGTAGCACTGATAATTTAGCACTATTTTTATAAAAATACGTAAAATTACGGAGCACCTCAACGCACAAGCGCGCTTATGCATTATAAGAAAAAATGCGATGAACAGTCATGGACGATAATGTGAGACATTAAGTGGCTTTTAAATTTGGTATTATAAAGATAGCCAAGGTAACGAAATTGACGTTTGCTTTGCGACATTTTACATTCTGAGCAACCTACACCCGTCTCTTTGAAAGTGACAGGTTAAAAGTGCGCGAGAAATGATGCGCACCAAAAACGTTACTATCCCATTCGATGAGTAGGTTTTACTCTCCATATCTTTCTCATACCGGGCGCCTTATATGAAAATCGATTCTTTAGGAGTAAATTCCAATAAGTCGTCTTATTTTTCTTTAATGCGCTTCACCGTCTCGTCTCCACCTACTCTCCAAGGTGACCTCACCCCTTGCAAACAGCAAATACCTAAAATCAGGTCAATAGCTTCCGAAAGCAGTAAAAGTTAGATCTGCACAGTTTATTTGGGTCGATTACGGGTACTTGTACCTACACCGCCCGCTCCAGGGGTTGCCAACGTTTTCTAACTTTAAGAAGCATCGCTGTTGCGAAAGTTCAAAATTATTGTTCGAATACATTCGATCAACTGCAGTTATAGTCGAGTTTACAATATTTGGTGCCTTAGGTTAAATAACCGTTAGTTGATCATAAATGACTAAGTAACTTATTGTGTGTAAATTTGTGTGTATTGCTAGCTATTTTCTCTTGTCCTAATCTGTCGTAAACGACCAAGAAACGCGACCACATTCAGAATTCTGGTTCAGGTTTCTGAATTAAGACTAACTTAATTAAGACTAGCTTAAGATTAGCTTAATTTAGAACACATTCAGGTTTCTGAATTAAGCTATCCTGATTGACAATACGCACTGACATGCGGCAAATGAACGCAATGACGTTGTCATACGACCACTTGTTGGGAGCTACCAATTTTGTCGCCGCCATTAGGACAATGGGTAAGATAGAAAACCTTCAATTCACAAAGGAAGTCATCGGTAGAGTCTATCAAAACCTACAGTTCAGAATGCCAAAGGACCTGACATTTCACGCATAATTTGCGTTGTGATAGTTCAGAGTTTTAGGTTGACAAACCCTGACGCAGCCATTTCCATGTACTCGTAATATCGATGATATAACGCAACATACTACGTCAGAGCAAATTGCTGTTGGCTTCAGACGGACATCATTTGCGAATACATGACAGACTTTTGAGCTAAGAGTAACTACATTACGCTTACAATATCTTCTATTAAGCCACTGGGCTATCACCGTTTTTAACCACATACCTACCCAAAGCAAATTCAAGAATTAAATAATATTTCCCAATAATTCATAATTACTATTTAAGCACAAGCAATAGATCTCGGTTCTCTAAAGAGTGCAGGCAAAAAGCCTCATATATATACAAAACCCACGATGTTACAATCATAAAGATGACACATCAAAACGGAGGAAAGAAGTCGCCTTGGCAATGACCGAGCTCCGATCTAATAAACTCGAAACCGCCATTAATTAGCCCCCCCCACACGCTGCTACATCACACACAAATAGACACACATAAATAATGCTAGACTTTTAATCGGTGCGCCTTTTTTCATTGTTCTTAATAGAAGTTGTAACATAAACAAAAAGGTTGGTGTCTCTGATATGCTTTTTGTGAGACAGTCTACATCAATAGATTTTTTCAGTATTTTATTTGTCTTTAAATTCCTTTGCACATGTGGAACTTCTTTTGGTATGGACCCACCACCCTCCCTCGTCTCCAGGTGTGTACCATACCATCACAACTTATTCCAATAGCACACGACACGTGTTTTGCCCCAAAACAGAGCATCATCCGGTGATGTGGACTCTACAACGGTTGGTTGTCAAGACACAACTCATGCCGATACTCTTGATATTAAGTGTCAGTCATTTCGCTTTTTCCGTGACAAACAAAAACTTTCGCGGTAAACTTCCGCGTCATCAATCAACGTTGCGTTGATAACGTTTAACGACAACACCATTTTTTTCATTAATTTCAATTTGTTAGATAGAACACTTTATTTACGGCCAGCTGGAGCTATTCCTTAAAACAGTGACGCAGAAAATTTTGAACATAAATTTTCCAAATGTACAATTTGGGACGAAGCCGTATTACAATCAGTGAAACCATCTGAATCTTCAACTTATCACAAGTTACTATACTAAGTTTTGTTTTTCATAATCATACGCTCGATTAACTCACAAAGTTAGCAAGCTAAGTTGAAATAGGCTAGGCCCGTCGTTCAAAGGATCGATAACCGATGGGTAAAAAAATGTATCAAAAGGAATGTAGTCTGACATACCCTGTAGAAGACAGCAGAAAATCACAGAATTCAAAACGCTCAGGACTGAGCGAAGTTGTGTCGATTAGAAACGGCTGACATCCAGTAGTAGATCTCAAAAGGCTGAATGTAAACGATGTATGGACATAAACTTCAATGTTATTACCATATTAAAAGCTAAAAAGCAATCAGTGAGTTTCACTGTTTAAAACAGTTCGAAGTCTAGACTTCTTGTACAAAAAGTTCAAAGCCCGTTGCTACAATTTATCCGATCAATCTCGATGGATAAGCATTGTCAACTAATAATCTCGTTCCGCTCCGGAATCTCAAACCGAACTCCTAATAAGAGTGAATTATCTGAACCGTTCGACAAATTTCCGCCCAATGAAACGAAGTCTTTCCATTCCGTTCCAGTGATTGGGCGAATAAATTTTTGTATATTGCGTTTTTAAATTGGATCCGTTCAGGAATCCGAAACGCAGCTGCCGGTAGTTACCGGTTTTGACAGACAGGAGGGCTCTTCGGCTCTTCAGCACGACCATTGTGTTCATTCGGATTCTTTGTTGTTTGGACGGTGGCAGTGAAATTCACATTTTTTAATTTAAATAAAATCATAATCCATGCAATGAGGTAACGAGTTAACTGTGCCGTGGGCATAAACTCTGTCGTTGAAGTATTCGTAATAAACGTCACTCATTATCTTTTGACCGTCGTGGGCTAAGTAGTCCAAGATTTTTAGATGTCCGCTCTGCATAAAATCCTTCTACGTGATTTTTCGATTGGATTATGTCAGAGGGTGCCCCCTAAGTATAAAACCGAGTTTCTGTCGCCTGAAACCGCGAGCGTTAGCCGCCATCTTGGAAACCGTTTTTTTGCATATATCTCGGAAACGGTAAGTTTTACGTTAAAAACCGAAGAGATCTTTTTTGCAGAGAACAAAATTTCCCATCTTTTTTGTCCCAAACTTTTCCCCCTATTGTTGATATTTTCCGATATATTTGAGTAAAAAAACCAAATTTTTTGTTTTTGTAAAGTATCTCAATAATTTTCAGAGATACGAAAAAAATGTTGAAATTAAAGTTGGAGAGCATGAAATTTTATACAAATTTTGTATAAAACTTTTTCTCGCAAAATTATTAGTTGCTGAGTTCTAGCGCAATAAAAGATCATGAAAATCAGCGGTAAGTGGTAATACGTTACTCTCGCATGCAAACAAAAAGTATTAGTAAATTCGATAATATATAATATCTTGCAAATGCAAAACGAATTGCGGAGCTGCCTGCGGTTGCCGAAAAAGTGGCTTGAAATGTTCAATCATTTGTTCAAATTGTAGTGGCCAAACATGTGATAACTCAACTCCGGCCGCGGACGACAGCGACGAGGAGGATACACCGAATGAATCTCTCATACATTCTTCTGATGCAAGTAACATGAACTTGGAAGAAGAAAATTCGCAAACCTTCCAAAATCGCCCTTCCGGTTGTAAACAGCGAAAAATGTTATAAATCTAACATCGACGAATAAAATTTATCAAATACAATTTATTAAATTAATATTCTGCGATCCTGATTTGTACAGAGCGACTTATATCGCGCAAATGATAATGAATTTGGATACATGAATAAATTTTCATTTCTTTTTCCAATAATTCGTTAAAATATTTTTATTGTGCAAAATTTCCTTTTTAATCTTTCATTTCCCTCCTTTTCACGATAAATATAATCGTTACCGTCGCCATGATAAAATTTTTCGATTATACTTTTTTGTTTGCATGCCAGAGTAACGTATTACCGCTCATCGCTGATTTTCGATTCCAGGTGACAATTTTTATTCAGCTAGAACTCAGCAACTAATCATTTTACAAGAAAAAGTTTTATACAAAATTTGTAGAAAATTTTATGCTCTCCAACTTTAATTTCAACATTTTTTTCGTATCTCTGAAAATTATTGAGATACTTTACAAAAACAAAAAATTTGGTTTTTTTACTCAAATATATCGGAAAATATCAACAATAGGGGGAAAAGTTTGGTACAAAAAAGATGGGAAATTTTGTTCTCTGCCAAAAAGATCTCTTCGGTTTTTAACGTAAAACTTACCGTTTCCGAGATATATGCAAAAAAATGGTTTCCAAGATGGCGGCTAACGCTCGCGGTTTCGGGCGACAGAAACTCGGTTTTATACTTAGGGGGCACCCTCTGACATAATCCAATCGAAAAATCACGTAGAAGGATTTTATGCAGAGCGGACCGATTTTTGGTGCTAAAATTCCTGGACTAAAGATGCTAATGTGAATGCTCACCGATTTCTATATTGGCCTCACTTGTAAAATCGTCTACACCTCGTTTTCATTTAAAAAAAAACCCCGGGTATTTTGGTGATATCATTAAAAAATGTAAATTACATGCATCAGGGTCTTGAAAAGCTTCAACTGGTTTTTAATTGGTATTTCCCTCACAAAGCGCAGAGGTCTTTGAATTGACGATTGTGTATAATTGCCCCTCGCAAGTGCGGCGCAACAGCGGGCAGCGTTTCTGGGTTAACAGCCGCCGGCGCGCTGTGGCGGCCCGCGACCTCGGCGGCTTTCATTACAGTGCAGCCTGCTGGAATCAATATCATCACGGTTGGATGCATAGACTGGAACTGGATTGCGGATCTTTTGATGATTAATGTCTGATCAGCTCGCAAACTAGCTGCTTATCGTTTACTAATGCTTACAATGCGTTACGCTTACTAATGCTTTAACTGAGACGTCTAGGTAAGCTTAAGCTTAAGCTCGCAGTTACCAGCTAACATCTCTTCACAATCTCCATACCGAACTTTAGCAGGACATATTTGAGAACGTGAAAAGGTGAATATTGACTTATTAAAACTAAAAAGCATGTGACACCGAAACGGATTATTTCTTTGAAGACCTTCCAAGTCAATTGCCACGAGCCGAGCACAACAAACTTCAACAAAGGAATAAGGGCTCGACATTTCCGGACTGTCAAGAACATTTACATCGACCCGTCCATACATTTACCCGTTTATCCTGCAATATGCACCAGGACGTGTCCAATTTGTACTTCGTTTGCAAATTGAATTGATCTGACGAGCGCGTGGGCTAATTATATTTGACGCCCGGATTCTGTCTAAACTGATGTGCGGTGCTTCCATCATTCGCGTGATTAAAATGTATGTATACTGCAATGCTGAAGGTGAATATTTCAGTTCTCGAATGTCCCGACAAAAACTTCGCTTTTGAGCTGAATGGAGTTTATAATTCCGGCTCGGAACAAGCTCGCTCCAAAGCTGCCCAAACTTATAAAGGAACGGAGAACTCTTTGAAAATTTTTAAATCGAATCCCGACAAAGAGCTTTATTTTCGAAGCAGTAACTACTCTCATTTATTTCGTTCCAGTTTGCAGATTTCGGGTAAAAGTATAACTCAAAAGACGTAGCTATATTCCTGGCGATAAGTGGATAACGCGGGATATTTATTAGGATCTTCGATTTTAATTGACAAACGAGTGGTAAAGCAACAAATGCTTCCAACATCAAGTCTTATTACAGTACTTCAAGGTTGACTTTCACATGCATTCGCGTGATTATAGGACGTTCTGCATGCGTCTACGAACACACCGCCAACGGAACCAGAATCATGCTAAAAATACCGCCATCCGCACGACAACCCCACGACGTCTCGCCGCCCGACCTTCGGCAACTTTTTTATACGTATTTCTGTTGCATTTCGATATTTAACGAGTACCGCAATGTCTTGCAAATCACTTGCAAGCGGCCACGGAACGTTATAAATACGCCAAGGCGCTCGGCAGCTCGTATTTCTTCAGGAGTCTATGGGATTGGGTTCATTGATGTTTCAGGGATTATATTGTGTGGACTGCACTGAATAAAGAACCCAAGTTACAGTTTGCAATGTGAAACGAGTTCTTGAGATGTGCTCGCCGGATAAACTTGTATCTGAGGGGAATTATCTTCAGCGAACGCTAAGCTCAGTGGAAGCTGTGCAACTATAGACAACCAGATAGGGCTTCTGCTCTGCTTAACTCTTGAGAAAACTCTTGTTTTTATTTTGCTCAATAGATCTGGCCTTTTATAAACGTAAGCAAGTATTTAAAAAAAATAACGCTTCACACTCATAGCCCCACACTAGGATTCCCTATGTCGTGGGTGCCATGGACACACACGAGACAAGAACACAACACACCCAGACCAAAAACAGAAATTCAAATTCATCATTCAAATCTCTGCTCTGCTGGGAATCGAACCCAGGACCCTCCCCGTAGCGCACCGGTTCTCTTAACCACTGCGCCACTTGGGTCGTCATTTGAAATAAGCTTTAGCATTAATCTAATCCTTACTTATTTCTACCATTCACAAACATGTGGGAACGTTGTCGCCAACAATTCCCTTGATTCCTTGTATTCCTTCAGCCATGTTGTCGCGTGGTTGAATGTAATTTTCTTACGAATAGAAATTGGACTTATCGTGAACATACATAAAATATGTCATTCAACTCATGCTAGGAAATATTTTTAAACTTATTTCATTTTCATAGTACAAAGTTGTGACAGACTGACGGGCACATTAAATTGGAAACATTTATTTCGCATTTCCGCCAATGTTTCAAGATGTTTATGTGAAACCGACGGAGAGTAAATATTAACACTGAATATTTAAAGATCACTTTTGAATAGGTTTTACGTAGCTGACACGAAAAATATTTCCATGATTTTGTTGTCAATGTCTCATTCGAAATGGCGGACGACTTGAATAATTTATGTCCATGAAATGGGGAAAATCGCAAATCTCAATGGAAGTAGATACATATTATGTTTACATGGAATTTTCCGTATATTCCGTATGTGTTCTAGTTTTGATGTTTCTTCTAAGACAATGTGAAAACAATCGTGCGAAATCCACTCTTATCTTTGAAATGAATTGCAAGTAGATTAAATGTAATACATTTTAAACGTATTTGCGTATTTGAATATACACGTGAGTAAGCTGGTACGTTATTAAAGGTTTAATGATTGTTTAAATGAGAAGTTGAAATAAGATCGATCAAGTAGATCTCGACTAACTTGATTTACTTGTCTTTATACGATTTGTGCAGGGCTTCTTGTGAATTTCTACTATTCACATCATACGCACGAACAGACCATGTTCACAACTTCATAGTTCAAGATCGGCTAAAAACGTACTTTATCAAAGTACCAAATACAAGAAGAACTCGACCATAAAACTCGAGCGTTTAATTACAGTGTTCTCAAAGAAACGTTACAGAGCAATTTATGGAGTCTAATGAATGCAAGCATCCTCAATGGCCACTTACACTTCAAAAGGAACATTTAATGCAAGTAAACGAAGCGAAGAGCGCTTTTTATGTACTTTAATAAAATCAGGAGGCTGTCTTGTGATTTAATGTCAAAGTTCCCATTCACTTATATTCAGAATCCAGAATAAATATTCTTTTACAGAGCAAACTCTATCGAAATATACATATGATCGATCTCTTACGTCAATTACCGGACTACGGCGAAGCAATAACATATAAATTGAAAATTAAAAAGAAACCCCGACACAATAACGACAATTTTCATTGAACATAATATTATTTTGTAATGTGCACGTGATGCGCTTTCATTTGAGACCCCACTCGATTATATTTGCAGACATTCGGTTATTCTCCCCACTTTCACCCCCCACAACTTTTACACGACTTAACGGGTTTAACATCAAACATGTCTAAGAACACTCGCCCGTAACTCACCTTTCATACAAAAAAAACTGAAACCGACCGAATCACAGACAGACAGACAAACTTATAACACCCCTTCTTTTGCGTCGGGGGTTAAAAAGGAGGGTTCTAATAATCTTATCTCATAAAATAAGTTCGATTTGGTGATCCACATCCACAACCCCACAGCAGAAAGTCATCGTGAAACAGTCGAATGACTATCGTTCTAATAATAAGGCTACTGGACGTAGCTGGTTCCTCAAGGAGCTTCGCTGGGCCCAGTATTGGGCTCTCCCATCCACTTGATGTTTCACACGAAATCATCGCTCCATCGTGGAAAACTCTCGTTGCCAAAACGTAACTGTAATTCAGCGTCACGAAACAGACGCGACATGACACTGTCGAGATCGTGCATTGTCTGTGTATGTTTAACTAATATGTTTTACAACAATGGCCATGTTTTATTTCCTGTTCGCGAGGGGTTCAGAGACCGGCATGAGACGGAACGATAAGCAGATTTAGATGCTGGCGTCCCTCCAACACGACTTGACAAGCAATGATTTTATAGAAATGCCATAGTCTTTTCATTTATAAACAAAGAAAGGAATGTCACTCGGTGGGCTTCGCTCTCCCAAATGAAGGAGTTACATACAACGTTTTCACCTCATATTTGTGTCTGACATGACACTGACAGCCTGTGTAAAAAAAACTCCCTCTCTATTAATTTTATGTACACAGTCAATTGATTTTGGAATTTAGTGTTGAGTCGGTAAAATGAGCCCATAAGACGCAAATTGACTTTGATAAGACTGAATTCCATAAGATCTTTCTTCTCATTCTGGCTGGCCTGTTGGTCTAGTGGTTAGCGACCCTAACTACTACGCCGGAGATCGTGGGTTTGATTCCCATCCAGGACAATTATATTTGTGTGATGACCACAAGTGTTTGTTCTGTGTCTGGGTGAAATTATCTATATATATAGATTGTAGATTTATCAGCTATCTGATCACCATAACTCAAGCTCACAGCTTACTTTGGGATCAGAAAGCCATGTGTGAGTTGTCCCACAATATGTATTACTTATTTATTATTATTTCCAGCAATTAGGCCATTTCTACGCCCCTTTCTGTCTCTAGAGGCAATAAACTTGCATTGTGCGAAACAGACTCGCTCAAAGGAGTTGATTCATTTCAAATCCGTTGTCTCCACAGCGGACTTATTTTTTATCTGTCGGTGCAATGAAAATGAAATGACTATCAAAATTAAATTGTGGCAGGAACCACCCAACCAACCGTTGTAGACTCAGTGAACCACTTCCAATAAAGCCATGTATGCAGTGACCACTTACCATTCGGCCTGCACTCGTTTGCTACCTCAATTTTACAAAAAGAAATACAGAAAATACAGTCGAAATTCCAACACGGGATAGGCTATTGACACAAGAGCGCTTATCATGACCCTCGCCACTTCAGAGCGAGATGAAATTTCCGCTGCTACACAGACTCACCTACATTGTATATTATATAAATGCAGATTTAGGTACAGTTCATATATTACATACATTATGTTATAGGTGCGAACAGTTTTTAACGTGCTTTTTGTTTTTTAGTTTACTGCTGATTGTTTCGCGATTAATACTGATGTGTAGTCATCAGAGTAAATTGAAAATTAAACTGGGATAGATTTTATGGTATTTAATCCTACTGCTATTACAAATGTGAAAGATTGTGAGGATGGATGGATGGATGAATGGATACACAGATGTTTGTTACTCTTTCACGTAAAAACGGCTGAATAGATTTGGATGAATTTTGGTATGCGCGTAGTTTATTACTTGCATCAACATACAGAATTCTTTAATTCCTCTCCAAACTTTAATGTGTGAAGTCTACGCAGACGAAACCGCAGGCAAAATCTAGTAAAATTGTATGTTTTAAAATATAAATATCATGTAAAACTTTAAATCGGTCTCTTTGCTTACCACACTTAGCTCATCAACATCAAACACCCCGATTACAGAATCCTCTCATTTTCAGCCGACCTTGTATCGGTTTTTCCCCCCAGTATCTATGTCACTTCCCATTCCCGTCAGCTGCCAATACTGGGGGGAGCGCACGCGCCGAGGGGGACTATTTCAGGGGGGGGGGGGCTATTTAAAACCGATGTAGGCCAAGTCACTGGGCCGGCGTCCCAGCCAGGTTACCGAGTTATTTCCAATGTGATAGGTACTATTACAGTTACAGTTGGCAATAGGCGATATCCATTTTGAGGATCGCAACTTCCGTTATGATCGCCCCAATTTGTGTACTGCAGGCCAGTTGTAGAACTAGGAATTTGGGTAAGAAGACCCTCTTGAATTATGATGTTAGTTCTTCAACTAACATTAATTACTTGCATACCTGAATAGGTGAATATGGATTGATCAAAATGCCCTGTAAAACCAATAACTAACCCATATTCGTGCAAATAAATTATTTTCATTTTGATTTTACTTAATTTAATTCAATGACTTTAAAAGTAGATGAATACAAAATAAAACAAATAAATAACAATAAATATTGTGGGCCAACTCACACAAGGCTTTCTGATCCCATAGTATGCTGTGAGCTTGCGTTATGGTAACCAGATAGCTGTTAAACCTACTTTAATATTTTAAATACATACTGATATAAATATAACTTACACCCAGACACAGAACAAACGCTTGTGCTCATCACACTAATATTTGTCCTGGGTGGGAATCGAACCCACGACCTCCTGCGTAGTAATTAGGGTCGCTAAACACTAGACTATCATCCGAAGCGTGTGAAGAATCGTCGGACACAGTCAACACTCACATGGGTCACCGCTGGCGACACGTGGCACTGGTTGAGCAGTCAACGGTTTTTACAAATACTACTCGTAGATACTAGTCGTTAAATTTCGTCGAAGGCCCTACTAACGGTCTGAATACTTCGACACGGTTTGGCCTATATCCCGTATTTCCATCAATGTTACTTAGATATAAATACGAATAATGTAACCTAAATGGGATCAGCACATCGAAATATTATGTCTTTGCCTAGCTGTATGTCATAAAAGTAAAAAAAATCGTTCAATCAATAACCACCAGTGATTCAGTGACCCACAAATGCCACCCATTAGAACATTATGTCACTCGTAAAAAAGCATGTCAATTTTTTTTCTATTCGAAAATAAATACGGGAAAAGTACTGCCGCTGACATGTGTCAACATTTCAACCGAGGAAATGCCATTCCGTCGCCGGTTCAATGTCGTGTCGAGAGACCGCGGTTGCACCAAAGAGAATAGAGAACCAAATTGATATTGACTCGTACAATAAGACAAGCAACGACCCTTGACAGCGCCGATTTCTAATTTGCCTTCTGTCTTTCGAAAATTCTTTTTGTTTTGGTAAATGTTTCAGAATATTACCTATCATGCCATCAAAAACGTAACTTGTAAAAAACCAAAGTCTCGCAACTCAGTTCTGCACCGTTAAAAGTTGTGAGATCTTTTTTTCTCTATTTGAGATAACGTCAAATAATTTGTTCACTAACATGAAGACTGAAGTCCATTTTATGTGAAGGCCACCTGATAAGAAGGCTATTGGGCTAGTGAAGGCCACCTATTTTTTAATTACTATTAACTTAGCTTGCAGTGGATACACAATAGTTATCAAATAACTGAAATTAAAGTTTCATTTGATTATACATAAACAAGGCTCCAATTAATATCATTAATTATTATCGCGAACAAACGAACGAAGTGCAAACCATTTAAATTTAATTACAATAAATAATTGATAGTAATTAACTTTGTTAATTGTTTCATTACAATTTGTTACTTACTGTTAAAACGGGTTGACGCTAAAGCTAAAGCTAAAATTAAAATCAACAAAGCTAATAAAACTAGTTTTAGACGAAATAGAAAGTTCGCAATATGTAATAATATCATGTTTATAAACAGCTTTAAAAAGAAATGTAGTAACGTGCGCAAAAATAAATAAATTAATAAATTAAAACTGTGTCGAGAGTTTCTTCCTCCGGCTTTTTCTCTCTTTACCCAGAAATGGGTGGCACATTGCATAGCCGATGAGTTCGATTAGGAAAAATATTAAAATAAATAAATAATTGGACTGCTAAAATAATATCATAACCTATTTTAACATAATTATAATATAAAATTAAGTATTAGTTATTTAAGGTATAATTATTGTATGCCCGCATAGGGTAGACTGTTCTTAACTTATTATAATTTTTGTAACATCATTCTCGAGTCAACAATAAACGCATTATTTTCTTTTCTTTTCTTTTCTTTTCAATGGTATGCAAAGGCATTATTATTTTTATAAAACATTTGTCTATTACCTACCTAGGTATATAGGTACCTAGGCACACATGACGTAATAATTCGTAAATAGATAGTGTAGGTATGTGATAGACCTAATTAATATTGTAATTTATTTTAGCGCCCTAAAAGCGATAGTCAAACCGTACTACTCTAACAAGTTGAAGTACAAACCTGAAGGATTTAGTGACCCACTGAGGGTATAGTAGTCACCATAAGTCGTGAGCACAATCTTTATTGGTCGGTTTGTTTGACATTGACTGCGCTGCGGTTAACGCGATTGGTTCGTCAGTCGTCAGTTCGTCAGTATTCGTCTATTGGTGCAGCGCGTTTTTTCAGCTGTTGAAAATATCCCTACCACTGATAAAATCTGTGCTCACGACTCATGACGGTTAGTATAGGGTCTCCTATCACAATAAGAAGGATGTAGGCATTTTACGAGTAGTTCTTAGTCCAACACGCTGGCCTAGTGCGGGTTGGTGGACGGCTTGTCGGGAATGCTTAGCTCGTATTCATGATTTCATTAGTAAAAATAACTAAACGTGAACTTAAAACGTGACTTCAGACTTACTTCAGCATACAAAGTACCTATTAATACTCCAGAGCATGCTCAACATTTGTTCATTACTGAAAGTCACGATTTTAATCACGTTTGTCAGTAACCCATTAATGACCCACTACAGGGTCGGGTCTCCTCTCACAATGAGAGGGATGTAGGCCGCCGTCCACCACGCACCACTACTGCCCGTTGGTGGACGAACATACCTTTGAGAACATTTTTTTTTAACTCTCAGGCATGCAGGTTTCCTCGCGATGTTTTCCTTCACCGTAACAGCAGGTGATATTTAATTTTATAAAGCGCACATAACTTTTTTACAAAGTCGTTGGTGCGTGCCTCTGGAATTCGAACCCGGACTCCTCGATTCGAGGTCGCATTCTAAGCCACTGGGCTATCACCGCTAACGCTAATCACGTTTAGAATCCGTAAAACTAAAACTAAAGCGAGTCTAGCCGTATTAATTGAAACGGGACGTTACATTTCACCTACGGAGCGCATAGCGAGAAACAGTTTATAACACGCGTCTAATTATACGAGTACCTTGAGGGGAAGCCGGCAAGGGAAACGCGAGTACATTCCAAACAAACATATTCAACATGAAAGAACTATGATATTGAGTTCTTACTCCTAGAGTCAGTCAGTAACCCATTAATGACCCACTACAGGGTCGGGTCTCCTCTCACAATGTGAGGGATGTAGGCCTTAGTCCACCACGCTGGCCTAATGCGTGTTGGTGGACTTCACATGCCTTTGAGAACATTTTTTTGAACTCTCAGGCATGCAGGTTTTTTCACGATGTTTTCCTTCACCGTAACAGCAGGTGATATTTAATTTTATAAAGCGCACATAACTTTTTTACAAAGTCATTGGTGCGTGCCACTGGGATTCGAACCCGGACCCCTCGATTAAGAGGTCGAATTCTCAGCCACTGGGCTATCACCGCCTCAGCAAGAGTATTATCGGGAAACTTATAAACTCAAACTGAAAAGGTATTTTATTTTAAGTGTACACTTAATGATTGTCATACATAATTATTGCATTATAATTAAACATTCATCCGCTTTGACCGCCCTCGAGCAAATCGTAGACAGAGAAAAAGATGGCGGAAAAGACGTTAAGCACTCTTTTTTAAGTAAATTATGAATCATTTTATGGGACAGTAGAGGCATAATAGTGATTTCGTTGTTTCGTTTTTATGGAGCTGTACCAATGACTTGAGGATTACAGTAAGAGCAACAGTCAAATCAATAACCTAATAATATACAATTTAATTAAGCATATTTAAGCTAAAATGTCACGCTGATTACCACTATTTAAATTTTTGAATAAAACTCTCCTTTTCACCAATAATTACCGCAATTAATCCCAGTTTTCTGAGAAGTTCCAAATTGCCCGCTAGACGTCTGCGATTATGATTTATACGGCACACTAATTAAGCAATCAGCCGAGTTGTTGGCCTACCGAACCTACCGACCAAATCGCGGCGCGTAACTGTAGTTAATTAATTTACAAAACTCCGCCGTTTTATAGCGTACACTTAGTGTCATGTTAACACAGATGTGAGATTATGCTGTTAATTACTGTACATAATTATGTTTCTTCAGGGGCAAAAACCGTCCACATTTTGCAGACCAAAGGTCAGTCGCTCAGTTTGGAATCGTTTTCGTACGAATTTAACTCGTACGTATACGTATATGTATACTTATAAATGCAGTGTGAGCGCTCTCGTGGTACTTCTAAGTTCGGGATTGTTCGTGCGTGTACGTAATATACTCACGAGTAATATTCGTACGAATAGGCATTCAAAGTGAGCGCGGCCTTACTCTGTTTTTTTTCAGCTTAACTACAGCACACCGCTAAGATTCTGTACCTATAGGAGCGCGCAAGATCGTTGTCCACCATGAATACAAAAGGGCCAATCAGCAGATATAAAATATGCTAGAACCTACATATTTTTATTTAGATAAAATTTTGATAGGTACATTTTATCGGCATAATCTCTGGCTCAAAGAACTCACATGTAACATTCCAACGGATAGTTTCAGCTGAAACACAAAGAGGGGTTCAGTTTAAAAAGTTTTGGCAGCCAACACTCCCCAACACTGTGGTAAATCTGATAACAGTATTGTATTTTTCTGGCTGCACTCGCTATTGTCGGAAAACTCACGAAAGTGGGTCTCGCTTTTATATTAACTGTTTCTACAAGGACAACGCGAGATGAAGTATTATTTTGAATCGGTGGCAAAGCTAAAGTTTTCGACTCAAAATATTATAATAAGCCAGTTTCTTTTATTTATGTACGAGTACAGTATTACGTTACTTACGAGCTTACGAGCCCTAAGCAAGTTTCGAGTTATTGTGTCAAAACTGAAATACAGCTACGTTGTACATTTCAAAACCGTTCAAGCGAGAGTCGATAAACATCCGCCGATGATATATAAGGCAATGTTTCAATACACGAACGTGTCCTACAAACATTTTCGCGACCGTAAAAATAAATCATAGCACGGAAACCGTAGAATTTTCCGCAGAATCGTAAACATTAAAATTAGTATTAAAATATCAAATGCTCGAGTGACAAGTGAAGTGGCGACTATGTTTTATAAGAGGGATGACCACATCAAACGGATCCAGAGATGGACCTTGATGTAAATAATTAATTGTCTATTAAAGTACCATGTTGTTTTCGTTCCAGCCAAAGTTTATGTATTAAATCAGTAAAAAAATAAAGTACGTTAACACAGCAGCCATTATTTTTTGCGATGATGCTCATGAAAATACCACGAAACTTTTGAAGATTTAAAGGGCATAAGAATTATTTGTTACCCCTCAAACCCTAGATTTGGTTGATTTACTATCCTGGAGGAATTTGCGAGCGTCTATTGCTACAAAGTACTTTGTATCTCCACATTTAAATTCCGTTTTGATTTGACGCGAATTCGTCGACTACTGATTTAGTAGCGAATGCCAGAGCATCAGGTGATCGTTGTCAATAGTTTCTTCAACGATTTAGGCTAAGAATAAAAAGGCGGTTCACTCAATGAATACTTCGACTTTTGCAATTTGAGTTTAAGTTTTTTGAGTTTCAAAAGAGCACAAGCGATCAATAAACCGTTTAAACAATTCGACCTGTTTAATAAAAAGTTTCAATAAAATTCCCCCGCGCAACAGCCTCTACCGAGTCGATAGCGGAGCGTTGATTAAAAATATTGAAAGCGTGTAGTACTGGAGGGCCATCAAACGAGAGCTCTTCCAGCTGCATCCAGCTGAATGGGATCGGGAAACTCACGAAGGCCGATTCAATGACCTTTTCATCATTGCAAATTGAATTGTTTTATTATACTTTGAAATATACTCGTAAGTTTATTTTAAGGTAGAGCCATAAATGCTCTACTCTGACCGTCAAGTATTAGCAAAGGGGCATGCCACCTTTTGATGGTATAAGTGATCACTGCTCCCCACAAACACCCTAGTCCATCCGCAAAAAGAAAGTAATCCAATCAGGGGTCGCATATGGGTGTGTTGCTATTGAGGAGCACTAAGAGGTTGGCTTCAGATAGAATATGTCCGGCAACCACGACTTCCCAAGCGAAACACAAGATATGAAGAACATGCTGCTTTACGACGGATTAAGAGGGTGGCGGCAAGACCACCCCGGGCGAGCAATGATAGTGCCTACCACCTATACAACTACAGCATCTTTTAGAAGAGTTCATAGTCAATCAGCCGCAGTGACAGTAAGTTTTGCTGCTCCTACATTATTAGAAAAAAAAAACAGATTCACCACAAAATTTCTCTAGATTTGGACACAGCCAGTATTCCCAGAAGCTATGAAAACGGAATGTGGTTACATAAGGGAGAAGCACGTCTCAGGGCAAACTTAAATCAAAGTGAAATTTAAATTAATTGCCACCACATTTCATTCCATTAGTCGACCCGTGCATGGAGATTGAGTCTGAATAGTGTATCAGCTTTCATGTACCAGTAGAATCGGTAATTTTAACACTAGATCATAGTTCTTTATTATATAAAATTCATAGTTCTTTATTATATAGCGGTGATAGCCCAGTGGCTTAAAATTCGACCTCGAATCGAGGGGTCCGGGTTCGAATTCCAGTGGCACGCACCAACGACTTTGTAAAAAACTTATGTGCACTTTATAAAAAATTAAATATCATCTGCTGTTACGGTGAAGGAAAACATCGTGAAGAAACCTGCATGCCTGAGAGTTCAGAAAAAAAAGTTCACAAAGGCATGTGAAGTCCACTAACCCGCACTAGGCCAGCGTGGTGGACTAAGGCCTACATCCTTCTCATTGTGAGAGGAGATCCGACCTTGTAGTGAGTCATTAATGGGTTACTGACATATAAAATTCACTCGAATGAAGTCAACGTAAGAAGTAACGGAAGAGATCATCATCATCAAAAATGCCAGAAACAATAGCATGAATTATTCGATTAATTAATTTTATTCATCATTATTCGAAACGATTCGGAAATCGTCATAATAATGACGAGTACCAAACAAATCCATTTTATTTGAGTTATTGGATTGGAGGAGTTATAAATCTGATGTACAGTGAGAACAACGGACTAAATAAAATAGCAACGACGGTAGAGCATTGCACAAACTTTTTAAATATTATTTTGAAACGGGCAGTAGGTACCCACTTAGTACTTACATTTGCGGGATCTAATTTACATCCATGAAATAATCCTATGAAGAAACACATGTGTGAGAGATGGTTTCTTTTACAATTTACTATCTCTTTATCCGCTGTTTGCATCTCATTCAATATTCATCCCTAACAGAACCGAGAGCTCGCCAGACCGTTCTACATGTATTGGAGAACGGAGCGTTTGTGTGATTTAAACAGCCTATTATTGTAAAAGGATTTATTCGCTACTTGTATCTTATTCAATATTCATCCCTAACAGAACCGAGAGCTCGCCAGACCGTTCTACATGTATTGGAGAACGGAGCGTTTGTGTGATTTAAACAGCCTATTATTGTAAAAGGATTTATTCGCTACTTGTATCTTATTCAATATTCATCCCTAACAGAACCGAGAGCTCGCCAGACCGTTCTACATGTATTGGAGAACGGAACGTTTGTGTGATTTAAACAGCCTATTATTGTAAAAGGATTCATTCGCTATTTGTATCTTATTCAATATTCATCCCTAACAGAACCGAGAGCTCGCCAGGCCGTTCTACATGTATTGGAGAACGGAACGTTTGTGTGATTTAAACAGCCTATTATTGTAAAAGGATTTATTCGCTACTTGCATCTTATTCAATATGCATCCCTAACAGAGCCGTGAACCTCGCACACTTCTGGCAGACGAGAATCGTTGAAAATAAATCAATTGCTGTAGGTTATTCTATTATTTATTCGGTTTTATAATATAATAATTATCTGTGTCGAGTGTGCCATGGACACACACAAGACAAGAACACACCCGGACCACAAACAGGAATTCAAAATCACCATTCAAATCTCTGCTCTGCACGCACTGGTGCCTTTCACGAAAAAACTGCTGAATAGATTTGGATGAAATTTGGTATGCACATAGTTTATAACCTGGATTAACAATAGGTTACTTTTTATCCCTCTCTGAACCAATTTTTAAATCCACGCAGACAAAGCCGCGGGCAATGTCTAGGTCGGATATAATTGTGTTTAACGCAATAGTAACTGTAATTTCCAATTTACCCCTTTTTTTGACTGATAGCAGTGGCCAGGTTGTAGTCGTCAATGGCAGCTGTGTTTGCCTCTATGGCTATCTTCATTAAACAGGATGAAGATTGCGATGGCGTCCTCGCTGAAATCCGAGTAGTAAGTACATGAGCCTGTGTGTCTGGTGATAGCGACGACTGAGAGAGCATGATGCACCTTTCCTTTTTGAGGCTTAGTACCTATTCACTATTACTACATTTTCGTAAGTCAGTCCCTGGGCTTCGTGTATGGTGAGGATACGTGATCCCTCACCGGATTTCCAATTGATGTTTTCTCTGCTTGGGTGTGGACCAGGAACAGGGTGTCTTGCACGGATGATGGTATTTACCCCTGATTCATAATATTCATTCACAAGGACTCACTACCACACTGCCTGAGAACGGTACGACAGTAGGTATCGACTATGTAAACAGATAAATCAATTACCACGTTTACCACGTAACTGCGAAAGGACTTAACATGTTAACTGTGTGAATTGACGGCTCACGTTTGGAGGTTTAAAAGGATGTTGTTATTGGTGCGTGCCCCTGGCATTGGAACCCGGACCCCTCGATTCGAGGTCGAATCTAAGCGACTGGGCTATCACCGCTCTCCGCTCTCAAGGTTTGCTACTTAATTACTATAAATAATGCCAAAATGCACAGAAGTAGTCATAAACACAACAGAAGCTACCACGAAATAGATTCTATAAGGCTATAAGCCTTCATTACCGAGCACAACGCGGGGACAACAAAAAGAACAATACAGGCTAAAAACCAAACAATATATACGAAGTTGGGCCATTTTCTTCCCCATCGGGCCATTGTCTCACGCGAACTGGGCCAGTGGGTCAGTGGGCCAAACCATTGGAATGGAGCTTGCTTGCAAAATTAATTCTCATTTTCTTAAAACTTTTCTTTTCTGATATTCACGTTATGTATTAAGCGATGATTTTAAATGGGGTCGGGTCATGTTTTTAATTAGGGTCAATCTTAAAACGAACCCCTTGTCCTAATTGCCAAGTCTCTCGACGACAAAATTTGTCAGTGCGTAATGTCACTTAGGACTGTTCCAAACAAAAAGCTGTGTTCAAATGTTGCGTTGGTTGGTCGGTTGGTTGTGTTGAATTGTCACGGCCAATTAGCGCAACGCCTAAAGCTTCTAGATATTTCATTCACATGTTGATCTTATTCCATAACAATGTATACACACTTTAGAATACTGGCGCTGATGGCTGCCGAACTATTCGCATTGGAGAAGCTAAGGACATCCTATACGAGGGAGGAATCCTCATATAGGATCCTTGTGAGACGTTTTCTTTAGATTTTTCTCGCGTCACTGTCCCGTGAGCCACGTATGATACATACTCAATTATTGTGTCTACTAATTTGATAGGCAGTGTTAATTTACTCGCATCAAAAACGTATTTTTTGTAACCACTGCACCAACAAAAACGCAACACATGACAAACCTACTGATACACGGCAGATAAAGGGATAATTAAGATGGACATAACCTTTTATTTAGTGACATTACTTTTACTGAAACAATCTCACATTCTAATTTTCTTACAATAACGCAAAAATAAAGACCGTGCCCTAGAACCTAGACTTGCACTTGTCCCCAGAGGGAGCAGCGAAGGGCCCTAGCCCCTAAGCTGCGGGCGCGGAGGAGCGCCTCGAGCGCTCGAGCGTCCCCGAGCATCCCGGAGTGCACTCAACCCGCCCCGACATCCCCACCTTCGCAGTCTAAACGGTTCTTGTGCGAGACGTTTTCTTTGGATTTTCCTAGAAGGAAAACGAAAGAATGAGGAAAGTATTTTAACGCGTTTCTGCTATTGAGGATTAACCACATCGTATTCCCGTGCGTCACATATGATACAATACAATTATTATGTCTACTAATAGGACAGGGACATGTCAGTAGTTATAAGTGATTGCGAACTTTATGATCGCAATAAACTGAGTTAGATCTCAGCATCCAACATGAAATACATGTCCTTGATGTGAAGACCTTGGATGAATGTTTGTGTTTAGTGATAAAAGGACGAGATGTGTGGATGTTAGGGTTGTCACTGGCAATTTGTAAGACTTTGTCAGTGTCACACTTTTTTCTTCAAAACGTAGATTTTTATTAGGTTTGATACCTGAAAAGTGTATATATGTAACTCGTATGATTCTTACGTTAATGCGCACTCTCACTTACGACAAGCTTTCGTACTTTTGTCGCTTATCAGTACGTATGTCGATTAGGACAGCTCCATACAGAGCCCTATGTTTAAAATTTGTCGTGTTGTTCGGTCGGTTATGTCAGCCAATTAGTACAAGGCCCTTATTGTGCATAAAAAATAAATTTTCAGCGATAGTTACATCAATTTTTACGGCCAACTTTCAGGGCCAACCCTAGCTGAGATCAAGAGCCTTGTTAAGGTCGCAACATATTTCGGTCCCCCGTTCCGGTCAACAGCCAATCTAAATGGATTGAATCGTTCCAAAAATTGTGCCGAAGCTCCACTGAGCTGATCGTGTAGGCGGCTCCCGAGTGTCATTTACCCCCGGATTATATTTATCCTTATTTACGTGCGCTTGAGTTGTGTTAAGTGGTTGTGTGTGAAGATTTGAACAAGTTGGACCAAAACAAAGGTTTGATCCAAGGTCGTTCACCTGTTATATTATAGGGATCTTTAGAGACACAGACTCTAACAAAGGTAGCAGAACCATCTGTTTTAGTTAGGATTATTTCAAATGAAGTAGGGCAGGTTGGATACCCCCATATACCCTCAGATTATGTAATTGACGTGCTTTTAATGGTGTTAATTGGTCGAATATACAGATTTCCACATACTGGAGCAAGCATAAAGATCTAATTAATTACGAAGTACTTTTCATACAATTCTCTATTTCCCTAGGGCCGCCCATTTAAATCACTTCCAATGGAATCAGTTCCAATGGAATGGTCTCAAATGAATGACACTAGTTTTCGGCAACGAAAATGAAATTTGTTTCCGAGGAATGTAATTAGAGTGAGCATGATTTTGGTGTCGCACGTCATACTAATACACTGTAACCTAGTTGCCATGTCGCATGCAAAAGTTGCCATGTCGCATGCAAAAGTTGCTCGTACGACAAAGTGATTGCGATTCATTCATTGTGATTCATTTTGCCACTCCATACAGAGCCCTTTGTTTAATTTTTTTCGTGTTATTAGATCAGCCGGTTATGTCAGCCAATTAGAACGAGGCCTTACAACCTTCTCTGATGCCACAATGTCAGTCAATAAGAACAACAGCCTTCGCTGATGCCACAATGTAAATCCAACCATATCGTTGATATCCTAAAAAAGTTATAAAGCAATACTAACTATATCACTCAAACAACAAAGGGTTAGAGGTCACTGACCCACACAACACAAACAAACACACGGACAGACCTTGCGCAGTGCCCGCGTTTTCGTACTTGGACTTCAGCTTAGCGGCGGTCGCACGTGCGTCCGACCTGACAGAGTCCGTGGTAGACCTCGAGGAACTGAAGGACAGGGTGGTGGAAAACGTGGAGGAGAAGGACGACCCGAGCCCCAAGCCGAGTGTGGTGCGGTAGCGGCGACGATACATCGTAGACGACTGTAAATCTCCAGCAAACACGTCCGTACACCACGATGTCCCGCAAACGACTGAGCTTTACCGCGTAGGCGCAACCGAACCCGGAAAAGCGCGGGATTTATTACGGGAGAGCTAGACGAACTGACGCACTAACCGGACGGTAATAGAAGACGCTCGGTGTAGTTACAAATTACTGTTTACTGATTGTAGCTAGTTACAAGGTTCGTTTTGATTTCGAACAGAGAAAGATGCAAAAATATAAATTAGAAAAGAAAAACTAAAGACTCAAAGCGAGCGAAAATTACATCAAAAACTGATACTTTCAATTATATCGAATACATAGAGACTAGCAACCTGATCGTTTCACCTATTCAATACTCATCAGAGCACCGTGTTGATGGAGGGATTATTTAGAGGTCCCCAAAGCCGTTCACAGTAGGCGCAAGATTGGATACATTGGATAGTTTGTTGGATTTATTCTCTACCCTTGTGGCGAAAAAGTAGAAAATAAAGTTGGTGGTTGCAGAATGATACTGAAATAAACGTTCTTCCCCAAAACGCATGACCTCTCCAATTCTCATCCACTAGAAAAATGTTAAGGCATTAGAAAAACTTTAGACACGAAACAGTTTTTTGCACGTGTATAAAATTTATTTATAGGAGATGCGAAGAGTAATTCCGTTCCCAATTAACGCGTGAACTGGGTCGGCTCGAACCTAGACCCCTCGTGGAGCAGGTAGCCCATAAATACTGCAACGACAGCCGTCGGCGTTGATGCGAATATATTGTGTATTCGCGCTGAAACGTCGACGTAAGGGAATTTATAGGATCGAGCAGGGAGGGGGGTGATTAAATCCCATTTGTTTAGTCCGATGTATGTGCAAAAGAACGGGAAAATAACATCTATATTCGTACATAAGAATTTCTTAAGTCTCACTGCTGGGAACGGTTGCTTCCCGTAACCAGGGGAGGCCTGGAGCATATCTGATCCACTGCAGTGTTGGACGTCTTCTCAAGATGAACCCTTGCATCATTAGGCTGACCTATTGTGGGATATTATGGAGAACCGTATGACATGCAGGTTTCATCGCGATGTTTTCCTTCAACGATACAGCACTTGACATTTATTGTTAAAAATGCACATCTCAAGTCACGTGCCACTGGGATTGGTAACCGGGTCGTACTCAGACCGAATTTTTAACCACTGGGCATCATCGGCATGTCTGGCTCATGGAATCCTCGAAAATTAAAATAGAACAGCCTATACGCGAATAAATGAAATAAAGAGAGTTCTAGAACCTAGATTTCAACTGAGCAATCGCAAATAAATCATCATTTATAGGTAGGTATTGATTATAAAATTTTCCTTGTTCGAAACCACTTCCAAAAATAATGAATCGGCAAAGTTCATTGACGCCGGACTAAAACCGGTCAAGTGCGAGTTTCGTCTTTATTTCGGTCCAAAGACTTTATCTCGCCTTATACCTAAAGTATAATATAAGCATAATATAGACACGATGCCGTGATGGCGTCAATATAAGTGTTTGCTCACGACCAAACTATACTGAACTGTTTTTGATCAATAGGATGTCCTTGGATTAGTTATGGCAATGGTTTAACTAGTATGTTTAACGAACAAATATGTTTTAACTAGCTTCTGCAAACGACTTTGTCTGCGTGGAGTTCAGCAGGGACCAGTCAAGCAAATCCCATAGCTACAAAATTGAGGGTGTTGGCCCATAGTCTTAAAACCACACCTTCTTCTAATCCTGTAAGAGAGGTCTAAGCAGACCTGATGGACTGTGATGAGGAGAGATCCTATAAAGGGCCATAGCTATCCGTATTAAGAATGTAAATAACATTAGTTTTTTATATTGATACTAGTTACTTTTGCAGAAAATTATCTTATCAGTCAAGCTCAACAAAAAATAAGATAAAAGCACTGTTCATGAAAGTATAATGTTGTAATCTGTGTTTAAAATGAATTAAATAATTTTATCATAACCTTTCTTCATAGTTTTGTAAATAAAAGATTTTTGTATTTACGTCACATATAAAATCTTTGAGATATTATGTTACAAATAACATGTTTTTATGTGACTTACTTGTAAGCACATATAAATATGCTAGCTTGGTGAATCCTTTAGCCTATTCACTTTCATATAGTATCACCTCAAACTGTCTCATTAGGAAATCATAATTATATTAAGTAGATCATCTGATTTAAAGTTCAGAGGTAACCCAAAGACAATTAGGATCAAATAGGATAGAAATCCTGCCTGCGGTTGTATGTGTTAGCTGCTACTTAAAAGGATGTGATTTGCCTCAAATAACAACCATTAACAAGCTCTTCAATTCAAGCTCTTCAATTAAAATATAAGACGTCATGAAGAATGTACTGCTTAGCAGTGGACTAACAGAGCGGCAGCAAGGTATCTCCTTGCGTGAGCTAAAAGGACAATTTTTTATTTATTAACACTGAATTTCTTTACCCTGTATTTTTCAGGCCTCCCCTGTAGTGGCTGGTACCTGTGCCCAACAATGGGCTAAAAACCAAAAAAGTTGTGAGACACAATTATTTTATTCACGTCAAATGCCTACAACATGTTAAATCATAACACTAAATTGTTCTAAACATTTAAAGTAACTAATTCTGAGTATATTATTCATCAGTTTCATCAGACAAGTACCACACTTCATCAATCTAAATTAGCTGTGACACAACGCCCATAAATGTCCTTTGTTTCTTAATATAATAATAGTGTGATGAATTGATAAGAAATTGTTTGCTGTTGAATAATCATTTTATTTACTTGGTGCTATTTTTATAATAATATCTGTCTTCAAGGGTAAGAACTGTCAAACTAGAATTTAATATGTTTTTTCCATTGTTATTTGAATTTCCAGGAGTAGGGTGATAGCCCAGTAGCTTAGAATTCGACCTCGAATCGAGGGGTCCGGGTTCAAATCCCAGTGGCATGTACCAATGACTTTGTGAAAAAGGGAACCTGTATGCCTGAGAGTTCACAAAAAAAAATGTTCTCAAAGGCATGTGAAGTCCACCATCTTTTTACTAAAAATAAATCAGTTTGTAATTTTCAACGTTCATAGGAGACCTCACTAAATATTGCATAACCTGATGTAGTCATTCGTGTCTGTCCATATTCCCATTTTAAGAATATGAAACAAAATATTTTACCATCATTTAAATGTCAAACTACTTGAAGGATACCTGAACTTGCTTGTGCAATGCAAATAAAGATCAAGTGATACACAACTTTGCACCTGTTACATAAAACATTAGCTCTGCTCGCATCTTAGTCACACTGTTTTGAAGCTCTCTCAAAAATAACAGATTTTCGTTCAAAATATCATTCCCTTTTCCACTTTAATGGTAAAATTTTCGGAAATAAGTACTAGGTGCTCTGTTGTGTTAATTTGTGGAAATTCAGTTGCTCAGCTATCTGTTTACATACCTACGTTTCGGGTAACATGCAGTAGGTACTGTTAACTATTGTGAAACTCACCGTTTATGGACCAGATGTGTGAAGGCAGGGAATGAGCAGCGTACACCCTCCCGAGCGCGAGGGACGTGCCCGGCAGCGGCCCAGCGTCCTCGTTGGAGCTAGAGTCGGTGTCTGGACTAGCGGCCGCCGACGCCTCGTAGCTCTGCGAGTTCGGCGGGATCGCGATCGCCTCGTGAGACGCGTGCAGGTCCGGCACCGACGACAGCGACCTCGCCCGCTGCCGGTCGTTCGACACCTGGATCCCCGGGATCGCCCGCAGCAGGCTGAACCCCGCGCTCCCCGACACCACCTCCGAGCTCGAGCTCGTGGAGAATGTCCTGGTGCGAGGACTCTGCCCCCCGTTCGCGGTACTAGCCTTAGCACCCATTCTCCCGGTTACGCAAAACGCACCTGTCACACACCAATTCGAGGATCACGACCACGACACCACTGCACCCGCGGAAACGCACATCGTACGGCACCGAAATCCCACCGCGATTACTCGAAAAACAAACGCTGGACGACAAACAAGGATACGTCGAATGCCCACTTCAGCCCACTTGTAAACAGCGTTGCATGTGCCTATGTCTACCTATTCCTGCAAAATTTTGACAGCTCCCATCTGTAGCACTCGATTTCATATCGATTTAGTACCGCATCCGTTATTTTTACTTGTAATCGAATGAATTATCAGCTGATGATGATGTTTTTCTACGCGATTTTAATGTATTTTTTTTTTAATTTTATGCTGTTGAAGGTGACTACGGCTATGAAAAGGTTTTGAATAGGTAAGAGAATTAGCACATTCATATTTTATTGATTTAAGATGATAAAGCGGAAAACAATATTAATAGTCACTATATTTTTTACTTGCACAATTTTTATTCTTTTATTCTCGAATTCCTTCAATCCATAGTTTTTTTCGCAGACACTGTAAAATTTATATTGCATCGATTTACAAATAAATAATAATATAATCGATTTTATTTCGTTAATCGATTCAGCAGAAATATGACTGTAAAAAGTAAAGGAACATACGAAGGTCACTATTATGCGCAATTCGTTCTAAAACGAATTAGGTATTTGTTTTGTTGTATTTTTAAATGTTGTACAATGTATACAACAAAATGTTTTTCTATCGAATTTTAATGAAGAATACATTCAATGAACGTCATTTAAATTCCAGTGTATGTCATCATTAAAGTAAAAATTTCAATATTAGTACTATTATTACTACATCAATCTTTAAGTAGGTTTGGTGGCCTCAACCTCAAGGGCCCAAAGATGGGCTTTATGAAGGGAAAACAGCAATCTTGGAATACTCAAAGTTATTATATGCCCTAGCCTAACTTAGCCCCTAATCAACGGAATCAACCCGACCGTGCTGGATCATAAAATTTAGGAATATTTTATTGATAAACTATCAAAATCTTATTTTTCTTTCTTCTCAACACTAATATGTTTTAAGTCAATAGTCACGAAATTTTATCTTAAAAAATATTGAATTCAAAATGATTCTTCATGCGGTGGATGGCGGGATGGTTAAGATCGTGAATGGATGAATCTTAAACTTGCCGTGGTCCGTTTGTTTTTCTTAAGGTTTGTTGTCAACTTGTCATGTCAGTGTATTGTCAAATTGTCAACGTTGATTGACAGAGTGACAGACACTGTCAGGAATAAACTGAACTGCTGATTGTGATTGTTGTGTTGTTAAATGCCGTTAATGCGCTCGGAAATATTAATAAAGTCTTAATTTCAGAAAATAATAATGCTCAACAGTTTCTAAAAATCGTGTTTAGTGATCTTTAACCATATAAGTGTAAAATATTTCAGTTACCATGAATTCTGCAACAGTAAGTCTTTAGCTACATAATTTTTCGTCATCTATCATCATTTGTAACTTACAAGAAGGTTACTCATCCTGTTTTTGGATTAAAATATTGCACCTTACGACTAAATTTACGAATTTAGTGGTTATGCATCTCACCAATGACTTCCATAGCTAGGGAAATGATTTAAAGTAACCTCCTTGTAAGTCTAAAGAATGCAACGTAGGCACGTATGTTCCGAAAAACTGATATCTAATGGATAGGTGATGTAGAACACGATTGAATCTAGCAACTACATGATATGGAATCGAGATATTTACAAGAATGTTAGTGGTAAAGTAGTATTGTAGAGTAGTGACTTCATTAAAAAAAAGAAATAATAAATAATTAAAAACGCTTCACACTTGTAGGTCTACAATAGCATTTCCATTGTTGTGTGTACGTTGGACACACATAAGACAAAAACACACATCTTCTGGGAGTCAAACCCAGGGCCCTCACCATAGCGCATCATCATTGTAACTACTGTGTTAGGTTAGCCGAGTTATCTAGGAAGTAACTTGATGTTCAATGCTGTATGTTAAGCTTAAGTTGTATCTTAGCCTATGTCTTGAAAAGAAGACATTATGTGCTTGCACCTCATACTATAACTAAACACCTAATCGTTCCCCAATCATTCCCCATTTATTTACCGTAACATGTTTTTAATACCATAAAGCTGTTGCAGCTTTTAATTACTTTAATTAGTAACACCAATATTCCTGTGCATTTTACAAAATAATATGTCTCCTGCTAATTTATCTTAAAATATCTATTTCAACAATTAAGAAATAAACATGAGAAAACCTGCATGCCGGAGAGTTGATCTCAAAAGTGTGTGTAATCCAACATCCATCAAGAAGCCGTTATGGTGGACTAAGGCATATCCCCTCATTATCAAAAAAGACTAGAGCATTGAGCATGAACTTATGCAATTTTGTACAGTAAATATATTGAGCAGCTATTTGTATGGGAAGATGACTGATGTTTACTATACAAATACTCGTACTTTGATTTACTCTGAATGATTTACTTTGAAATACTCGTACTCGTATTCATTCACACCGCACTGACCTAAATTAAGCTGCGGAAAATCATCCACTCTAATGAGATGTAGATACACACGCCCACATCTCAAATAGGATTTTTATCCCATTTGAGGTTTCATGTGTATGTCCAATGTGTTTGCAATGCAGTTCATTTACAATGCAAAAAAACCATTTTCATTTAGAAATTTCAGTAGAAAGTGGCAGTATTCGTTTTTTTTTTTGCATATAGTGCAAAGTATGCAGTTATGCAGGTATGCCCATTGTTTTTGCTAGAGTTGTTGTTGCTATGCATGGCTTGGCTGACGTAGATCTGTTAATGCGCGATTACAGCCCGCTGTGCCCCAGGTGCCGCTGATCGATGACGACACTATCGCCTTTGGTGAAGAGGACAATGCGACTAAGCAATTTATGTAAGTTTTAGAAACAATACCATTGTTGTAAATACGTCAACATTTACAAAATCAAGGCTACAGGCAGGGCATGTCTGTTGAAGGACCGTTAGTTGATGGGAGGAAAGGTCCTTGAACGGTGACCACATCTTGGCTGTAAGAGTACCGGCAGCTCTTTGACCAAAAGGAATGATGACCATGTCTAGCAGTGGACTGCACAGGCTAACAGGAAAAAGTAGAAGTTAAGCACCTTATATGGTTAGTGTTGCACACTATCCTGTGCCCAGTTATTTAAAGATAGATTAAGTTGTATGGGGGGATTTAAGACTTGCATCCTCATATTGCAATTGGAGGCCCCAAAGACAACCCGAGACCCGAAAATCAAATTTCTGGCAATTGAAAATCGATTAAAATTCTTATCTTCTGTGCACATTAGCACCAGATTGGCCAAACATACCATCCAAGCAGACCAAACCTTACACCAACCAAATATTGTTTAAAAATAGTTTGTATTTAAACAAATAATCAGCCATATGTCAATTTTCCAGCCACCCCTACATAGTGTTCTTCCACCTGATCTTCCGGAGTGCTGCGATCGTGGTGTACGTCCTCTGCGGCTGGTTCTCCGAGTCCTTCATCGCCAGCTTTGTGCTCATCGTCTTGCTGCTGTCTGCTGATTTCTGGACTGTTAAGAATATTAGCGGTTAGTGCTGGTCCAACTATAAATACATTTTTGACATTCTTACTGTGACCCTTGAACTGTAACAGTTACTGAACGTATAGCCTGATCTTATTTTAGCACCTAGCCATGTTGCTCAAAACTTATGAACTACCTTTACTGGCAATACGAACCTATGAGCCTGCAAAAACTTGTGAAAAGCATAGTTAAAGAAGAAAGATATTGGTGTGGCCATATCAAAGATGAATCTGGCAGCCAACTGGCCACAATCTTATCCCTCCCTCCATAAAGTAGCATGTTTGTTATGTCTTGTATTTATCATGTGTTTCATTGATACTTTATTTGAGACAACCATCTATCAGAGGTTAGTCCATGCTTCAGGTTACTATTCAACATCAGGTGGCCTACATGTTGATAGCCTTAAATGACGGATTCCATATTTGAATCTCACAAAATCCAACACATTGCATTTAATGCATCTTAGGATCAATGTGTTTTATTTTTTTAGTGTGGAGTATTTGTTTTCTAATTGCAGGCCGCCTCCTTGTCGGATTAAGGTGGTGGAACTACGTAGATGACGACGGCAAATCACATTGGGTCTTCGAATCTAAACAGGTAAATTTCAATAATAAATAATAATAATAATAAATATTGTGGGACAACTCACACACGGCTTTCTGATCCCAAAGTAAGCTGTGAGCTTGTGTTACGGTGACCATATAGCTGATAAACATACATATATATATATTTTTAACTTACACAATTATATATTTTAAATACATACTCATGTAGATAATTTACACCCAGACACAGAACAAACACTTGTGCTCATCACGCAAGTATTTGTCTGGGGTGGGAATCGAACCCACAACCTCCGGCGTAGTAGTTAGGGTCGCTAAACACTAGACCAAAAGGCCATAAATTTAATTTTATAAATCATCTGGTAACTTTATTATTTTTGGTAGTAGTTGAATAAATCATAATATATTTACTGTCCATGCGTTGTTCCCAGAACCGCGTGAACAGTAACGAGAGCCGGCTGTTCTGGCTGGGGCTGATCCTGTGCCCCATGATCTGGTCGGGCTTCTTCGTCATCTGCCTCTTCGGACTCAAGTTCAAGTGGATGGTGAGTTGTTTGTACGGCTTTTATCACGTTCACTACAATTACTGGTGCTGGCTTCTGACCCATGTCCATTGATGTAACCAACAGTCCAATGCTATTTTCTCCAACTTCAAGGTGTCTGATTAATTAGATAGTTTGAAAATAGGGTATTACGGCCTATGTCAAAAAGCTTTTTATATGAATTCGTAAGTCATAAAAACCCATAAAAAATTGGAAAAAAAAATTTTGCAAACAAATATTATGTAAAAAAAGACTTCAATCCCCGCAAAAAATGGTCTCGGCAGCCTCGGCGCTGCCGCCATGCTTGTGACGTCGCTCGCAGTGTAAACAATACATCTGAGTAAAGGAAGAAAGTTATACTCCATTGTTTATTTACATTGCTAATGACGTCACGCCGATAGCTTCCATGGCGTATAGCGTTTTTGACATTTGAAAAACAGATTAACAAACCTGAATTTTAAAATTGAAATAATAAATGTATACTACATTTTTTAGAACAGAAATCACCATTTTTCACTTGCTTTTAACAAAATCTATCAATATTACATAATTTTGGATTTTTCCTTGCATGGTGCGAAATACCCTATTGTTTGGTTATTTGGTCAGGGTCTTATTAAGTTTGGCAAATCTGATGTCCCACCAGGTGAGCTAGTCATGCCTGGGCAGCGGCCGTGTTCCAATAACGTCGTGTTGGAGTGATGTAGAAAACTTCTATAGCGTGATTCAGGATCTTGTGGCGCCATCTGTTGACAAGTGGCGGAAGTCGCCGCACCAAAGATAGTCTTAATTATATTTTAAACTAGATATTAACCATTAATATGAGATCAAGCTCGTATGTAAATATTTTTTATAATACATCTCATTGCGGTAAGTGTTGGAAGCAATGGGTTTAAAGTATAAGAATAATAGTCCCACGGGTAGGCACCTTACTGCCACCTTCGTCATGTTTTGTGTTTCGGTTGGGAATGTGTGGTTATATGTACTCTATTTTTGAGGAACATCTTAGTGCCTACGAGTAGTAACAAACACATGTAGGACAAGGATAGGATTTCTATATGTATAAAATAGATAGGATTCCTCTATCTATACAGTAGATTGGATCAAATACAATCAGATAGGATTTCTATCATATGTTCACTTAATATTCAATAAGCAATTCCGGTTATTAAGCGGTGATAGCCCAGTGGCTTAGAATTCGACCTCGAATCGAGGGGTCCGGGTTCGAATCCCAGTGGCACGCACCAATGACTTTGTAAAAAGTTAGGTGCGATTTATAAAATTAAATATCACCTGTTGTTACGGTGAAGGAAAACATCGTGAGGAAACCTGCATTCCTGAGAGTTCACAAAAAAAATGCTCTCAAAGGCATGTTCGTCCACCAACGGGCAGTAGTGGTGCGTGGTGGACGGCGGCCTACATCCCTCTCATTGTGAGAGGAGACCCGACCCTGTAGTGGGTCATTAATGGGTTACTGACAAGCAATTCCGGTGACTGATAAATGAAAAGATGCATCGAAATCTTTGGGCGTGTTTCAAGTTCGGCATGTTGTAAAGGCAGTCGACTGTGGGTATCATTGTTTATCGTGTATCGTTCCAGCTGGTGGTCCTGATCGCACTGACGCTGACGGGCTCCAACCTGTACTGCTACGTGAAGTGCAAGTTCGGCGCCAAGGAGGACCTGCAGTCCGCCACCACGGACTTCGTCAAGAAACGGTTCCTCCAGAACGCCACCGCCTTCATGTTCGCCCAGCCGGCCCCGCCCACTACGGCCAATACCGGGGTGGTGTAACGGATGATGACGTGGATCACGATAGGGGAGCGTTCAAGTGTTACGTAAGCACTGTAGGGGGGCGGGGGATCTTTGCTTTGCTTATTTATGATGACATGGGGGGTGGGAGGTCGAGATGGTGATGACGTCAGCAGTAGTTATTTATTAAATTTTATTAATATTAAAGAAGCGGATTAAAAGAAGAGATGGAGAGGATGGACTTTTGCTGACAAGGGGGAGGAGGGGGTAAGTAATTGTAATAAGTCTGCTTACGTAATACTTGAACGCCCCTAAGCAGCTAAAGGCCAGATTCAATAATAAACTGTAGGCTTCCGCGGGATTTGGATACTAATGGACAGCCCTACTACTAGTTACTAGGACTAGTTTGGATGGCTGCAACCCCTCTGGTGGGAAAAGGTCTCTCCCCACACCAGGGAGAGGTCTAGAAGCTGCTCCAATGCGGATTGGTGGAGAAACGGGCTAGTGGCCAACTCGTGTTGGATGCTTTCAAACCCATAGGGCCTCCGACAAGGTTTAACGACTGCTATTGTAGTGATAATGGTTGTCAGTCAATATCTGTTATTTGTAAGCAATTACTAAGAACCTTTTGGCAACCACACTATTAGGGCTATCTAACCTAACCTAACCAAACTAATAAGGCTACCTCTGCCGATAGCTTGTTGAAACCCACTGTGAGTGCTCTTAAAACTTGGCCGGTGAGGTGCCATGCCCGCCAACTACCGCGAACATTGTGGTACTCTTTCTAAGACTTACAAGAGTAACACGATAAGACTAAGATATCTAAAGACGAAATAAGACATCAAAACCACAGACGTAGACTACCAATAGGTGGCGGGAAGACATGTTACTCGTGGCTCATACTGGATTTTGCATTGTCTTTTGTAAATACTTAGTGTAAGTCAAGTCGGCATTATAATTTTTTTCTACTGTCTTCTAAGACATTCATAAAATTTAACATAAAAATTGATCGTCCTTTTTCTGCTGTCGTAATCGTTTGTATGTGTAACGATGATCTATTTCTAAACAAGCATTCCTTAATTAGTCATTAAATATCAATTATATTTATCATAATAATGTATTGTGTACTTTAAGTAAGATTTAAATTTTAAATAAATTTTAAATTATATGTTTTGTCTTTTATTTGGTACCCTATATTTTTTATTTCCTGCCTGCATGTAATTTAAAAATTAATTTTTTTCTTGTTTCCTGTCTTTTCACCTCAACTTTTTTATTGTAGGCAGTAACCGTGCCACCTAATGTTAAGTAGTAATTCTAATTCAAAAGATTTTATTCATTATTAGATACAATTAGTGCACACTTAATGAACGTCATACATTTATAATTATACAAGCATCCGCTTTGGTCGCCCCTCAGGCAAAACGTGGCTGGGAGAAAAAAAGGAAATTGCAATATAAGCGCACATATTACACACACTTTTTTACAAAGTCATTGGTGCGTGCCACTGGGATTCGAACCCGGACCCCTCGATTCGAGGTCGAATTCTAAGCCACTGGGCTATCACCGGGCTATTAGCTGCGAGCAGCTAGCTATTACTAGCGTGACGTAAGTCATCTATACTACGCGCTATCGTTATCATACTACAGTAGTACCTACGCTCTATCGAATACGCGGGAGGTCAATTAAGGCCAAGTTTTTTGTCCTCTATTGTGCAAATGGAAGCCGTGCAAAGATTGAAGTTTAAAACAGCTCTAAAAGAGCGGCAAAATAAAATTTCAGCCTCAGTTAAAATTAAACTTAAAAATTTGCTCCAGGCGAGGCTCGAACTCACAACCCCGGCATCTCTCACACGCACACTGTCTTATAAGTACCGTGCGCTAACCAATTGCGCCACTGGAGCTATGGTGAGCGAGGTTAAAATAGCTATAACAACATGCCTTGTCAGCAATAAAAGAAATGCTCCAGGTGAGGCTCGAACTCACAACCCCGGCATCTCTCACACGCACACTGTCTTATAAGTACCGTGCGCTAACCAATTGCGCCACTGGAGCTATGGTGAGCGAGGTTAAAATAGCTATAACAACATGCCTTGTCAGCAATAAAAGAAATGCTCCAGGTGAGGCTCGAACTCACAACCCCGGCATCTCTCACACGCACACTGTCTTATAAGTACCGTGCGCTAACCAATTGCGCCACTGGAGCTATGGTGAGCGAGGTTAAAATAGCTATAACAACATGCCTTGTCAGCAATAAAAGAAATGCTCCAGGTGAGGCTCGAACTCACAACCCCGGCATCTCTCACACGCACACTGTCTTATAAGTACCGTGCGCTAACCAATTGCGCCACTGGAGCTATGGTGAGCGAGGTTAAAATAGCTATAACAACATGCCTTGTCAGCAATAAAAGAAATGCTCCAGGTGAGGCTCGAACTCACAACCCCGGCATCTCTCACACGCACACTGTCTTATAAGTACCGTGCGCTAACCAATTGCGCCACTGGAGCTATGGTGAGCGAGGTTAAAATAGCTATAACAACATGCCTTGTCAGCAATAAAAGAAATGCTCCAGGTGAGGCTCGAACTCACAACCCCGGCATCTCTCACACGCACACTGTCTTATAAGTACCGTGCGCTAACCAATTGCGCCACTGGAGCTATGGTGAGCGAGGTTAAAATAGCTATAACAACATGCCTTGTCAGCAATAAAAGAAATGCTCCAGGTGAGGCTCGAACTCACAACCCCGGCATCTCTCACACGCACACTGTCTTATAAGTACCGTGCGCTAACCAATTACGCCACTGGAGCTGCAAGGGAGGGTGCCAAAACAACCCCCGCTCACTCCCGACGGCCGATAGAATGCACTTTCGATACTAACAGCCTTACAGGGTAGCTTTACACCCGATACATTTTTCGACGGGACCCTTTTTCTCTAGAAAAGAACCGATCCACAAAAGCCAGAACCGATCCACAAAAGCCGTAGGTACGAGTAGGTATTTATTTTCATTCATGCGCATCATACGTACCTATCGTATTTTCAACAACACTGTATCTAAGTAAAATTTATTTAACAGAAATAGGATAAAAGACTCACAGTTAGTGTTCAGTTCAGTTTCAAAATCTTCGAACACAATACATTTTGTACCTGCTAGTTTCATAACTTAATGCTTACGCTTTAATTAACTTAACACTTGTATGTATACATTTGAATACATACATGTATACATTTGAATGTAAAACATTCCATATTTAAAGAAGACGTCACAATGAGACGTATTTTTCAAATAGGCGTGAATGGTAGACCGATTTACGCTGGAGCAGCGTGGTGTAGTGGTTCCAGGCCCCCCTGATTGTGGAAGGTTTGAGTGTGCTCTCACTCGAGTGTAACATACTCGTAAAAACGTTGCAGGTTCGAAATATTATACGACACCGTTTCAGCAGTGACCAGGATGTTTCCACCATGTACTGACTCACGCGATTGCCGTCACGCGTGCTCATTTATCGGTCGATAATCATACTGCAACTTACTCGTAGTTCATAATAATTGATTAAGAGAGTTTTTTCCGCCCGCTTTTTTCTCCAACGATAGGCTGAGGGGCACCGAAAGTGGATGTAAGCTATTATAACATAGATATCTTATATCCTGTATAAGAATAATAAGTCCCAAAAAGAATGGATAGTCCTGAAACCTCTTATAGTAGGCCTCTTGAGCACCCGAAATATGGAATAAAAAAAATATTTTCCAGGTAGTACCAAAGTTACCTAACTTTTTAAAAAAAATTCGATATTTTTCATACTACTGTGTGTTTCTGTACACCACAGCTCTACAAATAAATAAAATCCGTTGGGTTTTGGACTTCGATCGTTTTGGATGTTATACCTAATATTCTTCATAGACTAAGTAATTAAGGGTTGTCCACACCTAACATATTTATTTTATTTTTTGGAAAAACTTGAAAATTTTCAGAAATATCTCAAAACGTCTAAAGTTGTTATATTGGATGCCAGAAAAGAAAAGCAAGATAATTTTATTTGCATTGAGTAGCAAACGGGCATTCAGGCCAATTGTTGGTGCTCCGCGGAGCTACACGACATTATGTCGACATAACCCTTTCAACACTATACCACGCACGAGACTGAAGTTACATCCCCACCACCTGGATCTGTGGCGGTGGTACTTTCGCAAGACTGAGATGGGGTTCATCAAAAAGGGCGTAAAAGGAGCTCTCCTATAAATCCGGCAGGCAACGCACTTACGACTCCTCTGGTGTTGCATGAGTCATTAGACGACGGTGATCACTTAGGTACCATCAGGTGGCCCGTGTATTTGCCGGCTCTGTTTATAACAAAAATTGGTCTCTGCAGCACATGAACAACATGGTGTTTCTGAGATCCTGGGATAACCTACCTTACTACCTTCAAACAGAAAAGGCAGTGAAAAAAGTTAGGAAGTGCGGTACTGAAAAATTTTACATACAAAAATTGTAAAATAATTCTCGACATCAATATGGATTTTATATTTATTTTCATCATCATCGTCATAACAATGCTTTAACATGCCTTTTCAGCAATAAAAGAAATGCTCCAGGTGAGGCTCGAACTCACAACCCCGGCATCTCTCACACGTACACTGTCTTATAAGTACCGTGCGCTAACCAATTGCGCCACTGGAGCTATGGTGAGCGAGGTTAAAATTGTTCAACACTTTCCCAATGCCAAATTGAGTCAAATGACATCCTCTTTAAATATTAACAAATGTCAAAGTCACTCATCATTGTTGTAATGAAGTGTTGTAAATAAAAACAACAAAATAATATAATTATTCACGCTTTTCCTTTCGAAACTTAACATTTTATAAATATCCGAAAGGAAACAGACTTTTTGCAGTGTTTTAAGGATATTGTGAATCTATGCTGTTTCTGCCATTTGACAATAGGATGAGAAGTTGCAGGTTGCAGATAAATAAACACAAAATGGAATGTCAATGTATGCAAACGTCATTAAAATTGTGCTAGCCAAATAGGATCTAATATTGTGATTTCGTTCCTAAAACAATGTCCCATTATTTTAAAATAGTGTTTTGACAAAATTACGTAGTGATAAGAGTGCCTAATACGATTTGCGTGTCCACTAATGTGTTCGAACAATGAATTGGTTCGACACGTCAGGTCTGACGAGTTTGGCAAAAACTGCCTTGAAGGAGGCGCAGAAAACGATCGACAAAGCTCTGGACATTCAGGACGAGAGCGAGGAGGATCCTGAAAATGAGAGCCAGGGTACCTCGAAGGCGAATTCGTCGCCCGGGACCAGCGTTACGCCCCAAAAGGAGTCCTCAGATTTTTTCTCTTCGTGGGGTCTCACGGCCAGTGTCGAGAGCAACAAGGATCCGATCGAGGAGCAGCCGGTCGTCACTGAGAGCCCCTCGAAGTCCAACTCACAAAGCATTTGGGGTTCTTTCGCGGGCTCCTTTTTCGAGCAGCAGAAATCGGAGGGCGAAACTATCGTTCGACCGCCGAAAGCTAAGTCGATGAACGTCATAGCAGACACGAAATATGGCAGCCACGACGATCTTTTCTCTAAAAGTCAATTGGTTATGTCTGATGGTGCTGAGTGCTTAAGTTTGAAGAAGGACGAAGATGCCCCCAAAGCGGACGAGCGGCGGAGTTCCTCTATATCACACAAATTATCATTTATGTCCAGTAGAAATAGTTCAGATTCAGTAGAAGTGTTGTCACAAAGTATGAAAACAACTCCCGACTCGGAGGTGGCGAGTGGACCATCCTTATCCCATAGCAGCAGCGTTGGTTTGAAACTAAACTCTGAATCCGTAGAAATCTTGCCAGACAGTCTCGTCAGCCCCAGTTCTATTGAATGCATAGGCTTTGATAGCTACTGTAGTGATAGAAACAGCAGTCCATCATCAAACTTGTCTCCCGGAGACATATCTGACAAGAAGTCCACTCCAGTGGGCGAGAGAACTGAGAAAGTGGAAACTGCAGATAGCGTCAGCCTTGTAGCTGATGATGATGACGACACCATGTCTTACAACTCAATATCGGAGTGCACGGCACCCACTGTCCTAGATACAGATGATAAATCTAATAGTCCATTCCCTAAGCCTGTAAGGGATATTCCAAAGAGAATTCCAGAGAAAGATTTACTGCATTTAGAGCCCACATTGATGCCGCAAAGAATGCAAATCAGTGAGAACTCGTCAAATGATGGCTCCTGGTCTGACAGAACATTAAATGCTGATAACGATAGCATCACTCTAGATATGGCTGCAGAGGAACAGAAAAGGGAGTTGGAACAGGAGGAGATATTGATGGAGAAGCTCAGCGACTCCTCTTCCTTCTACAATGTCAATATCACCGGAGATATGATGAGGTCAGAAAGTAACGCCTTCATCAATGTGGAAAAGCAACAGTGCAGTGCACCAGACAGCAGCGAGTCTTCACAGAAGGATGGAAGTGTCAAAGAGAGGACCTCACCCATTAGTTCGGATAGCAAAAGTGATTTAGTCAAAATTGGTTCCGACCGAACATCGGGGCACACTTCGGGGGATGAACTGGAGACAGCTACGTCGTCTGATATAGAAATAATTCCCAGTCCTAATGGGGACAATGGTCATGGATGCAGGAGTAGTCCGGGCAAATACGGTTTTAAGGGCAAGTTTGATGGAGCGACATCCCCAAACTTGGTTGACTTGGTGCTTGGCAAATCGCTAGCAACGAAAATCCGAGGTCACACAAGGGAATTGTCTGAAGCGTCCATCCAGAGTAACACCAGTGATGAGAGTCAGGGGTCGGAGAATGAGAGGCTGATGCGAAGGCTGTGTGAGATGGCGGAGATCCTGGATGCGAGAGAGAATAGACTGATGGAGGTTAGTAGGAGTAACGTGGAGTTAGCAGAGAGTAACGCCACCTTGAAGAGTCAGGTGCAGTCTCTGATGGCGAAACAGGAGGGTGGGGACATCACCTTGATAACTGAGGACTACACACACAGGATGTCAGCACTGGAGAAAAAGTTTCAACAGGCTATTAGAGAAAAGGTAGAATATCTTATTTATTGTTATCTTAAATGCCATTAACCCTAGAACTGTGCCCTGGGGTACAATTGAAAAAAATATATTAAAATTGTCTATAACTTTAATAATCCTTGGCCGTTTGTATCGCGCGTCCATGTATTTATGCGGCATTGGAGAACGCACAGGTACTCCAGTCGGGGGCAGTCCTGGTAGCTCCTGGATGTGACACGTGCCTTGTGGGGATCACCAGCACCACAGGTTACACCAGTCCCTACAAATAAATATTGGGGATATTCTAGGAAAAAAGGGATTCTAGGAAAGAAATTAATGTAAGAAAGATTACTTAAGTTGATTTTTAATAAAAGTTAATTATCTTTTAAAAATATGTTTTTATTGTTTGGGGTATGCCCGTACCCCAGGGTACTGTGAATGAAATTCTTATATGGGTACGGTTCTAGGGTTAATGATATGAGATTGTGCTAATGCTTCTAAAGATTAAAGAGTTCTTATTCTAAGGGATTCTGTCTTGCGTTTTTTATAGTATATGTGAGTAGCAAATGGTTATTTAGGTCACCTGATGTTGACTGGTCTCTGCAGCCAATAAACATCCTCGTCCAACCTCAAATAACATAGCAATCTTATCTGTGGCAGAATGTTGGTACATCACTACACATGATGTGTAATGATGTTTGCCTCAAATAAAGCATCTGACAACAACTGCTCAAGTACACAAGACATAAATACATGCATTATAGCTATCACCTATGTTTCGAGTGAAAAACAAGTTGTTTTATTTACATCTTTTAGTAATCTGCGTTATAATATCATCCGTAATTATAATTTATATTTTTCTTTTTGTGTACCTTTTTATATCTTACTGACACAAATCCTTTTAACTAACAATAAGAATAAGTATAGTGTAAGTATACCTACAGTATAGTAGAGTAACCTTCAATCAAAACCTGTTCCGTGCAGGACCAATTGAGAAAGCAACTGGACAACATAAAAGCGGAGTCGTCCCGCAAGAGCTCAACGGAGATGGAGAGCACCCTGAGGGAGAAAGAGGAGATCATAGCCCAGCTGCAGGAGGAGGGGGAGAAGCTAGCGCGCCAGGAGTTGCAGCACTCCAATATCATTAAAAAGCTGAGAGCCAAAGAAAAAGATAACGAACAAGTCATCAAAGGTTTAAGGTATGGTTATGGATTTTTAAATAGTTTTTTTAAACAGATTTTGTATGAAGGCTTTGATGTGATTTTTCGTTTATTACCAGTTCAATAAAAGTATCTCAATTGACTGAGGTCACATCCCTATTGTGGGTTGATCCTATACTCATGATCAATATTTACCTCAAATAGAGTATCTCTGACAACAACTCTTCCTCACGTGTCTTTGAGAAACAGTTGTCAGAGATTTTATGGAAACTTTCAGAAATTTCATGTAGGTTTCCTCACAATGTATTTCACCAATAGAGAAAGTGATGTTTAATAACTTCAATATTTGGCTTTATTGAGATGACTCTACTCTACTATTATTTCATGATATTAAAATGACGCTTCACACTCATAGCCCCACACTAGGATTCCTTGTGCCCGACCAGAACATAACACACCCAGACAAGAAACAGAAATTCAAATTCATCATTCAAATTTCTGCTCTGCTGGGAATCGAACCCAGAACACTCCGTTCAGCGCACAGGTGTCGTAACCTCTATGGCCTATGCCACTCAGGTCGTCACATATTCACACTTGACTTGTTGTTATTCCAGAGACAAGATAGCTGAGCAAGCGGCCGAGCTGGACCGCATGAAGCGCTCGATGGCAGCGAAGGAGGAGCTGGAGGTCAGTCAGATCGAGGCCGTGTACCGACTCACCACCGCCAACAAGAAGATGGAGGCGGAACTCATTGAGGTAAAGTCTAAACACCATAGCTTTAAGAGCTCACTGGGACGCCATACGTCACTCAGTAACCCATTAATGACCCGCTACAGGGTCGGGTCTCCCCTCACGATGAGAGGGATGTAGGCCGCCGTCCACCACGCACCACTACTGCCCGTTGCTGGACGAACATGACTTTGAGAACATTTTTTTTGTGAACTCTCAGGCATGCAGTAGGAAGTAATGACATATTATAGCATACCCGCTATAGTTTGCAATGCCCATTAATGGCTGGCCTGTGCCAGATGCTCATTTACGTCAATGGGACTACTATCTATTGATAACAACCTAGCCAGATGGCTTAATATGCAAATAATTTCAATGTTCTTGGTAAAATATCCCTTTAAAAATATTTGTTGATGAAATGTGCCAATAACAATTAAAAATTTTATCGATAATAGAATAAGGTCAGCTATTTTAATAAGTTGTAGGCGATGAAAATACATGTACAATTGTTATCGCAAATAAATTTTAATGTTTTGAGTGAAATTACCATGAGAATAATAGAATAGCTAACAGTTGAGTTCCCATTACCCACTTATCGGCGTAACACTTCAAACAACGAAGTGCTATAAAGTTTTATCGTGCGATCTCTCATCATTATGTTTACAAAAGAATCAATGTATAGTTGCGAGCACACTATATTGTATTTTCCATACTGATGAATGAAGAAATATGCGATGACCAAAGTCACATGTGAGATATAGGTTTCTTTGACATGAGAAATTATCAACTTAAGTACATTAGCATATTTTGCATGTGAAACGAAAAGTAAAATGAATTACGACTTCGAAATAGAAATATGTTATATAAGGCTATGTCATGTCAGTAACCCATTAATGACCCACTACAGGGTCGGGTCTCCTTCTCGTAATGAGAGGGATTAGCCTTAGTCCACCACGCTGGCCCACTGTGGGTTGGTGGACTTCACATGCCTTTGAGAACATTTTTTTTTGTGAACTCTCAGGCATGCAGGTTTCCTCACGATGTTTTCCTTCACCGTAACAGCAGGTGATATTTAATTTCATAAAGCGCACATAATTTTTTCACAAAGTCATTGGTGCGTGCCACTGGGATTCGAACCCGGACCCCTCGATTCGAGGTCGAATTCTAAGCCACTAGGCTATCACCGCTCTGGTCATAAGGCTATGTGAATATATAAGGCTATTGTTCAGTTGCAGAATTCTTACTTTAATATTAAGAAATAAATAGTAGCAATGAATTTATTTACAAGTAGCTAAACCAACGGGCATCACTCTTCCCCTGATAATGACCAATGTTTGAGCTGGCATTCCAGTGGTATATTTCCAATAGAAAATATCTTTAAACAGTCATTTTTTTTTCATTGCGGTCCTTAATTGTCCCATAATGAAGTGGGCAATTCTGACCTCGGTCTACAACGCTGCCATTGCCAACAGCTAATATCTGAAACACTGTTAAATTTTCCATTTGTCGAATCTTCGTATGAAACCATGATCGTGAAGCGTTTCACGTAAACTATGTCAGTACCCATTAATGACCCACTACAGGGTCGGGTCTCCTCTCACAATGAGAAGGATGTAGGCCTTAGTCCACCACGCTGGCCTACTGCGGGTTGGTGGACTTCGCATGCCTTTGAGAACATTTTTTTTTGTGAACTCTCAGGCATGCAGGTTTCCTCACGATGTTTTCCTTCACCGTAACAGCGGGTGATATTTAATTTCATAAATCGCACATAACTTTTATTACAAAGTCATCGGTGCGTGCCACTGGGATTCGAACCCGGATCCCTCGATTCGAGGTCGAATTCTAAGCCACTGGGCTATCACCGCTGCTATAATAATCGTAAACTATAATACCCCTTAATTTAATGTAATGTTATTTCCAGACACGCAGCGCGCTAGACGACACGACGCAGCGGCTGGAGAGCGCGCGCACCTCGCTGGAGGCGGCGCGGCGCGAGCTGACGGAGCTGCAGCGCACCTGCGCGGAGCTGCAGAAGCACAAAGCGGCGCACCAGCAGCTGCAGGAGGCGCGCGACAGAAGCGAAGCGGAAGCGGACAAGCTGAGGCACGAGCTTCGCCAGCTGAGGGCGGAAAGGGCACGGGGTGAGTGGCTCTATCTCAATAGCAGAAGCGCAACTGCACGGCATATGAGCAGCTGCAAGGAGCGTGTGACAGAAGCCAAGTAGACGTGGCCATGAGCTCAGGCAGCTGAGGGCGGATAGGGTTATTATAGCTATTGGAAATTTTGCAGAGAAATTGCGACATCGGGGGAAGTTGACAGAAGAGCACACACTGAAGTTTCTCCGTGGATGTTTAGATGCCATATTGAGCCATTTTGGCCGTAGGAAATACCTATTGCTTTACCTCACAACGGGATAGATCGATAGCTGGCCACGAAATAGATAGATAGCATATGTGACGTCACGTTAAATTTAATACAGCACCATCTAGCGGAGATATACTGTAGTTTTAAATAGTTTGGTCTTAATGTAAGTTATTTTTGTGGTGTGTCGCAGAGGAGCAGCGCTGGGTGGCGCGCGAGGAGGCGCTGCGCCGCGAGATGAGTGCGCTGCGGGAGGCGCGCGAGGCGGCGCACGAGGCGGGGGGGGAGCCGCCCGCCGCGCTGCTGCAGCAGCTGGCCGCCCTGCAGCGCGCCGCCCTGCACCGCGACACCGCGCACGCGCACGCGCAGGCGCAGGCCGCGCACCGCCTGGGTGAGTGGAGCTCGTTACTGACCCGCCGCATCACCGCACCGGCTCACGATGATAGGGATATATGCCTCCTTGTACCGCGCCGGCCTCGTGTGGGTCGGTGGACTCCACCGCCGCCCTGCAGCCCGCCACCTTGTACCGGGAGACCGCCCACGCTCAGGCACTGGCACAGGCACGGGCCGCTCACAGGCTGGGTGAGTAGCCCACTAGTGGCCCATTGCAGAAACAGTTGACAATGATAAGGATGTAAGTCCGTCCGGCACGCTGGCTTAGTGTGGTTCGGTGGACCTACGTTCGGTGGAGGTGGAGTATAATCCACGACGCTACACCGATGTGAATTGGTGGAGAAGAAGGGACCAACCCGTGGGATGTTTCCAAACCATCCCTAAGGATGGCCCTATGGCCTTCGACAAGGTTTCACGGCTTTTAATTTTTGACAACAATGGGGACCAACGGCTTGACGTGTCCTCCGAAGCAAGACTATTCCGGACTCGCAGTGAGTAGAGTCCACCGCGTTGGCATAGTATGGGTCGGTGGACTTCACATGTCTTCGTAAACATTGTAGAAAATTCGGGCACTTTCAGACGGTGATTGTGGCTACAGCCATTTCTACGTCCCACTGTTGGGTACAAGTTTTATACTGTTTGTATTTCAGCGGAGGCGGAGACGGGCGCGGCGAAGGCCCGGGAGCGGGAGACGCTGGCCCGCGAGGAGTGCCGCGCGCTGCAGCAGCGGGTGTGCGCGCTGGAGGCGGCGGAGCTGGAGGCGGCGGCGCGCCTGCGCTCGGTCAGCGAGCACTGCCAGCTGGCGCTCGCCAGGGTGCAGCAGCTCGAGGAGGACCTGGCCAGGTCAGTGTGCGCCCAGCTCGCTCTTCATTTCAGCTCTCTGTTGGATCCAGTCCAGTCCACTGCACACGAGCCTCCCCTAATCGACGCCGCTCCGCCCGCTCCTGGGCCCTCTGAATCCAACGGTCTCCCGCTGGCTCGTTCAGGTCGTCAGTTTACCAGATCGGAAGTCCGCCTGTGCTCTCTTCGCAGGGTAATACCAAGAATACCTCTCTGCATCACCTCTGACCGACTCAGGTCTGGCCATTGTGTCTAGACGCACAGTTGGGCGTATGAAAGAGAACAGAATTTGTCGCTAATTTTATGCCATATAATTTCCATAATAAATTAACATGATTGGAGCTATATAAACTGAGATAATAGCAAAATATGATTTTTGTAACTTTTGTCTTGAACAACTTGGCGCAAGCACTTCACTCTATGAGACTTTCGATTGAGACAACTTTTAGCAAAACCAAATGAAAGCATTTAAAGTTTAAAACTTTTCATTCCATCATTCGGAGACTGACTACTTTATTCTGCTTGAGTGACTCACTCGTAGCTACTATGACAACAAAAATTTAACAATAACAATTCTAATGCTCCGCCGCACTGTATAACCGAAGATTTTCTTTTTATATTTTAGTAAAAACGCCGAAACAGAGAGGCTACGAAGCGAGAACGAGACGCAGACGGCGGCGCTGCAGCAGCGAGCGAAGGAGACGGAGCAACAGTTGGCGGAGGCGCGCGCCGCCCTCGACACCGAGCGGAAGCGCACTGCCATATTGCAGGTTGGAACACACACATACACATACGTACACATACACACGCACACATGCACTGAGTCTTCCTCCTGTACATGTGTCAAAGTGTCACTCCGAAATTTATCATTTTTTACTTTAGGCGACATGTGTGTTTTTTTACATATAAAAAGCGTCACCAAAGATGTAAGAAACTGCTATCCAAATAACTTATGTCTCTTTTGATATGTAACAGGACAACGAATTGCTCAGTATTACCTTTTATGAAGCACCGAAATTTTAAATAGGGTATTACGGCCTATGAAAAAAGGTTTTTATATGAATAGAATAAAAAGACTTTTCAATTTAAATTTCAAAAATCCTCGCGAAAACACGGTCTCGGCCGTGTCGGCGCTGCCGCCATGCTTGTGACGTCACTCGCAGTGTAAACAATACATCTCAGTAAATGAAGAAAGTTATACTCCATTGTTTATTTACATTGCTAATGACGTCACGCCGATAGCTTTCATGGCGTATAGCATTTTTGACATTTGAAAAACAGATTAACAAACCTGAATTTTAAAATTGAAATAATAAATGTATACTACATTTTTTAGAACAGAAATCACCATTCTTCACTTGCTTTTAACAAAATCTATCAATATTACATAATTTTGGATTTTTCCTTGCATGGTGCGAAATACCCTATTGCCGTTGTGTAAAAACGTGTTTTTGTGTCAGTGTCACTTTTTATTTCAGGGTGCTAATATACAGTAATGATTTAAAGTTTTGCTCTGCCGGTACGTAGTCGAACCCAGGGTCACTCGGGGTGAATAATCAACACGATTTACGGGTTCATAATGCAGCTTTATGACTAAAATACCAAACGTATAAAATGCAATTTGTTGTTTATATTACAGGAGCAACTGTCGACGCGCGGCGATGTCTCGCCAGCTAATTCTGTTGCGTCAGAGACCTTTTCTACGTCATTTTGGCAAACGGTAATATATCATTATGCTTTTATAATATAGGTAATAGTTTTGTTAAAAATTTTAGGTAATGTTATACAACCTTCCGAGAATAAAAATAAAATAACGGAGTTCAACCTTTTTATCTGATTAAAGCCAAGAAACAGGCAGATGGGTTATTCGATTGCACGTAATTAATTTTTGGTACAAGTCATACTTTTGCCGTCATGAGTATGTTGCCAGGTATGTTTGCTTATTTACGCCTTTTTGAAGAACACGATGTCATGAATGTCCCAGAACACCTGCAGTGGAATATTATTGCGCATTTTTCGAGGCAAAAATTAACGTGTTTTTTGTGTAAAGTTTTCGGGAAATTTTGTTATGTAGTTATACCGGGAAAAACGTAGAACTTCAATGGTGGCGGCACATTCTTCTTAGCATCAAGCTTTTGCACGCTCGTTGGCGTAAAAATGATGATACGCAATATCACCAGTACAAGTAGTTCAAAAAATTTCCGCAGCACGGCGATGTCTACAAAAACTCCAGCAGGACTCTACTTAAATTTGCCATCGAAATTGTGGAATAATGTGTGAATTCATTGACTGTAGGAGGACGCGTCGAACATAGCGGGCCACGGCGGCGGCGGCGCGGGTGGCATGGGCGGCATGGCTGGCGTGGGCGGCGCCTCGTCGGCGGGCGTGTCGGCGCTGGGCGTGGAGGAGGCGCTGGCGGCGCTCACCAGGAGCGAGGGCTCGCGCCGGGCGCTGGCGGCCTCGCTGCACGCGCTGCGGACCGACCGCGCCGCGCTGCTGCAGCGACTGGCCACGCTGCACGCCTCCCTCGCTGACCACCAGGTGTGCACTACACCGCTACACCGCTACATCGCTACACCGCTACACCGCTACACCGCTACACCGCTACACCGCTACACCGCTACACCGCTACACCGCTACACCGCTACACCGCTACACCGCTACACCGCTACACCGCTACACCGCTACACCGCTACACCGCTACACCGCTACACCGCTACACCGCTACACCGCTACACCGCTACACCGCTACACCGCTACACCGCTACACCGCTACACCGCTACACCGCTACACCGCTACACCGCTACACCGCTACACCGCTACACCGCTACACCGCTACACCACTACACCACTACACTGAGGGTGCATTTCCACCCGAGATGTGCTATGCAGCTGTGCTGCGGAGATGTGAACTCTACGTAACGAAAATATGTGACCGTTTCCACCAATACTAAGCTACGGAGCTGTGCGAGGAAGGTGCGCTATGAAGATGCGCCGCCGCAAGGTAGCTGCGCGAGAGAGACGCGACACACGCGGGCATACTGCGGGTACTCTGCTCTGCACATAGCTACACCGCGACGGCCCAGCAGGCACCCATACCAGCCATCCATATTAGACAGCCAGAGCACGCGAATCCGTTTCCACCAGTGCTAAGCTATGTGCAATTGGTGGATATAAAACGCATCCATAGCAACGTAGCAGAGCACGTCTCTGGTGGAAAAGCACTCTGATGGGGGTGTTTACAGAATACCATACACACTTCACTAATGGGGGTATCTGCCACAATCGGTCTCTGCCACATCTCTGAAACGCAGCCTTATCCGCCTCGCTGTACGCTGCGGATCGAGCTCACCACGCTGCTCCGGCAGCTGACCGCGCTACACGCCGCCCTCGCTGACCATCAGGCCCCTGATTCTGTGTGACCGTTCACACTCGTGTCTTACCCGTGATACGGGCTAAAGTCAAATGTCGTAAAAATCTATTGTGCGCCTTATAGAATAGACATCGAGGTTCCTTGTCGTGGCGAGTTCATGAAATGACGTACGGTTTGTTGTTCCACGACATCGGCACGAAACGTTTTGGGTCATACGGAATCAGGGCCCAGGTATGCTCCACACCTCACTGAGTATGCAGTATGCAGTACGCTGCTACAGCCCGTGCTACAGCAGGCTGAGTCACTGTTTACGCTTGCATCGTTCCAGAGCTTGCAAGAGCAGTACGACGCGCTGCTGCAGATGTACGGCGAGAAGGAGGAGCAGCTGGAGGAGCTGCGGCTGGACCTGCAGGACGTCACGCAGCTGTACAAGGCGCAGCTGGACGAGCTGCTGGCCCTCAAGCGCCGCTAGCCACGCCCCCCGCCCCCCTCGCCGCCTGCACCCGCGGGGCGGCACGCGGCTGTACGAGGCGCAGCTGGACGAGCAGCTCGCTTAAGCGTTTTTTGATTTTATCACGGGTAAAACACGACATTGCCGCGATACGAGCGTGAATGGTCACACAGAATCAGGGCCCTGGTGGGATTAGACCTATTATAATAGTGCTAGGTACGCCTAGGTACTACTGAGTAGTATGCCACGTTACAACTATTTCCACCACAACAACAGTTCTGGTAAGCAATCTAAACAATCTAGCTGCGGCTGCGGCTGTGGCTCTGCCCTCGTGAAATATGGTTGTAGACTGAGTTATATAGATATAGCCTGTAACCGATCAAGAATCCGATAACTAATTGAAAAAATATTTTACCAAAACTACCTGGTAGTTCCAGAGATTAACACGTTGAAACTAACTCAGCTTTATATGAAAAGGACCAATTTCTTTTATCTATCCAAGCCTCTGAAGTTACTATGCCTGCACCAATACTCTCGTTACAAATTTTTGCCTTAACCTTATTGTCTTATACCACTTAATACAAGCAAGCAATAGATAATAAATTATGTTATTTATGTAGTTGAAATTCAATCATCGAAATTTTAAAATAAGAAATTAAAATGAAATTCACATCACAAGACAATTATTTTAAAATAGTATTGACTTAGATTTTATTTATAGTATAGTGTAATATGCCTAAATGCTTTTGTATTAAAATTAGGGTAACTAAAGATATAATCTCCTAAATATGATTGTTTATGATCCTTTATCTGGATAAATATTTGCTTAAAAATGCGTTAATAATTTTTAAAATATCTTTTTTTTTTCGTTCAATGTTGTTTGTTTTTGAAACAAAATTGTATGTTTTGTATACTATGTAAAAATTAAATTTGATATAGTAAATATGACCTTTTAAAATTATATTGCCATAAGTGTAAAAAGAATTGCCTCTTAAGATTTTACTTAATTAAAAATTTTTATTATCTAAAAATATTGTATAGTAACATGTTGGTGGAATCACAAGTTGCATTAAAGTGCCATCTTCTCAAATTTACTTTTCTACGTTAGGTATAGTACAAAAATACGGCAAATATGTGAACATAAGTCGAATAGAAATTTAAATTAATATGAAAGTAAAATATTTTAATCATTATTAATTACTTATACCTATACGTATATCTCTTGTCACACTCTAGAATCTATCGTACGGGCAACGTCCGTACAATGTCACCATGTCAGCAGTTAACGCGACATCGGTCATTTTTGCATTAATATTATAATTATAATGTCATTTAAGTCAGTTCGCATCCGGTCATTAAGCGTACCGCGCGTTACTCACCTCATTTACCTACCTGTCTGTAGATTTAACCGCTTTAAGTGACGGAAATATATTTTTATTAGAACATTATCTTTTATTATTTTACTACGGTCATACCCGTACACTATTTTTTTTCAATATTTACCTATTTGTCGAGTACGTATAAATATTTGTTATTTATTTCGAATGCTTTTAAATACCCATAAATCACTCTTTACTTCTAACTATCGTAACTCCTGCTGTGTAGCAATGGTTGATTGTGTGGCAACCTGGCAAGGAAGCGTGCTCACTGGACGGCATTGTTTAAAAGAAAAATTATGAGTTTCTGGATCTCAGTTTAAAAAATATCAAAATCATATACTTTTGTCTCATCAATTAGTATTTTATTTAGGGTTTTCCTTTTTTATGGATTTCAAATAATTCAGATAGTACGACTTTCTTGTATATAGATGATAAGATTAACGTTTACATATTTTATGTGTACCAATTAAAGCCTTAACTATTGTCTTAGCAGTTTCGTAGCTGTTTCCATAAATTTCCCTAAAACCCTTCTCCTGCAGAAAGGTGGCCTTCGGAGCTGTGAGATTATTATAGGCGATTATTTACTTTAAAAACGTTGAAATCCTATTTAAGCAAGTAGCCGTGCTAGTGAATCTGTAACAATAATCATTTATATTACATTTATAACAAAGATTTAAAGGTTATAGATAATCCTTAGATATGTTCGTCCGGTCTGTATTCCTTTCTTAGACTTATATTTAATTAGGAGGTATTACGATCATCTTAATTTATAATTACGTGGTGTAATTGAGCAATAGTTTTAAATTAGTTATAAATTAAAATCTTTAATGAATTTATGCCAGAGTTATTGTTTATATTAAATGAATTGAAATAATTATTTATTGTGGTTTTATTTCAGTTATTTTGAAGATTATTTATATTTTCTTTATGCAAGAATTCAAACGCAAACATAATGTAAGTTGATAAATTTTATCGTAATAAATAAATAAAATAATAAAATCCTAAAGGGAGTGGTAAAGAAGATTCAATAAAAACACACATTTTAATTCACATACACCATTTAATTTTATTTTATATGAGTAAATATGAAGCAATACAACCATAACATCAGCAAATGCAGTCGTCAACTGGCAAAATAGTACAGCTGTAAAGTGAATGTTGGACAAATACCAAATATTAAGAGTATTGAAACAATTAACAATAATTTAATCTTCATATAAAGTCATTAGCACAAAAACCTTAAACAAATGTGATTCATCTATTGAAAGACATAATAATAAGTAGGTCAACTTGACTAACTTTGAATCCTTACGGTGGTAAATTAAAACCACAGACCATTTTTGTTATTAGAATTTTGGTAGTCAAACACATTATACAATTTATTTGAAAAAAACGTTACTAATTTAATAAAAAAGAAAGTTTGAAGGGTGTTCAGTTATACAAAAAATGTTCAAAAATTTTCAAATTGAGGGTTGACCCTAATTAAAAACTATATTTCTATAGTTATCTGACGACTTCTCTTTTCTCGTGTTGCTTTATAGGTATCACTAGAGGTGTAATACTCTATAACGTTAGACCACTAATAATAAACGGAATTAAAAAAGGAGGATATAATGTTTTATGAGTTACACTTACATAATAATAATAATTCTTTATTTCAACCACAACGGATCATAATTATAACATTGAAAATTTTAAAAATTAAGATTAAGTTAAACATAAGATACATTATAGTAGAATTGTTACCGCGATACCGAATTAATGTTGAGAGTTGTTAGTAACGAAGCAATTACAAAGCGTATCTTAGATACCAAACAGCCTATTTCAATCTGCATCTGAATATTGGTTATTGAAACCCTCGGGTTAATAATGTTATTACATCAGCAGCGGCAACAAAGACTACCGTGCAGGTAGTGGCAAGGGCGTGATTGTATTTAAAGCTATTTGTGTTAGACATTCTAATAGGCATGATGACTAATTTTCAAAAACTCTTCTATGATATTCAGAAGTTTCTATTATGTCTAAAATATATCATATTTTTGTAGAAAATTAAGGTTTTTGTGCAATAAAAGTACATTAAAATTTTAAGTTTCAAATTCATTCCAAAACGCTCGCCCGTGTCATGGCGCCTGTCATTACGTCACGGCTCAGTAAAAAATGCAGAGATCGCGTATAACATGCTTACGAAAAAAATGACGTTTACTGAGACGTGACGTAAATTGACGTAATTCGATCTGATGGGTGTTTAAGCTATCATGGCGGATTGTTGTATTTTGTAGATTTATTTTAACAAATAAATTATTAATTTCGACATTAATAAGAGAATAAATACATGTTTCAAAATCTTTGAATCCTATTTCATTGGATCAGATAAATATTTTGGCGATACTTGATTACTGTCATCATGCCTATTATATTTGTTGCTATTTGTGAATAAATTTGAATATTTTTAAGATTTCTTAGCAAAGATTTTATTTTCTATAGTATTAAGAGTAGCAAACGGGCGTACCGGCCGCCTGACATTCGATGGTCCCTGCGGCCCACGGACACCCACATCCAACCTCAAATATAGAAGAAATCCATCTGAGGTTGCATACGGATGCTTTGCTACTCACGAGGACTAAGATGTTGCCTCAAATAACGTGCCCCGACAACCACACCGCCCCAGCCGCAACACGACATGAAGAACACGCTGTCTTGCGACGGGTAAGAATGCTGGAGGCAAAGCTACTGCGGCTTTCACAACCAAAAAACCATTTTCTTGGTCAGTAAATATAATTGGAAGTTATTATCGCAGTATAACAATTTTTATAATGTTATTTTGCCATACGACGAAAAGCATTTGCTGTTCCAGTCGCACTATACTAACCACTAAACATAAAGTCATAAACGAGGATTAAATTTAGACTACACCCTACATTCGCTCGTGAGAAGCTAGCGCGTGATATATAATAACATTTATTGTAAATAAGCAGCTCATTTTCTGTGGGGTTGCAATAGAAATGCAATACTATACGATACCGTGGGGCTACTCTTGAAATCAATTCCGATCGATCGTCATTGGAATTGTTGCACACTAGCGCCTTATTTTTCCAATATTGAACGGATATTGCAGAACTAAATGAAATTGTGAAAAAATTTCGTTGCAATCTTCTTAATGCCAAAGAATAATTCCAATTGCGTTCAAGAGTACCAAATCATGTAACAGTTCAGATCGGATCGGAATCGGAATTGAAATTGTTTTCAAGAGTAAGGCCACTGGGCTATGACTTCATTTTTTTTTGTATCTTAACAGGGGATCGAAAAATACAATAATTAAAAATACGTCAAACGGCCTGTTTCAGTACGAATCTTTGGATCGATCTTAAAATTTTAATGTTTGGTTTATCAGGCAACATCTGTTATTTCAAAGCGTATCTTGGCAATCAAACATTGTTAATCTCAATTCAAATCCGAAGATCGGTTATTGAAACCTACCAAAAGTCAATCTGCTTTATAGTCCACTCGGAGTATTTGCACACCTGGCATGTTGCAGAATAGTTTCCAAATAATTTCTTTTACTGTCAACTGCTCGAATAATGACAATGTCGTGTTTTTGAAAATTAAAAAATTTTAATAATTAAATTGAGATTACGTTAAAGAGGACAGATATTTGTGTGGGTATATTAAAGGTTACTGACGCCGCCTTTGAAGGAGTACAAAATCTAGTCCGGCTATACCAAAAAATTTCATAAACAAGGTAAAAATTTAGAACGAATAGAATATATCAAATTTTTTTTTTAACATAGTGGTACCGTCTTTACCGCGGTCGCGTTCGACGAAGAAATTCGTACATCGACCCTTATCTACCTATCTCTGTCACTCCCGCGTGAATATAGCGCGTCACACTCGCACAGTAGCGATGGCCGCTACCTTAGGTATTATAAACCTTTGGCCGGGAACCGACCACAGCACGCTGCGACCGATGTTATTAATTTTTAAATTAGAATAACGTTATAGACTTCCATATTTAGAAAAGTGTCACGAATTTTTAAAGGTATCTATCGAGTAAAATGCGAGAAATCACACGAGAAAATAGCAGCGCCTCTAGTAATCATAAATAAACATATAAGAAACGCACACGGCCTTTTTCAATTTTGTCATGAGATGTAAAGAAAAGTTTTCACTAAATAATTCCACTGCCCTTACGTTGTTAGCACTGTTCATTACTATTCGGTGATTTGGCAAGAACACGATAAACATAATATAATCAAAGTATATAAATCAATTATGTAAGTTATTTTCAATTATTTAAGTTACTTTGTACGAAATGTATGCGACAACTGACAGTGGTCGTAGGCCATTGTACGGATTTCTTTCTGGATCGCGTTCGCGGTACAGCTACAATAGCTACATGCTATGTAAGTTAATGAGTAATTTTTGTGCAACATTTCTTTGTAACAGCTTCGATTTGAGCAGAAAATGAGCCAACACTACATATAAGGACTACGTTTAACATGTTATATTAAGGAGCAGTAATTAACATTATACGATGTTCCCTTTCATCGGATCGTGAATACAGCGGGAATCGTCTAGTACGTAATTAAGCGATGGAGCTCGCTACAACACCGATGTCAGCTATCGGCTACTGACTGTAGTTATCGACGCAAGATGTCGGAGCGTCCAGTCGACTGCGTATACGGCGAGGGATTTTTAAAGGGTTTTATTAAATTTTTTTGTCTCGCCCGTCGACTATTCGCGACACGGGTCACGGGCCCGTCGGTTCCTTACGTCGTCGGCCGGCGACGACTCGGGTCGACCTCCGTTATATCTAAGTCCGGTCTGCCACGTCGGAGAGCGTCTCGAACGCCTCGGAGCGCGGGGCCCTCTCGCCACCGTCCCCGGGACGAGTGTCGAGCGGTACTTATATTTAGAGCGCCCTGCCGTAGGGCTTCGTCGTCCGGTGCGGCCGCGGGGCGGTCCCCCACGCGCCGGCTGCGGGGGCGGAGACTCCGGCGGAGTCCGAGCGGCGGCTCACACCCAGGCCATCCAGCCCTCGTACATCATGCACAGGTTGTCCGCGCTCGTCGCTTCCGCTATTATGTGTTCCACCTGGGAACAAGTTGACGTGTTGTTCGAGTTTACCGAGAACATACGTTGTGGGGGCAATTCTTTGAAATAAATAACGCTTGTCAGTAACCCATTACTGACCCACTGGCGGGTCGGGTCTCCTCTCACAATGAGAGGGATGTAGGCCGCCGTCCACCACGCACCACTACTGCCCGTTGGTGGGGGAACATGCCGCGTGAGAACGTTTATCAGCTATCTGGTTAGCATAACACAAGCTCGCAGCTTACTTTGGCGTCATGTAGGCGTGTGTGAGTTGTGCCACAATATTTATTTATGTAGGGGTAGTGGGGTGGTGAGGTAGTGGGGTACCTGTTCGTGCAGCGGCGTGCGGCCCTCCAGCTTGAGCCGCACGCGCTTCCACACGCCCGCGCCCTGCCGCGCGCCGCCGCCCCCCGCGCCGCCGCCCCCTCCACTAGCGCCCCCGCCCCCGCCGCTCGCGCCGCCCGCACCTGCAACGTTTCAAATTTTATATTCAATGCTGTTACTTAGATCAACCCTTCCCTACCTTTTCGAAGCCTTAAATTTCACAGCGTCCTAAAAACTACTTGCAAAAGTTATAATAATATTTACAATATCCAGTAGTGATCGGTCCACGAATCAGTCCACTGAATCAAAAAACTCCCTTTGTCAAAACGAAGTGGCCATTCGAGAAACTTGGATTTTATTATTCTATATAGTTGCGTAAACAAATAGCGACCCTAATTTTTTTCCCCATTTTATAGTTCAAGTTAATTAAATAATATCACATTAACAGCTCAACACACCACGTATTTATATGTCGGAGAAGACGTTAGGATCGGGGGCTTTGACCTCGGGGGTGGTAGGTACCTCGCGAGGACCGGCCTCGGAGTCATTCACATTAAGTGATCGTTCAGAGTCACGCCCGGCGCAGTGACCGGCCCCGACGGACCGCCCTTTGACCATCGCACACCCCGCATCGTCACACTACTGGAAGACTTTTTCAGACTGAACACATGTAGAATCGAAACAAGTCATTATTACTCTCACATATATATATTATTATATTGTATTAGTAGTACAGTAGTATTATAGTTATTTATATGTGTTTGTCTTGTACAACTTTTTTTGGACACAAGTACTACTAATATACTGACCGTACTTCCCAGCGCTGGGCTTGACGCCGGTGACGGCCGCCTGGCGCGTCAACTTGCGGCCGCTCGCTTCTGACCACTTGTTGGGCAAACTGTAAATAGTATTAACGTTTAAATTTTATTGCAAGAAAAGAGTAAATTATTGTACCAATTACTGAAGGTTTTTACTTTGCAAAAGGTGGTGTATTTCTAACTTTAAAATATGTATGTCGTTTGGGTCACTTCTCGAGGCCACAAAATTGGTTTACTCGAGTCAACTAATTTTTTATTCTCTTCGAGCTAATCAAAATTCAATTTTTGACACATTGGCAGGTGGACTGGATCTTCAGATAGTCGAGTGGCTTAGAATTCGACCCCGAATCGAGGGGTCCGGGTTCGAATCCCAGTGGCACGTAACCACGTACCGATGGCTTTGTAAAAAAGTTACGACCGCTTCATGGACGCTCCGTGGAGCCGGCCCTGTAGCGGGTCGCTAATGGGTTACTGGGTGTGGCGGGTGGCAAGTGGCGGGTACTGACTCGAGCAGCGTGTGCAGCAGCGCGGGCAGCTCCGTCTCCAGCTGGGCGGCGGCGTGCTGGGCCGCGCGCACCGCCGCCTCGCCCGCGCCCGCCGTCAGCGCCGTCAGCGTCGTGAGCGTCGTGAGCGTCGCCAGCTGCTCGGAGACGGCCTGCCAGCGGCTGGAGAACTCCTGCGCTGGGTTGTTGCCCTGCAAGTGTTCACCACTAATAATAATAATAATAATAAACGACGCTTCACACTCATAGGGGCTATGATACCCTGTGTCGTGGGCGCCATGGATACACACAAGACAACAACACAACACACAGACCGGAAACAGAAATTTAAGTCATCATTCAAATCTCCGCTGTGCTGGGAATCGAACCCAGGACCCTCCGCGCGGCGCCCGGCGTCTTAACCACTGCGCCACTTGGTTCATCGATAATGCAGTAAATAAAAATGTTTTCTATTCAATTGAACCACATTCAACTACAAAAGTGGCAAGAGCCCGGCACGAGGTACGAGGCCTGTGTCGCAGGCACCCCGCTCTTCCACCGACACCTTACATAACGTTATACAAACTAAGTTTACATACAAACTAAACGTGTGTGTGTGTGTGTGTGTGACCATCGCGAGGAAACCTGCATGCCTGAGAATTCACAAAAAATGTTTTTCAAAGTTATATTTATCCACCAACGGGCAGTAGTGATGCGCGGTGGACGGCGGCCTACATCCCTCTCATTGCGAGAGGAGACCCACCCGCCAGTGGGGCATTAATGGGTACTGACATCGTTGAGGGGGTGCAGCGTCTGCAGCGGCGGGCGCAGGTCGGCCAGCAGCTGGGCGCGGCCGGCCACGGCGCCCTGCAGCCGCGCCGCCGCCGCCGCCAGCCGCCCGCCCGCGCCGCCCACGGAGCCCCGCGCGCTGCCGGCGGCGGCGCCCAGGCCGCCGATCATGTCGCGGACCAGCGCCGACACCGTCTCCACCTGGAAGCGAGAGGGATTTGTCGAAGTTAGCTCGTTGTATTTAATATTTAATAAAATGTCACCCGCTGTAACGGTGAAGGGAAACGTTGTTAAGAAACCTGTATTCGGGAGAACTTTCCATAATTACCTCACCGGGAAACCCGATTTTGAAGTAAAAGATTGTTTTGTAACGGTTAGAAAACATGATATAAATACTTATAAATTTCATATTTGTTACGTCAAAGTCAACGGGTTAAGTTTATAAAGAAAGCGATAGTATGATTCCTATAACCATAAACTTATTTTGCTTGAAAAATTGATAAAACCAAAATCAAATGGTACCCACCCATTGCGAGTCGATGTTCCCCTCGGGGTGCAGCATCTCCATGAGCGACTCCTCCACCGGCGACACGCGCAGCGAGTACTTCTGCGCCAGCGTGCACGCCTGTAACGTGAACACTCATGTTTTACAATCACACACTCGGATCTGAATTTGTTGTGATGGCAATGTTTAGCCGATACGAGAAAAATTTGGGATGCCGTGAATTGCGCTAACTAGATGAAACGAGTCTGTTGGGAACACCTTTGATAGTTGTGAATGATACGATGTTTGAGTGTAAAGGTAAATTTAATAAATCTATACATCTATACAAATATTATAAAGAGGAAAGGTTTGATTTTTTGTTTGTTTGTTTGTTTGTATGAATTGAATAGGCTCCGAAACTACTTGGCAGATTTGAAAAATTCTTTCACTGTTGGAAAGCTACATCATTTCTGAGTGACATAGGCTATATTTCATTTTCAAAAAAAATAGGCATCCTTACTAAAATTACGATAACGTAATCCAAGGTGTGAAAAAAATATCAAAAAACTACCTAACATCGCGTGCGCTGCGAAAACTATTGATGATAGAACAAAATGATATACTACATTTTTTTAGAACACACCATTATCTACAAAAAATCAGCGGCAGCATATCTCTAACTATTACAGTCATGTCACAATAAGCGTTTTTTTATTGAAAAAAAGAAATTAAAATACCACCGCTACAAAAAGCTCTTTATTTGTACCTTGGTATTAACCCTTATCAAAATAAATGATGTATTATTTAAGACTGCTTCAATATCTTTATATTACTTTTTGAATTATTCGATTCTGACAATCCATTCAAAAGATATCACGAGTTAAAAAAAAATTAAAAAATAAACTGTATTCGGCTAGCTATGCGTTGTAGGCGTCACTCGGGCAGGGGTACGGGAGGGGGGTTAAGATCACGAAATAACGTGATGGATGGACCCTACGTGATGGACGTGTGCGGAATTTACGCTTGATAATAATTCGTTTAGTAAGTAACTAAACCGATTTAAAAAGTTCTTTTCAGAACTAAACCCATTTATATAAAATATTGTTCACTTAGTTATTAACCTAATAAATTACTTGAATATTTTTCATGATTTTCAATTTAATTTTAATAAATAGTAGGTAGTTGTGTACGTTGTAATATAGTAGCATATATAGCTTACAGTTATGCTAATGTTGTAATAACTTATGTTGAATGCAAACTCTTTATATTTTTTCATTTTATTTCTTTTAAATATATAACGTTTTGACAATGTCAATAACTTAGAAAAATCACTATGATCAATAAAGACCACAATAACATGATGTGTTTTAAAACCAAAATATAACAAACCATACAACATAAATTGGTCATAATCGAGCCGGATATTATCAGCAACGCCCGGTAAATACTAAAATTGTAATATCTCGCATTCAAAAATTTTATACGTTCAAACATATTCCGTTTCAAACAAATGATGGCTGTCGCAAAAGAGCAAATGAAGATACTTTCGATATTAGAAGATGCCGCAACTCTTTTGCAAAAAACTGAATCTAATTTCAAGAAATGCCCTAAAACCAGATTAACGCAAGGATATATAGAAGCTCGGATGGAAATAGCAGATGGACATTGGAAAACATTCAAGAACGCACACGATGAACTGGTGAAAATCATGCCCAAAGAACAGAAAGACGTATTGCCATATTTCAGAAACGAAGATTTCTCTATTTATGAAGACCTCTACATCAATTTGAAAGGTGATTTAAATGATATGCTAAAACAATTGGAAAGTTCTCAAATAGTGTCACATCCAGAAGAAGTAAAAAAATCATTTCATAAAAATATTGCTCAATTGCCGAAAATTCAATTACCTACATTTAGCGGAAATTACGAAGGATGGCCAGCATTTAATGACTTATTCATCTCACTGGTTCATAATAACTCCAACCTTAGTGATGTCGAAAAGCTACACTACTTAAAGTCTGCTGTCACCGCCGAAGCTGAATCACTTTTGAAGCATGTACAAGTAACGGCCAACAACTATGCTCACGCCTGGAATATCCTGAAACAAAGGTACGGCAATAAAAGGCTACTTTTGAACTCCATCATGAATAGATTATTTAATCAAAAGAAAATAACGATGCAATCTGCTGGTCAATTAAAAAGTTTTGTAGATACAACAACGGATTGCTTAAATAGCTTACACAATATGGAAATAAAGACGGAATCATGGGATCCAATAATTATTCATCTGTTAGTTCAAAAGTTAGACCCAGATACACACAAGAGTTGGGAAGAACATATCTACAAAAATGATTCAGAACATCTGCCTACTTGGAACGACTTGAAGAAATTTTTAGAATCGAAATTTAGAACATTAGAGCTAACCAATACAGCAAAAGAAGACATGCGAGATAACGTCAAACCGGTCAACGAACAAGTATTTTATGTATCTCCTATCAATAAACGAACCTGCATCATGTGCAATGACGATCATAAACTTTGTCATTGTAAGCAATTTACAAGAATGGATACGAATGAAAGGAGAAAATACGTCCAAAATAAACACTTATGTTTTAACTGTCTACGCTCAGGACATACATCGTCAAAGTGTAAAAATCTGATGTCCTGCAGACTATGTCAACACCGTCATCATTCTCTACTGCATATCATCAAGCAACATGATCCTGTGGCAAATCCAAGAACCGTACAGCAACCACTGGTTTCACTTCACGTAGCAGAAGAGAACATGAATCATCAAGTTAAAACATTGAAAGCGTCTCATTTAAACACTAGACAGAACACATCATTATTAGCTACTGGAATTGTAAAAGTCAAACGCAAGGCAAGGCAAGTTAAAGAATATGTTCATATTCTACATCCAGGGCTCATCAAGTGTCCACCGGGCACACCACATGCTCAGAAGACCAGCCTTGGTTGGATTATTTTTGGAAATATATTCAAGAAGCCTCAAGACCATATTATTAAAACACATTCTAAAGTTTATTTTGGAAAAAGAAACAAATTTATATAATCAAAGAACAACTATTTTAAACATTTTTATTATCTTTTTTATAACATCAAATCATACAGTCCATTGAAGCAAGCAAAGATCTTTACAATAACAACAATAGATAAGCAAATAGAATCATGTAGTCACATAAAAAACCAACTGACTTAGCATGTCGAGGTATGTTGCTCTCAGCACTAAAGGATTGTGACTTATAGTGGAAGGACATGGCATAGGTAGTTATCTGAAAAAAGAATACATATATTATTAGTAAACAGGAAATAATGGAAATAGATTTAGAAAAGAAAATTGTGAAAATATATATTTACACTACTTACTAGCGATACCTACTGAAAGGCAAGAAAAACATTATTTTTACAATTTAACATTACTGAAAACTATTGTGGGATGTAAAAGTTTTTTAAAATACAAGAAAGATAAACAAACAGTAGAAAGAGATATTGAAACAATAAGAAGCATTAAACATTTTTATAAATGAAGAATTCCGAGAAGATATTGATCGAATATAAAAACAAATAAACAGGTAAGAATAAGAAGAGTTACTTACGATCTCTAAGCTCATACTTAAATGAACATGATATCCTCAGGGTGGGCGGTCGCCTGAAACATGCGAAATTGCCAAAATACAGAACGAATCATATTATAATTGGAAATAAAAACTTGTTAATATGTACCTCTTATTATTGTCACGCTGGCAACACTCGAAGCTTGTTCAAGATTTTTGGCGGCGATGGCAAGATGAATATTTAATAAGACTGCAACAACGCCCGAAGTGGTTAAAACCAGAAAAGGAAATTCAAACCGGCAGCAGCTTAATGGTTCCTTGGTGGAATTGTGGAAAAACATCCAGGTCCAGATGGTTACACACGAGTATAAAGAGTAAAGAGTGAAGGTTTAGTAACGAAGAAACTTGTTGTTTAATTGTGCTCTGCCCATTGAATAACTTATTATTTGAAAAAGGACCTTCAGTCCTTTTTGGTGGGCGGTATGTTGAATGCAAACTCTTTATATTTTTTCATTTTATTTCTTTTAAATATATAACGTTTTGACAATGTCAATAACTTAGAAAAATCACTATGATCAATAAAGACCACAATAACATGATGTGTTTTAAAACCAAAATATAACAAACCATACAACAACTTAATATAAATGAGCGATTGATATGAATGATAGTGAGTACAGTCGCGGAACTGTCTCGTGTGTTACGCGGTACGATGTGCACTGAATGCAAGTAGCGAATTAGGTAAACGCGTGGTAAGAGATGTGCGGACTGCGGTCTAAGACCGTACAGAGTCGAAGATTAGAATCAATGGTACACAACTGGACTCTACTGATCGCCAATATCACCTATATTACCTAAGGTTATATGTGTCGAGTGTTCGTTTTGTATGTAGCTATGGTGCGTGTTAGTGGCACGCACTCTGGAATACTGTTGTAGGGAGAGAGAGAGAGAGAGAGAGGGAAGGAGACAGTGAAGTGTAACCACATGGATGTACATACCTTCTCCCAGTGCGCGAGCGCTGTTCGCACTGTCTTGGCGGCCCGCGCGGCTCTGGCGGTCTTGTGCACGGCGGGGGGCGCGGGCGCGGGCGGCGTCCTGGCGGCGGTGACGCGCGCGTGCAGCGCCAGGGCGGCGCCCGCGGTGCAGAGCGCCTGCGCGCGCTGCTGGCGCTCGGCCCAGGTGCACTCCAGCAGGCGCACGGTGCTGCGGAGCGCGGGGTTGGCGCCTGCGCCCCATTTCACCCTGCGGTTAAACAATATACGTCACGTGCGTGAACTTTTCTTTTCTTTTAACAGACAGCGGCGATAACCCAGTGGCTTAGAATTCGACCTCGAATCGAGGGGTCCGGGTTCGAGTCCCAGTGGCTTAAAAAAGTTATGTGCGCTTTATAAAAATTAAATATCACCCGCTGTTAGGGTGAAGGAAAACATCGCGAGGACACCTGCAACGTAAACAAATACCTTTGATGTGCAGAGCTGACGAGTGCCTGCGCCTTGCTGCAGGCGGCGGCCAGCCTGTCCACCGCAGCCTTCAGCTCCTTGGCGCGGCGGGCCAGCGCGGGGCTCGGGTCTCGGTTGTTGTCCAGCACCTGGGAACGACAACGTTGTCGTCAAATCGACGTTCCCCATGCTGCATGTAAGAAACTTGCAAATAACAGTGCTATAATGCAGTGGTCAGGTCACCTCTCGAAATGAGCACGAAATCAGCCTTAGTTTACCACGCTAGCGAAACATGAAAGAACTTTAAAAATTTTGGGTCACGTGAAAAATTGAGACACAATCCAACGTGACACGGGAATGAGTTAAGACTCATTTGTGGGAAATCTGTGACGGATGCGAAAATTACTTTTCGTGTAATCATTTAGATCACATTTGATAAAAATTTATAATACCTAACATGTAAAACAATTTAGAGACACATAAAAACCTGAGATAGGTGACACCCGAGACAGTTATAACGAAATTAAAATTAAATTCTACTTTCATAACCGTATATAAAAAAAAAAACTTGAGAGGTGTCAAGGGACACCCGGATGGAACGAAGTTCATGACGTAAATGACATTGTCATTTACGACACTTTTCGCTGTACGTTTTGCTGTATGACGTAGTCATGAACTTCAATCATTGTCATTTACGTCATGACAGCAAAAAGTGTCGTGACAACTTTTCGTAAGATTTTTTTCCGTCTAGCCCTTTCACAACGCGCGATAAGGAACTTCGTTCCAAAAATGATTGACAAGCGCCAGAAATGTGGCACGTGTGAAGCAGTCGCGGTGCAGCGGCACTATAGTACCTCCGCGTGCAGCTGCGCGTGCGCCGCGGCCCGCAGCCGCGCGTTCCTGGCGGCCGCCTCGGCGCGCTCGGCGGCCCTCGCCAGCGCGTCCACGCGGTGCGCGCGCGCCGCCGTGGCCTGCACCGCGGCCGCGAGGCCGGCGGCCCTGGACGCCGCCGCCGGCGGGCTGCACACGAGGGCCAGCGCCTTCTCGCACAGGGACTCCAGCGACACGCTCCACGACGCACCTGGGACCAGAGATATTAACCCATTGACAGAGCGCTCACCGCCGAATGGAAAAGCTAACGGAGTTCTGGTTGAAGACGTTTATTTATTCTCAAAAGAAGTTATATTTCACTTAATGAGAAATAATTACATTTCGTACTGTAAAATGTGAGCACACCAGCAGTTTAGGGTTTGAAAGAAAAGAAAAGAGTTACAAATGGCAACGATTGTGACGAAAGGAAAATCAAAATCAAAAATCAAAATCAAAATCATTTATTTGCACGAATATGGGTTAGTTATTGGTTTTACAGGGCATTTTGATCAATTTATATTCACCTTTTCAGGTATGCAAAAATAGGAAATAAATCTCCCAATAATTATAGAGTTAGAGTAGGCACTAGGCAGTCACAGAACCGATGATAATAATGATTAAGACATAGAAAATGTTAACAATTTTTTTGCAAAGACTTTGTAGAAAGTGTTTAAAAGTTGTATATTAGACTGAGAAACGTCGATATTTATATTTACACTAATGATCTTAGTTCTGGGGTTTTTAGGCCAACGGTCGACTTGGACGTAGACACACACCCGGAAAACTAATCCCGGAAACGAAGTTGACAGTGTGCAGACCGTGAATTGGCCGTAATGCACTGTAAAATGTCGAACTAATATTATCCCGTAGGTATTAAATATTTGTTAGTATTATAATGTCTAACGTTAAGTATTCATATCCTTTACTCCATACAAAAATCTGATTTTAATTTTTTAACTCCTCTCAAAATCTTTTACCTCTATTTGTTATTACACTGTGGACTCCTGTGTAGTAATCCGAAACGAAACGCACAAACGTTTCGTTTCTGTATCGCTAAAACTCAGACTAAGGGTACTGTACAGTGTGCTGTGCAGTGAAAAGAAAAGAAAAGAATGCGTTTATTGTTGACTGTTACATGAGTAAGATGTTACAAACATTATAATAAGTTAAGAACAGTCTACCCTATGCGGGCATACAATAATTATGTCTTACATAACTAAAACTTAATTTTATATTATAATTATGTTAAAATAAGTTGTGATCGTTTAGCAGTCCAATTATTGATTTATTTTAAAAAATTTCCCAATCGAACTCATCGGCTATGCAATGTGCCACCCATTTTTGGGTAAAGAGAGAAAATGCCGAAGGAAAAAACTGTCGACACAGTTTTAATTTATTAATTTATTTATTTTTAGTTTCAGTGTGCAGGCTAGAGAGCATACTGACCGATCTCCTTTTGTTCAACCTCTGCGTGTAGATCGAGGCGCGAGCGCGTGTGCAGCAGCAGGCACAGAGCTCGCCCCAGCGCCGCAGAACCGACGCCCAACACGCACCGAGACACGTATTCCGCCGTGAAACTGTACACAAAATTGACAACTCATTAAAAAATGTCCCAAAAAATTATGAAAATTACTCCAAATGTGACGCAACGCAACAAGTGCAATAGATCCATTTTTGGCGGTCACATTTCTCATCTTGAGACAACTCGAAACAATTTAACAAAATCAAACCTATTGGCTGTTGCAATCCATTGAAATCCACCTTCACATAGAAAGTGAGATGAAACACTAAACATAAAGAACATATTGTGTGTACATGATTAACATCGCTTTTAATATGAAAATGTCATTTGTAAGGATTTATGTGAAGTTCAATAAGTAAACACAATAGTTAAACAACAGGTATGTATCATGTATGACTCGGCATAATTAAGTGGTTCAGCCAAAGGATGAAATGTAATGAACCCCAGACATAATATCTAAAGCTATGTAAAGTGATAAGTAAGTGACCCAAAACTATATCTAAAGCTATGTAAAGTGATAAGTAAGTGATGCAAAACTATATCTAAAGCTATGTAAAGCGATCAGTGAGCGTCTCACCGTCGAACAGGCTTGCAGAGCGCTACATCGTCGTACAGCACCAGCGCACTTCCTCCGCGGAAGGCGGCGGCCACTTGGGCACACATCCCCAGCACTTCCGCGATGGTCTGGACGCGCCGCACCAGGAATATGTCCTCCAGGACCGAACGCAACGCTGGGTTCTGCATCGCCGCCGCCTACAATGCATGTGAATGTGTGTGATGTTTGACAGTTGTAGATTTCTCTAAGGCTTTCGATTCTATTGCTTAAGTCTTAAAAACGTTTTAGATCAAACTTTCAATACAATCATTTAAAAAAAATGAAATGTTTTAAATCAAATAGCAGGAATATGGTATAAAATTGGGATAATTTTAGTGTTTTCTATTAATTTCATGTGGATTGAAATGGTGTTCCACAAGGTAGCAACTGTAGCGAACAGAATAGACAATTATCAAGTAACCTCTCCGTGCCCTTTCTTAAAACAATATATCATCAAAACTACATCGTCACGAAGTCTTTGGCACCTTTTATAAAAAAGAGATTAGTACCAAACACATAAAAATTGAAAGTTAACTCAATCGATACTCACAGACATCCGCATAGCATCGCTGATGTGGTCGATCTTCCTCCACGCCGGCGGCAACGGTGCCGCCAGTCGGTCAGGCAACGACCGCGCTCGCAGCTCCGCCGTCGCGAACAGTCCGTTGAAGCCCTTGAGCACCATGCGACCAGCGCCGCCGTTGCCGCCGCCGCTCGCCAGGAGCGCTTCGTAGCGGGCGCGCAGGTCCGCGGCGAGGGACTGAGCGCTGCTCGCGGGGGACTGACGAGACAAGTAAGGAAATGATAATGAAAACGCTTAGTTTCTCGAATATAATGGTTTAGGGACTGTGCGCTGCTTGCTGATATCGTAACGTTTATTGCTCTGTAGCGGCGCGATACCTACGTACAGCATGAGCGCGCGCCTCACATGGAATGCTGTCCACGCATCACGACGCATGGGTCACTAATTGACTACAAACAACATATGTATAAGACAAAGGTTATTAAGAAATCTTACCTCCATATCCATGAGCAAATATCTGAAATGCATCTCCAACTGTGTCAGCAGTTCGTTGAGCGGCACCGGCGAGTTCAAGATCACCGAGTTCAGCTCGTTTATTATCAGCAGCACCGACGGGTCCTCCGCGTGGAGCTTCTTCACCGCTTCCGGCAGTATGATCGCGCTGAAGTTGTAATTCAGCTGCACCAGATCAGCCAGCAGGAGATTCGAGCTCCTGACGCATTCCACCGCTAAAAGAATCGACTCGTCGCCGATCGATTGTAGGGGCAGCAGCGATATCAGCTCCACCGCTTGCATCGAGAGCGCGCTCATGTCGTCGAGGAACCATTCCCCTTCCATCGACGTCAGGTCCACGAGGCAGTCGCCCGCGCTCTGAGCTCCCGTCTCCAGCATCAGGTATCGCCTGTTCAAGTTGCATAGCATTCCGATCACTACGCTTTCTAGAACACTCGCGGCGTTCTCGTCGTTTCGTATCCAGTTTGTTATATTGGCTTTTGCCTCTCTGTATGCTTCTTGAGCTACGACCTGCGCTTCGGGGCCGCCTTCGATCTGCAGTCTTTCAATGCACTTGTTGAGATGCGCGGTCGCTTCGGAGTTGATTTGCTGCAGTCTGTAGTTGTAAGCGACAACCTGTTGCGCGTCTATGTTGTTGGAGTCGGCGTTGACGAGCTGCGTCACTTGGTTCGACACCTCGCGGCACACTTCAGGTGATCTGCTCTCGAGGGCCGCTGCAAGGAACTTGCGGAAGGTCACGATTCGGTGGTATTCCGTCTGACTTTGCGGGTAGTACTGAGACAGGGCGACGTATTGGGACAGAAGTTCCAAGCAAGATCTGACGAGCGCGGTTGTTTGTTGCATGCTCTGGTTCAGTTCCACTTCGGCTTGCTCGCACTGAGCTATCATCGAGCTCTGCCCGGCGTTGATGAGGAAATCTCGAATGTGCTCGAATATGGGCTTCTCGTCGTCGTCACACGGCCCCGAGAACTCCTGCACCCAAGCCATTAGCTGGGGCCCGTTCAACACTTCATTCGTACTAACGAAGCTTTCTATTTGTGTGTCGAAATCATTGAGTATCTTCACCAGAGCCTTCATCGAGTCTTCGACAGCATTCTTCGCTTGCTTGTAAGACGTGTACTTCTGGGATATAGAATACAGTGGATGGTTGCTGAGATTAGTTCCGTACGCTTCCATCTCCTTGATCAACGCCATCTGTTGGTGGCAGTTTTGAAGTTTAGACTCCAATGTCTTCAGTTCCTCATTTTCTTTTAGCCAATTCTCGGCACACTTCTTTATGTCCGGTATTATCGCTAGGATCTGATCTCTGTAACAAAAATGTATGATCATATTATACTTGTTTATAATCCTACGCATAATTTATTACATATTTACAAAACGTGTGTTCAAATTACAAATTTAACGATTGTGGAGGCACTGGCCAGATTTCTCGTCGAATAGCGATTTAATTTCGGATGACAGATTAAATATTAATAACGGGTGACGTTTCGGGGCGCCCCCGCACTCATGAATTAAATATCCGGGCCACTATGTTTGTTTCCGACAAACTCGGCTGTTGATTTTCAGCCCAATGATAAATTGCTGAGCTTTATTGTGTGTGATTTCATATTGTTTTCGCGTCGTGGATGTGTTTGAAATAGTAATTGAATAGCAACGCGGTTTATTTGTCTAGTAACTCGGGATTTTTCAGGCATATGTTTTAATAAATATGGAATGTTTTTTCGATCTGGTTTATAAAATTCAATATTTTCGATACTCTTACTAAAATTGGGATATTTAAAAGCAGACTTTATGAGAACGGAAGTATGAAGAGTTTTTATTTTTTTGTGCATCGGCTAAATTATTTCGGCTTTATCAGAGAACAGCAAACACGGTATAATATAGTTAAAAGGAAAACTGAATATAATTTCAAGTATCGGAAAATAATCCCATAACTTTACGCCGGTTTTAAAGGTTTAGCAACTTTATTATTTCAGTTTATGTTAAGAAAGATTATTTATTTATTTAATTGCCAAAAAAACGTGTTAAATAGATATGATGTTATTAATATAATAGTACGGCAATTCACAAATTACAATTTCAATTTAAATATGTATTGCTACTTTTCATATATTATAGGTACTTATACCAGATAATACCAGGTGTTGACATATGTCGAACATGAAAATAACTGGATAACGTATGTTATACGTAGATAGGGTTATACCGAGACTTAATGTTGTAAATATGCGCGTCACGCTCGTACGGAGCGCGTGTGCAAACACTTCACTTGTGTTCATTGTTGCTGCCTGTTCGCGGGGACGAATAAACAAATTGATAACGTCGGTTAAGGGCTGCTACAACACATACTTCAGAGGTGATATGACTTGATACACAACATGAAGAATGTGTTGCTTTATAATGTGATATGACATGGGGTGAACTTCAAAAGCCATCCAGAATCCGCGCTTACGTGCTTTGGAGGAAAGATTTAGTCGTCGACATCGGTTGTCATGGACGGATAACAGTCGTTAAGCCTTGTTGGAAGCCTTTTGGCTAAGAGGTTAAAAACATCCGAAGAGGATGCGGAAATGCCGTTAGGTTATATTGCCAGTAATCTCCACCAATCCGTAATGGAGTAACGCCGCATATGTTCTAGTCCTCCATCATCAGAAAAAGTGATTTAGATCAGCCGTTCTTGCCAAAAAAGAGATCGATACAGGCAACCTTAATCTTATAGGTGTCACTTTTTTGATATCCTGACACTCCATCTTGGGTGTTTTGGGGTCGTGTTCTGGTCATTTCGACGCCCCTCCGGGGCTGCCTCTATGCCTGGCCGCTGCTCGCACCGCACTAGTTATGGTGCTGTATGCATCCCTTTCTCGCACGTAGATTGTGTCAAATAGTGTTCTTCTCGCGCGCTGTATTGGTTATACCAAGTATCGCGCTATACCAAGTTCTGGCAACTTACGTGTTCTCGATGGCGGCGTGGTTGAGCTCCTTGATAAAAGGCGACCGTCCCATGTATCTGCGTACCTTTCTCGCGCTTGGACTTTGTCGAATTATGTCCTCCTCTTGCATTTCGTCTGTTGCAAGTTGATGTTAACTTACGTTTTGTGCGTGGCTATGTGGCCGAGCTCCTCGACGCGCACGGCGAGCACGCCGTTCTGCGCCTTCCTTCTAGTGCCTTCGCCCTGCGCCAGGGCATCTCTCTCTCAGCCTTAGTTTCGGCTTTATTTGTGTCCCTTTATCGCACTTAGATTGTGTCGACTATCTACAATAAGTTCTGCCAACTTACGTGTTCCCGGTGGCGGCGTAATAAAAGGTGGCCGACTGGCCGTCTACTTCCATTTGTCTGTGTCCCTTTCTCGCGCGTACACTTTGTCGAACGGTGTCCCCCTCACACATAGCGCTCATTTGTGTATAGCAAGTTGATGTCAACTCACGTGTTGTGCGTGGCAATGTGGCTGAGCTCCTTGACGCGCACGGCGAGCATGGCGCGCGCGGCCCACGTCTGGCGGCCGCCGCGCCGCCGCCGCGCACCGCCCCACTCCACCAGCGGGTCGTACACGAACGCCTCCAGCAGCGTCAGCAGCGTCTCCCGTCCGCGGCGCATCGTGCGCATCACGTGCTCGCACGCCAGACGGAATATGCCCTGAAACCGAGATAACACAACGTTACATTAACAAGTATACGTTGGATACATTTTAAGGGGGCATCCGTTAACATATGAGCTTTTTGGGGCGGTAGAGTGGCACCCAATCTCACGTAGAACAGGGCAATGTCTCAATATCTCAAATATCTCATTTTCTTAACAATAAAAGTGTTGTATTACAATATGTATACATAATAGTAGGTACATATGTGCAGCCTACTACACTACACATAGCCTAGCCTACACATAGCCTACTACATCCTAATGTAGGATGAATAAATACATCTAAACTTTCCGAAGATTTGTTAGATTAGTTTATTAATAACAGAATACCCATTTTGTAAAATCTCAGGAGAGATTAGGATATAGGAGCAATCGAGAACGTTAAATTTATTACTATGAAAGCAGCGGCAGACTAAGTAAGTTAAGAAAATTAAGAATTCCAAGCTAATAGCTATGCAGCTAAAGCTTTGATAAAATGAGCTGATATTTGACGAAACATGTAAGCAGACGCTATAGTTTCCTTCTAGCTAAAAGTTTTCCTTCTGAAAACGGCATTTATTGCTTTCAAACGAAAGACTTCACAAATGCAAGAAAAACATCAGTCGCATCCCTTGCAGTGGTGAGATAACAATTTTTTTGAGTGAAATCGAATTTTTTTTGGCGTACACGGATTAAGCATGGTATATACTCGTAGCATCAAGACGTAACAGAAACCTTTACTGCCCGAATGAAACAGTAGATCTTAATGTTGTAGGGTTCATTCACATGTCGCAGATAAACATTACTCTGATTCTTCCGTCCCAATAACCACAGACTACCTACAAAGTAAACATACCCATCTGCAAATAACACACAAATTGTACATAACAAATTACCAAAGTTTCGGCCTAGCATTGAGACCCGATATTATACTGAACTTGGCAAATAACCGGGAACTTATGGAGAATATGTCAAAAAAGTTTCTTCATAGACATGAGAAGAGAGGATTAAAACGGAGAACTAAATTACATTTAGATCGTTTGTTTATAAGAGAAATAAGACATTTTCACGTCAATACGCACGCATTCCGCGTAGCTTTCCCCGTCTATTCATGTTCAAGGTAAAAAGAAATAAAAAATTGAAAAATGTTTTCATTTTTTCCAATCAGTCTAAGTTGTACAGTTCTGATGCGTTCAGTGCAGAATAAAATGCAAATGGACTTTTCGGAATTTACCGACCTAAATTCTGATGCACACATAAAATAAATATCAAATCAAACCCCAAAGAAATGCTATGTAGGCGTCGGGCAATGCCTAATTGTTACTTCTATATAAAAAAAATCATAGTCTTCGCACAAGTCCATTCGCGAAGTACTCTTTGGTCGGACCGGTGGCGGATAATGTTTCCGCAAGTGGCATAACATTCAAGTTATATAGGTCAGCGAACGCGGAGGCAAAGTACCGGAGTCCGCCCCTATTATTACTTCCGGCGGATATTCAGTCTGAAAAACTGGGGCGCTAATGCCAGGACTCTTCTGCGCTATTTCGTTCCAATCACGCTTTTTACGTTCCGGTATTTTTACGATTCGATTGGCGAAAACAGAATTTGTTGAAATTTATTTTAGGTTATTGTGTCTATATATAGATTGACAATTATTAATTCTTCTTAGATCTCAAAAGGCTTGCGCTCAAAAAAGTGCACTGTTTAGCGATAAAGTTGTTGCTTATTGATATCCTCCCAGCCGCTATTATATGGGCCATTCATGGAATATTCACATTATGAAAAGCGAAGTAATGTGACTCATCTTAAATTGTTCGATAAACGACTAAGAGTTCTTACTATCCTGATTTCTTCCTTCTTTTCGGCCCTTCTTAGCCTATTGATGGAAATGGACCTTCCTTAATTGACGTCAGTCCACCGGGTCCTGGGCCTTCCCGCTGTCTTCTTTAAGTCGTCAGTACCCCAGGTCGGAGGGCAGTCCGTTATGTGCTCCTTTTGCCTAGACTTATCAGGTATCCTTGTTTGCTATGTTTACTGTTATAAATCCCATCTTATGAAACATAAAGCAATATGATACATTTTAATATGAATTTAGAAGCTCACTAAAGTCACAAACTCCGAGACTGTAATAAGAACTCGTATCTTTTCTATTGTAAGGCACCGAGTCATATTTCCATATTACGGGTCTCCACGCAGCTTTACACGTGGTACAAGTAAGGTTGTATCTTTTGCTAAGCGAGCTTATAGCTAAACAAAGCAAAGTACAGGTAATACGCTTGTTTTGTCTGCCACTAATTTTTATAAGCTTTTGGGTAAAGAAATTTAAAACTCAAATGTAAACTCAAAGTCAGTAAAGTATTGTAAGTACGTCAATGGAGCAGCGCGGTGGAATATGCTCCACGTGTCGTGGGAAGAAACCCTTGCCAAATACAGAGAGATGGCTGCTACCTGCAGCCAGCAAATAAATCGGTTTTTTCAAAGGGTTATGGCTAAATCTTCGAATTTCAATATTAAAGATATTATGCGTCCAGTGTTTAAGCTTACCTTTAATTGTACCGGCGACTATCTATTTATCAGTCGTTAGAAATTCACAAACGCCTCACTCAGGCCTGGGTCCACATCCGTACATTTACCATAACCTAAGGCATTCTACATGACGCGGGTTTGGGTTTAATTCCTGGGCATATTTTTACCGGCTCGGCAAAGCGGCAAAATTTCCGGAACGCTTAACGTAATACCGCGTGCGCTCCAGACCGAGGCAAATATTTGAGGCGCTTCCGAGAACTCAGCTCAACACTCAAGGAGCTCCTACGTACTACGTACCTACTGCAAGTGTACGTACTCGTACCAGCGTTATATTTGCACCAAAACTATGCATTAGGTACAATTTATGTGTATGCTTACACACCCATTGTCGAAATAACAATACATCGTATTACGTTATCAGAGTTAGACCGCGTAATATTACATTCATCTCCGTAACGCGTTTTAATGCCGATAAACCCGCTTTGGTAACGAAGCAGTTACGGGAATGGATACAAATGATACACGTTTCGGCTGATGAATAAATAAATCATTAGGAGGAATCACTAGATTTGAGCTTCTTATTTTCATATATTTGCAAATAGTATTATATATTTATACCTCTTAAAACCAAGCAAGTGTTGTGTCCAACTAATTGCATTACTTCAGTTAATGCTTCAGCATTAAATAAGTTATATAAATAACGCATAATTTGCACGGTAAGATTCATTCAACACTCCCAAAGGAGTGTATTTGTTAGGTACCACTGGTGTCCATAACACAAATTCAATTTGAACATAGGCCCCAGAGTTAAACAATAACACTTTAGTTGTGTTTTCAAAAATTGAACATTTGTGTATTGTTTATTTTAAGTGTTTATGTACAATATTGGTAAATAAAGATTTATTATTATTACTGTACAGCACATTGCCATGCCTGTAACCCATTAATGACCCACTACAGGTTCGGGTCTCATTCTCGTAGTGAGAGGGATGTAGGCCTTAGTCCACCACGCTGGCCTACTGCGGGTTGGTGGACTTCACATACCTTTGAGAACATTTTTTATGTGAACTCTCAGGTATGCAGGTTTCCTCACGATGTTTTCCTTCACCGTAACAGTAGGTGATATTTAAGTTTATAAAGCGCACATAACTTTTTTACAAAGTCATTGGTGCGTGCCACTGGGATTCGAACCCGTACAGCACATTAAAGCTTAGTTAATTAAAGCGCGTTTTATCACCGTTCCCAAGGTGAATAAATAAACTGGAACTATATTTTGTTCTTTATCAACACAGTTAATTGACGAACAATACAACATAACGCGTTATGCAAGTCAGCGCGCGTTAACTCATCATTTGTATCCGCATAGCGCGTTATAATGACCGGAACACGTCAGCTTTACGAATGAACTAATTGTGTGAATAGCAAACGCACATAATATGAAACACGCTAATGAAAATAAATAATTAGAAATGGCTTGGTATTGGATGCGGCGTTATGTTTTCATTTCAATTAGTTCTGTGGTTTGCATAATTTTTATACGAATGGAAATTTAAGAGGTAAACATCTTTTGCATGAATTAAATATGAACAGATAAATGCTTGAAACACAAGATACGAAGAACATGCTGCTTTACAGCGGTTTAAAAGGTTGGCGGTAAGGTAACTATCCGGCTCTAAACATTCAGGCTAGAAATTGTACGATCTTGAAAAAATAAAAAGAAGAATGCTGATATTTAAACTTCATTATAATAATTAATATTATATCATATTTATTTGTATAGAATTATAAATTGAGTATCGGAACCTGCCAACAATACCTCCTCAAGATTGTTCACTGAGTGTAAGTTTTAAAGGGCCGCATTGTCTAGCGATGAGGCTTCGGTATAATATTATAATAATAAATCAATGCTACATACATTGGTTTGAATTAACAACAAGAATTCTGCAAATATATGAAACGCTACACCACTCTTCTTATATTTCGCAAACACCAGAATTAATTATTCAAGCCACGTAATATGAACCAACGCGAGTAAGTTTCGCAACTTTCAATACAAATTATGTCTCGGTACTCAAATTCAAAGCAAACATAATATCTTGGGAAATAAGAAATATGATTAAACATTGTATTTTCTCGTGAGGACAGGCTCTCTGTGCGGCAATCTAAATAGTACCGTAGTTTATATGAAGCACAATACAAGGAGGCTGGGGCTCGCTCCCGTCGGCTGTGTCAATATTGTTACGTCGTAGCAGATCGCTACGGGTGCTACGCCGTAGACCGTAGACGATTGGATTAAATATAAGCTAACTACGCAACTCGAATTAATATTTAGGTCTTAAATGCCTAAACGACTTTAGTGTAATTGGGCTATAAAGTAAAGGTAGGATATAAATTCCGAACCCTATATTAGTAACCGTAGGAGTAATAAATAATCTATACAAATCAAGAAAATTGGAGTGTCTGTTTGTAATATTAAAATAACCGCTTTTTACTAAATGGATATGTACACGGCGCATATACCAAAATAACATTATTTTACAATTTTTGTCTGTCTGTCTGTCTGTTCCGGTTAATCTCTGGAACGGCTGGACCGTAAGTTTCGTTGGTACAAGTACTTAAGTAAATTGAAGTAACACATTTGGCAAAAACTCATTTAACTCGCTTCAACTCACTTCATTTGGTAAATGAATATCCATATAGTTCATATTCAGCCCTTTGCGGACCACAGCAAACCCAATCGACGTCACTCTACCCAATCTGGTTTTTTAATCTAACGATTTAACACTTTAGGACATCTGTTCACCTGGTCAGAGTTTGACGTATACCGTTTCTGCACCGGGCTTTTGCCAAGGAATTTTAAGACTTTGATCGCTACCGATTATGATTGGTTTATCAGCCACCCTCAACTTGCTAACTTCGAGAGCATTGTCTACGATCTAAGCTTTACAAACGTATTGTGACTAAATTTATTTAAAAACCTACAAATATCTAAACCTAAATTTATCTCCACGGCTCCGACTACTAATGTCTGAGTGGGTGTACGAGTATTCGTATGAATAAGTATTTAGCGGCGTCAGTGGAGCTCCGTCCGCTGCGGTCGCTTTGACACCGGACCGAGTGAATTGTCCGTGAAAACCTATTTGTTTAGACAAAAATAAACGTGAACGGAATTTCGTTGTAAAACCATTTGCTTGGTAAAATAACTCGAACGTTTAGTTGAATAAATTTGGTCTGCTGTGTTTTTTGTTGTTTTAGGGGAATCTGAAATAATAAAACTGAAATTATATAACGTGAAACGTTGATGGACGTCCATTATAATAATGGCAGTTCTTATTTTCAATAAATAAATACTTCTTCCTCTGTTTGGGCAGTCCATGCTCTTGCAGTGACGGTGAAGGCCGTAGCTGCAGCCATCTGCAGCAACCGCTCACAAGCTCCAACTCCCTCTCACAGTAGGTAAATTACATAATGCACTTAAGGGAAATTCGTTGTTAAGGTTTTACATTTATGTAACAAAATACATTAAGAAACATAAGTTTATTGATCATATCTTCGGGACTGATATGATAAAATTTCATTGATGTTTAACACCATAAGGTATTGATTTTTTTAGTAGCCACATCGTACCTAAATCTAATAAATTATGGTTAGTAAAACAATCTAGTGACGAGAGGGTAGTTTAGTAGTAAAACTTAGAGGGTAGTAAAACTTAAGACTATGCGCGAGGTAACTGTCATGCTTGCTTATATATTACAAAGTTAGCAAGCGTAACAACAAACACAAACAGAGTTACAGCAAGTTTAGCGAACTCGTGCTGAAGTTAAAAAGACGTACCTACCACTACGCGGTGGGTAGGTAGCAGGCGCGCGCATACCAACAAATGATAGGGCAGTACCATTACACTAGCCTCTAGCTTCTAGCCTCGCTTTACATATAATTTTGCTATTATTATTTGACAAGAAAGTCACTGAGTAGGTAGAGGTTAGCCTTAGCCGACATTAGTCTAGCGCGGTGGATTAAGGCCTATCCTTCTCATTGATTGAGAATGAATGAATTTTAGATCATTGCTTCAATTGTGAAAACATATCGCTCTACACTACTATTAAGTGACTTTACACTATGTAAAAAAATGTAGAGAAGCGAATATCGCGTAGTTTGCGCAATTACAGCGTGAAGCGTGTCCCCGCCGATAAGCCGCACCGACTCGACGCAAACACTAACAGTGGTGGTAGTCTTCACTTTAACAGTGTTTACTTTACTGTTTAGATGTTGGATTATAGCTGGTAACATATAATCCGTCGGAAAGTAAGTACAGTTCATCTAATCTTAAAATGAACGCCCTCCTTACACTTTAATGCAATATTTGTGTCTAGAAGCATCACTTACTAACTGATTGTTTTGATTGAGTTTTTCATGAGTTGATTTTTTGTTATTGGAGTGGAAAAGAAATAAATTATCTGTCCACTAAATTAGTCCCCAAGTTAAAGCTCAGGTTTGTCATTTGCTTACAACCTCAGACTTAGGCCGCGACTAACTCGCACGAAGTCGGAGAGCTCCCAGTACTTCTAAGGTCGGGTTTGTTCGTGCGTGTAAGTACGTTTACCCACGAGTTAAATTCGTACGAAAATACGTTCAAACTGAGCGCGGCTTTACTGTTTATGGTTTTATCACGCAATTTAGTCAATATACAAACAAATATACCTACTATATTGATGTTTACTCACGAAGGGACCAGAGTGTAAATCACGCGCATTAGTACCACACAAAAACAGAGCATGTTCATGTAATAACCAACTCCAATTAACCTTGAGAGTAATAGAAACAAATGCGCTCCCGTAAACAGAAACCTTCGCACTTATAAACTTTTGTTATTAAAATGTTTACCGATTAAGCAAAGTCTTAATTACTGAGTTCGAAAACATTAATTGTATTTAATTTACGGCTTCGACTGCGTCATATGTGGCCAATTTTCGTGTTCAAAAATGATGAATTTTCCAACAAATTCACACTCCATTTTACTCCAACCTACGGGTTTAGTTTCCAATAGTCCTTACATCTACAGTGGAAAAGGAACCCGCATGAACATTTTTCAATTTCTACCTCCAGTAGTTTGGTTGGGCTTTGCATTTTATACTGGACAATCTTGACACTTATTTCTTTTATTCACCTGCATACTACAGACGTATTGTGTAGTCCATTTTTACCCCTGTCTTATTTGGTAAACAATCTTTTTATTATGAAGATTTACATACTAATTGTCATTTAATGTTAAAAAATTCTAGTGACTATAGTTAATTTTTAAAGATATTTGAAACTATATTTTTTTATACTATATTTTTTTTATAAAAAGGAGAGCCAAGATCATTACCAAATAAGGCAACAAGAGTAAAGAACGGACTGTAAATGTTAAGGTTTGGGGCTGTTTGTTTGTTATAACGATGTTTCAAACTGTACAGATTTAGACGAAGCTCGATTCATGGACCTTGAAGTGGGATAGGTCAAACTCGGAATATTTTTATTACAGCCAGATGTCCCAGTAGATTACGCGAGCTGAGTCCGCAGCAGAAGTTATAAATGCTTTTCAAGCACTTCAAACCTACTTTACTCGGGTCAATATTACCATAATACACATTTACATGTTTTACAATACTTTGTTGAAAACGGTTTCTGGTGTTCAAGGTGTTTTTATGCAAAAGCAATCAAACAGGCCGACGGGCCATATGATGGTAGGTGGTCACCGTCGCTTGCTGTGCACCACAACCACATATGTACAATCCGAACAGCATCTGGGGATTTTTCGCACAAGGATACGAAAGGAAGGTAAGACATGTTTGTGGTTACCTCAAATACGCCTTTGAATTAACCTCGAACTGAAACTGAAAAAGTTTCAAGATGGATTAAAAGATAGTGGTAGATTATAGCGGAGGTATTTATAACAATTGCCATTTAAAGACACACATGTCACACATATACCAACAACTACTGTTTCCTTTCACACACAAACACGTCCTCGTGTTACGCTCAGAACATTTGCAACACGAGTAATTCAATGTTGTGCGCTCGGTATTGGCTTTTCTGCGGTAGCATCGTTTTACTGAGAGGTTTCTTATTCACTTCTGTTTTATTGCATGTCTTCGTTGTTAGCGAATATTTGAGATACTCGTACATATGCAAGTCTTATGAAGACCATTGACATTCTGCAAATAAATATCGTTGCTACATCTGCACAATGTTTTTCTGTCTTATTCACAAGCTTACAGCCGTTTATTCCCGAGGGTGTCGACAAAGCCTCCACTGCCCATAAAGACACACCGAAAGCATCGTTATGTATTGTTTTACTTAGCTCAGATTATTATGATTATAATTATTACAGCCATTACTTTCGTAGTAACCGTCAATGTAATACTGCTACGTTTTATCTCTAAAGCTTTTCAACATTTCTCTGTTTCATGAGTCACAAGTGATACATGCAGATTGTTTTACCATTGGGTCTATTTATCGAACAGAAAAAGTAGTAAAGATATGTTAGTTAGAAATTAGATCTTAATTTATTTAAAGCGAGTATCGAACGCAAAAGGTTTCGTGGTGTAGATTTAATGCAAAACCTTTAGCTAGTTCCATTGTAATAGTAAAATATGATTTACTACTTGTATATGTTTGTTTATATCTACTTATAAAAACAAACATACATTATACACACACTCATGTTTGTATGTTTAAAAACCAATTAAAAAACCTTAGATTATGTGACTCGCACTAAGATAAGATCGAGTAAGTCGATCCTTCACCCTTGTAAACCCAAAAATAATCACTCTAGTTGGATGCACCTAAAGCACAAAGGAGTGATGTCATTACAAGATATTCCGTGCGGCCGAACACTGGCTTCAGTGGCAGGCGAGATAAGACGCTAGTAACGGGCGCAGACAATGGCTAGAAATGCTGGAAGTGTCATCAATTTAATGGTATGAAGTAGCTTAATCGTCAAGTTATGCAATTTAGTTAACTCTTCTAAACGAAATCTTATGACGAAAAAAGGTAAACCGGGGGAGTTGCCAGTATGTGAACGGCTTTGAAGGAAACCTATTATTATATTGTCAGTAACCCATTAATGACCCACTACAGGGTCGGGTCTCCTCTCACAATGAGAGGGATGTAGGCCGCCGTCCACCACGCTGGCCTAATGCGGGTTGGTGGACTTCACATTCCTTTGAGAACGTTTCTTTGTGAACTTTCAGGCATGCAAGTTTACTCACGATACATTCCATTACCGTAACAGTAGGTGATATTTAATTTTATAAAAGCGCACATAACTTTTTTTTACAAAGTCACTGGATTCGAACCCACACCCCGCGATTAAGATTCTCCTCCTCCTCACCCTCGATTAAAAATTCTATTATAGATCCCTAATTAAGATTATTGTATTATAGATCTATAATAGAATCAGAACGTAGGAATATTACCAATTTTTCGCTACTCGCACACCATCAAAGGATACGAAGCCGTGATATGAGCCGACTGTACACAAAGCATTAGGAGGCTGAAGCACGTTATTTAAATTGAACATTAAATATGTAAATCCCAATAATGGAGAATAAAGGCTTTAATATAGGTAGAGCTTACGACAAAGCTTCTAAAAGATTCCTTTTGTATGAGCATTATAATTTCAGCAGCGTACTGAGACTATCGAGCATTCCGTAGCCCACGTGACCTATAAAAGGTTGCACGAAGACGGTAGGTATAGTAAAAAGAAAATTTGAACGGGTTTTATGGAAGATAAATTACGAGTATCTTATTCTGTAATGTCGCGATGTCGCTACATGCGTAGAAGTGCTACGAATGCTACGAAGTGCTACGACCGCTCTTTTTATGCGGAACGTGAATGGACAAACATAATAATGTGTATGTAAGTTCGAAAGTAGATAGCGGTGATAGCCCGGTGGTAGCTACGGTCGCTCACTTGAGAGATCCAAGTTCGAAACCCAATAGTACGAACCAATGACTATCCTAAAGTTATATGCGCTTTATAAAATTGATTGTCACATACTGCCTTCGCCGGTATCGGTGAAGAAAAATATCGTGAGAAAACCTGAATGCCCGAGTGGTTTTGAAAAACATTTAAAATACAGCAACTCGCATAAGACTAGCAAGGTGGTCTAAGGCCTACATTCTTCTCATTGTGAAACGAGACCTGACCCTGCAGTGTTTGGTACATAAAGATATGTTTTAAGCTGGAATTTTCGAGGATTTTAGTAAGGTCACATATCTCTGGTCTTTCAGGTCATTAATACCACATCATAATAATATAATTTGTTTAAATTCAAGAAAATCCTCTAGAGACCATAAATTAGCCGTCGCACAAAATCAAAACAACACTTTGTAATTACTCTCTACTATAAATAATTAATCTCACTAGCGCAGCGCCGCGGCTCTGGCTTGCTTCAGCGCTGCTTGGCTCGAGTGTGCAGCGTCGCGGAGACGGGCCATTTGTCACTGCAGCTAATTGTCGGCAACACTAAGTGCAATAAGGAGCAGTGCCAAGATGTGCTGTTGATTAGCAAATAGAGCAGTCTTATGTTTTGTAAGAACTTTAACTAAATGTTCTTGTAACGATCATAGGAAAAGGAAGTAAATAGAAAAGCAATAACGACATATTTGTTTCGAATCTACTGTAACTAGTTGTGCTAGCGGCATTCGCCTAAAACTCATCCTATTACTGTCAATCACAGTCGCGAAGAGCATTATAGATGAGCTCAAATTAGCATACAGCTCGCATCTTCTGCATAGCCATTACATATTCTTCCTACTTCTGTGGTAACAATGACCCTCGAATCGTGTTACCTCCTTGACCAACATTGGTTTTAATTCTTTTTAAAAGAAAGAAATATTTATTTAAGATTTGATAGATGTCATTGGTGTGAAAAAGTGGTTTTTGGCCTCTCTCATGATCGAATGTAAATTATAATATTTTAATAAATTCATACCTATTCTTTCTCCATCCATTACCTATTTTTCATTAATCTGACCCCGTCAGTAACAAATCGGATTCAAATAGTGTCTTAGTTGAAGCGGATGCAATGATAGATACCCCACGAGTTGACAATCATGATTCTCTGCCGCAGAACTTCTTTATTGGCTGTGGTACTACTACCCATCTGAAGGATGGTGATTATGTATAACCAGGATAACCAGGACCTGGACGTCTCGTTGTGTGCATAAAATTTGAGCGTGATAAAATCATGTAGTGCAAAATGTGTATACCAGAATAACATTTGAAACTCCACACGAGATTTTATAACGTTTTTAAAATGTTGGGCAATAAGAACTTTCATTAGAGGACGGAGCTCGCAAGATGTAACGGGTGTAGAGATTGTTTCTCACTGCACGAGTGTTGGACAGAGCGCAGTACGAACATTGTATATAAGTGCGATTAAGTTTTATTCCTAAACTTCAAACTGCATCCGATAAAAAAACGGAACTTGTATTAAACGACACGATCAAGAGAGCATCGGTAGATTGTATATTAAATAATGTGTAGTGTCAATACATGGATGGAATTTATGGTTGATCAGAAGAACAAGATAGCTCTGTAGGTGGGAAGGTCGAGATCGTCGATCGTTAGGACGACGCGCGTCGTAGAGCACTCGTGACCTTGATACTGAAATGCACCATTTGAATACACAAACAATTAATAATTTTAAAGTTTAATAATTTAATTACTAGCTACTTGTTACTTTGAATAAACCACTGGGGAGTAAGCTTTAGTCTACTTTCGTTCGTAAGGAAAAGGAATTATCCAAGACTTGATATGAAAAATTAGATGTCGCGTCGACAAATATAAAAGTAGGTGGGAAGGTCAAGATCGTTAGGACGACGCGACGCGTGCAGTGGAGTGCTCGTGACCTTCGCTCGTTGCCGCGCACTGCGATGCACCATTTGGATGCACTTATGTAAATTTCAGTCTAAAAGCTGCTTCTTACTTTGCATATCCGACTTGCATCTTGGTTGGAGAGAATACAAATTGATTGCTTTTGTCAATCTGCAAAAAGTCTGCTGGAAAAAAACTAAGTTTGAAATAAGCAAAGCCAACGTCTAAGCACTTATTTAATACTCAATGGTATGTAGAGTAAAGAAATGTGAAGGTATAAATAAAAACAACAATGCAATTATAAAACAATCAATGTAGGTACTCGTAGGTATTTCGAATTCCGATTAACAAATAATATAAAGATACACGCACATTCCTATTCCAATACTCGTCCTTGTTTACATCTCAGGCGATTTGTTACCGGCACTTGTTACATTTGTCAGCGCAGCTCAACGTGTCTACTCGTATAAACATGTTTATGTTCGCGCAATGTTTTCAATACAGCTGCGACGACGGCATGTAACAATGTTTATTGTTATTTTTTGTTCTTCAGTTGTTCTTTTGTAGATTAAAACATTTCTTGAAACAAATACATGAGTGGAGTGTAAACATGTTTCAATCATTATGATAATTGTTGATTACCTCATCATTGGTAGGTTGAGAATATTTTGTGCCGAGACTTATACTCGTCAGGATAATTAAATTCCTCAAAAGATCCGCGTTTGATGAGAACCGAATTGAATTGAGAATTTCGCTCGTAAATTTAATACTTTTACGAGGTGAAGATAGTTTAGATACACTTGGGATTCGACTATGAATTTATGAATGAACGGTATGAATTTCCACTAATATACCAAAGTTTGAAACAAATTATTTTCCAGTAAAAGTTGACTTTTTGACTAAGAAAAACAGTCTTCTGAAAAAAAAAATGATATTGAAAAATTTAACATTTAGGTTATTTAATTAAAACAGAGCAGATAACCACTTAGTACTTAGGTAGTAGGTACTTCAATTATTCAAAATAGCTCAAAAGCCGACATAATTAGCAACGAACACAAAGTTTTCGTGTTCAACGGGATCTCCTAATTTGTTTTGAAGACCCCGGTATGAAAATGACAGTAACATTAAGCAGGCAGCGGCAAAGAGGTCTAGAAATTTCCAAGACACGAGCGCACCCCCGCCCCAGTTACACGGCTAAGCTTCAACCACCCTTCGCGAACGTTCAACTTTCGAAAACAAGACAAGTACTTAATTGTTCACTGACAACCTTAATAAGCTGTGTTATGTTGTGACAGTATTGAGATTTTTACGCGTCAATTCTTACGCATTTTTGGAGTTTGAACTGCTTTCTTTTCGTATTATAGAACATGTAGGTAGACGATACGCGCCGGAATAGGATACCGAGTTCGAGCTAAGAGCAAACGTTTTTCCGTACCGACACCTTTTTAAACATAGACATGTAACCGCGCTAGAAAGATACAATAGTGTAAGGACCACCGTACCATCGCTTAAATACATTTCTGTTAATCTTTCAGCCTCAACAAAGCAATAAAATAAATAATTAAAAACTCATTCGTTACCAAAGAATAACTAGATTTTATTGTTTTTAAAACCGATAGGGAAGAAAGGTCCTCGAATGGCGACCACGCTTAGGCAAAAGGAGCTCAGGCCGCCCTTCTACCAGGTGGAGCGAACCTGAAGAAGACAGCGGGAAACCGTTGAGATTCGGTGGGCGCAGGAGCTGGCGGAGTGGCGTCGATTAGGGGAGGCCCAAGTCCAGCAGTCGACTACCAAGGGCTGAAAGGAAGGAGGCAGGCTCAAGTTACTTTTGGCGCCCATTTTATTTTTGATTTGGCAAGACCGCAATCCTTTCATATCGTAAGTGGCCCGTACAAATATTGAAAAACGAAACTATTAAGTTTATAGGTAAGTGCGAGTACGTCATTTCAAGAGCTAGTTTCCGCCGCAGCACGGAATTGCTTATCAGCTGAACACTGGCACGAATGGCTGGGCAGGTGCCAGCCTCAGGAGCCTTCTATTTGTGTCGCACTCAGGTACGAGTTATTTTTAGCGCCAATTTTATTTTCGATTTGGTAACACCGCCACCCCTTTACTATCAACACTAGTTGTCCCGACACATTTCAAATCTGCCAAATACAGTAAAATGTAATTCTTTCTTATTACTTTCCTCGCACTTTTTTTCAGACTTTGTTACCGTTTAAACATTCCTTGAACGGTGAGGTAAATATGTTCACTTCTTACATAACGTTCTACACGAGGTATGTGCTTAAATCGATCATAAAACCATCAAATAATGTGGGGAAAAAAGTATTCGTTTATACCTAAAACCATATCTTTCCAACTGGTCCCGGCAAAAATACAGTAAGTAGTAAGTAAGTGATTGTTTGTTTGTAGGGGACATGTCTCGATTATTCCCTCGTTCCTGTTTACGCAGTTCGGTCACAACAGCCCCAAGGCCGCGTAGCTATTTCTGTTTCACTACTTTCCATAATTTCCCTCGCTTGTTTTGGTTCAGTCAGTAAAGTTAATTCCAAACTAACAGTTGCTTCGTATAATTTCACGATATTGTCCCGATACACGTGTACGTACACGGGTATTTTCCGTGACCTTTAGTAGACAGTACGATAGTCGGTTTCACGGGTATTCTAGCATCTAATTAGTAAGTTTATTCTTACTTACTTATATTCAAACTAACCCTGTTTTCGCACACATACTACCTACAACAATGTTTACAATGTACCTCGTTATTTACAAATTGTTATTTTACTCCCTTTTGGCCTATAACAAGCCGCTGGCTCTACCAATGGGCAAATGGCCACTACTCTCAACTGCAACTCAACTCTCTGCACTAGAGCAGCGTGATGAAGAAGGCTAGCTTCCCGATTGCCGGGTTAAAAAGATTAAAAGGGCTGTGGCCAGTTTATCTTGTTACTCATCATATTTTGTGCAAGCAATTCAGGAATATCAAAGACAATATATAACATAGTTGAAAGTGCACACTTTCTCGGTCCGAAGCATCATTAGTGCAGCCCTCGACCCGCTGAAATGGGTCGCATCGACTGTCTCGTTACAGTGTACATGCCTATCGAAAGTTACTTTTGTTCCTATTATTGAAACATTAAAGAAAACAGTCAACTGTAGATACACTGTAGAACTGTACACTGTAGACCGCATCAGTCTGGGGCATCATTAGTTCGCCCCTTGACTCGCAATACAGGGGTCAAATCAACTGCCTTGTTGCGCAATCTAGTTCAGTGTACACGCCTATCGAAAGAGTTACTTTTGTTACTATTATTAAATACAAAAACGTAGTGTATAATAAACATAGACAATATGTAGAGCAGTACATAGTTGTACGCATCATTCCGGGGAATCATTAGCGCGCCCCTCGACCAACAAGAAAGGGGTCAAATCGACTATCTTGTTACATAGCAGGAACACAACATACTCGTATCTATCAAAGACGAAGAAAATAATAAGAGTGGTAAGTACACAGCAGACCACATCAGTCCGGGGCATCATTAGCAAGCCTCTCGACCCGAAAAAGGGGGTCAAATCGACTGTCTTGTTACATAGTAAGCACACTCTACACATCTATCAAATAACTCATTATATGCCAATATAAAAGCAAGTAAATAACATAAGTACACGAAAGACTGCACAAACAAACCAAATGATAAAGAGAGAAAAGTAACACAGACCACATCATTCCGGGACATTATTAGCGCGACCCACCAGGCCACAAGAAAAAGGTTAAATCGACTGTGTGACACAGTACTCTACAAATGTTTATTGCAAAAGTTGTATGTGTTGCACAATGTGTTTAGGTCCTACCGCCTAGTCCCATAGTCCTGTAGTCTGTGGCTGTATTTGAATACCTACTGCAATTCGAATCGAATACAATCAGTGTATAGAAGCAAAACTCAATAATTTTTCCTCTTTATTTTATACTCGCATTGAATGTAGTACATTCAATGCGAGTGAATGTCAGTAACCCATTAATGACCCACTACAGGGTCGGGTCTCCTCTCACAATGAGAAGGATGTAGGCCTTAGTCCACCACGCCGGCCTAGTGCGGGTTGGTAGCACTGCGAGTGAATGTATGAAGAAAATTAGTGTCATATTCCGCACTCAACGGCGAAAAAAATATTGCAAAAACTATAAGAGGATAATGTTTTTCATATAAACTAGTTTAATTCTAGTAATGATTTTTAACTTACATTTTGTTGAAATTGTTTCAACAATGTGGTACTCGTAGTAACAAAGTATAATCCTGCCTGCTGCAGCGAATCCATCCACGCTGAATATTCATTACACCGGCTGCGGTACCCTACTATTTAGATGAAGATCAGCTGAGTTATGTGGTTTCATTAAAGAGAGGCGGCAGTAGGCACGAGGCGCAGACAGCAGGCCCGGGTGGCTATAACGGAGGCACTTCACTTGGCGATTTGTATTTGCGTATTCGACTAATTTGGTAAACGATAGTCACGTGTGGATGCTTTATACGACAAACTTGCCAGTTTTTTGACGCAAAATTGATACTTTCTTTCACTGTAAAACGTATATGTTATTAAGCTGTGTGGCCATGTGTGATCGTTTTATTTGTCAATATGTGCATAGTGGTGCATTCGTCGAATATTATGCAAATATATGAATACAAATACGCGAACACCAAATGCCCAAATGAACTTCCATATTAAGGCGATTAACACACTGCTCCGCATTACGCAGCGTAGCGCGGGAATGCGTGATCTAGCGTTGTATGTAAGTATTTCTATTTGTATAGAAAATACGTCCAACACACAGACAATGCATCCATGTACGCGCGTGGATGCGTTTTCTATACAAACGATGCGTACCCCCGCACTACGCTCCGAGATGCGGGGCAGTGTGTTAATCGCTTAAGCTATAACTCGCGCGGTAACCACGTTCGGCAAATTTGCATTGAGAACAGATTCGTATAAGCAGCTGGCGGAGCTACTCATTTCGTTCCGAGATTTACTGACTCGTTTCACGTTAACGGCTTTACGGATGGCGATAAACGGCGATAAACTCCTAAAATAATAATCGAAAATCTGGCAATTTGTTTTTTCTATGTATTACTAGCTTCTGCCTGCGGCTTCGTCTGTATGGATTTATGATTTCGATCTGACCACTGAAAGATGAGCTCTAAACCAATTTGATAACAGCCATGTTCCTACTGACATATTCGAATTAGTTCCGATCGATCGAAGATGGACACGGGTCAAGGAAGTGGTCAAACCTGAAAAGCAAACGTGGATTTGTATATGCGTAATGTATGAGGGTAAAGCGGTGATAGCCCAGTGGTTTAGAATTCGACCTCCATTCGAGGGGTCCTTTGTAAAAAAAGTTATGTGCGCTTCATAAAATTAAATATCACCTGCTGTTACGGTGAAGGAAAACATCGTGAGGAAACCTGCATGCCTGAGTTCCCAAAAAAATGTTCTCAAAGGCATGTGAAGTCCACCAACCCGCAGTAGGCCAGCGTGGTGGACTAAGGCCTACATCCCTCTCATTGTGAGAGGAGACCCGACCCTGTAGTGGGTCATTAATGGGTTACTGACATGTAAAGTCTACTTCGAGGATTTCATTGAAATCTTTCATACTTACAAAAAAAAACGATGACAATATATTAGTTTCGTGGTGGAACTGCCACCGATATGGATCTAAAAGCATTGATTAGACTAGGATAAGTTAGACTATCGGTTACTACTTAGTGTAAACTGTCTTTAGGCTAACAAAACCTATTAATACGCACTTTGACGATGGCTTTTATAGCTAGCAAGACAATTTTTTCGCCACTAAAAGATTAACGGCTCATTCACAGTGAGGAAACCGTTTAATGGGGACAATTCATCAGCGTAGCTTTGTCAAAAACAATAATTGATCCGGTCCGGTCAGAAGGCTACGAAGGCCGGACGGAGTAATAAATGGATCTCGGCTCTCGTCTGAATCCGATTAGTTTTTCCATTGAGATGGTAATTAACGATGGAGAATAATTCAGACTTCTTCTTTGAGGGTGATAATGGTCTGTTTTATTAAAACAGAGTATTAGAGACATATAAATGCTGCAGTAACTTTCCGCTGGGTTTGTTATTATACGAGTAGTTGACATCGACATTAAAATGTAGTAATTAGTTTCCTATTTTGAACATTTTCGTAAATTATAAAAAAACTACCAATACCAAGGGCTGAAAGGAAAGAAGGAGGAGTCTTTTATATAAAGAGCTTCTTGTATTTTTTCTGATATTCTCGATCAAGTATCCTTAAACAAAACAAAGGAGAACTTTGTAGATTGATCAATGATCACTCTCCCGGGTGAATGATTTCCAAAGTCATACAAACTATCTCGTCTAGTTTCAGTTAGTGCTGGGTTTGTTAAGTGAGAACATTTTCCACTCTGCGAGACACGGAACATTCGCAACAGTGTTTGTTGCACTGGTACGGCTGCGGCGAGTGTATAATAACTGTATAATAACTTTTACAAAACAACTGAGTTTTGAATCGAGCGAAGTTACTTTTAAGGAATTGTTATTATTTCTTGCAGCGGTGATAGCCCAGTGGCTTAGAATTCGACCTCGAATCGAGGGATCCGGGTTCGAATCCCAGTGGCACGCACCAATGACTTTGTAATAAAAGTTATGTGCGATTTATAAAATTAAATATCACCTGCTGTTACGGTGAAGGAAAACATCGTGAGGAAACCTGCATGCCTGAGAGTTAATAAAAAAAAAATGCTCTCAAAGGCATGTGAAGTCCACCAACCCGCAGTAGGCCAGCGTGGTGGACGGCGGCCTACATCCCTCTCATTGTGAGAGGAGACCCGACCCTGTAGTGGGTCATTAATGGGTACTGACAAGACAGACATTATTTCTTAGTTAATAATTCTAATAGATTTCACGTCGTAGTGGACGCAGCCATTGTCGAAAACAAATCACTCTAATCCATCCAACGGCCCTTTGAAGTCCGTAGCTAGGCCCAGGCCTCCTCTGATCGACGCCACCCCGCTTGATGGTCCTTCTTTCCATCGTACTGGGTGTACGCTGTCTTCTCTACGTCACCAACAAGCGCGATTAGTATGGCAATAATATCCAGTTAAAATTTACCTGAAGTCCTTGCGATACAATCACTGGTCCCTTGTACAAAAATAAAAGCGCTTACCTGAAACAAATGAATAGGTTTGGTTAGTGAAACTATTATACAATTTATAAATAATACGACACAGCGTAGACAAAAACAACTTTCTCTAACACTATGTTAGACAACAGACAGTTTCAGGACGAAATATTAAATGTTTTATCCAATGAATATACCATTGTTAAACAGATTAACTGACCTCTGAACCAGTTAAAATTATTAAATTCGTATTATAATCGGTGAAAATTGTTGAAAATATAATTATTAAACAACATGTTAATTATAATTGAAGTCAATAGATTGGAAGTCAATAGTCCGATCATCTCCTCGATGTGTTCAATCTGATGGAGTGGAAAGATTTGTATTTAGATCGAAAAAATCACATGAAAGATTAAGTCTAAAAATATCGTAGTGGCAGTAAAGAGGCGTATAAATTTTCCAGTCCAGCCACCGCGCCCGTGGGCTGATGAATATGATATCGGTCACGCCGTAATCTTCGCAAAGTTTGCCATTTAAGTTGTAACGTTGCGCTTGCACGTTACTCAAAAATAATAAAATATTACAAGAACAAATGAAGTTTCAATTTAAAATCTACCAATAAAAGGCTATCAGCGCCATCTATCCGTAACCGCTGTCAACATTTGTCAGTTGTTATCGACATCATTTCTAATTGACTCAATAGATGTCGCTTCGTAAATACGATACTTGTTAATCAATATCTCTTTTAAATAAATACAAATTACGTGTTCTAATTAATAATCTTAAATCTAATAATTTAATCTAAACTAAATAACAAATATCTAAAATAAATTTAACTACATTCTAAGCACAGATTATGTCACTTTGACATTATCTGTGAATCGTGATTTGCGATTTTTCGAATGGACTCGAACGGATGAACGGGGTTCCCTTCTCTCTGGTCGCCGGTGATTCTTTGCAGACCACCGCCGCCGACCCTCGAGGCCTAACCTCGAACCAAGTACGGCTTTAATCCCGCTGGGGTGAGTTTCCTTGAGTTTCCTTGAGTTCCATGAGTTTCCATAAGTTTCCATGATTTCTAAATTCAAATTGTAAGGTGTTCTAATTTTGAAATTATAAAGTGAAGTGTATTTTCCTATTGGGACACTGGTTCCTACAAATCATGTTTCCCTTCCTGACACGGAGCCTTTCTACGTTTCCAGGATTTATACCACGGATTTACATCCAGGATTTATACTTGGGATTCATACTTTGGATTCATACCTCGGATTCATATTGGACTACTTCCAATTCTACTCGGAAGAAGTCTACTTGGATTTTCATAACCTACTACATAGGTTATGAAGGATTTATTTTTACCCTTGAATTATAATTCCGATTCTACCCGGACAAGACCCTACCTATCTACGACACTAGGAAGAACACGAAGCCGACCGGCAGTGGCGCCCAAACTTGGTTTTTTTCTGAAGCCTGCTCACGTCCTGGTACTATATTTTTCAAAAATATAGCATATTTTTGTATAACTGCAACATACCTACTTGTATTGCATCGTGTGAACGCGAAGGTGACCTACCGCCGAGCGAACTGGTACGTACTTATTGCTTATCTAATAATATCTAATTGTCACTATATTTCTTTGTTTTGAATGTCATACTTTGCTACAATATTCTGTTTTATTGTTTTGTATCGGCCGTGCTAAACATGTGCTAAACGTCAAATCTAAATACCGTTATCTAACCTATCGTGTTTAAATACTATAAATTACTACAAAAACACTAATTATTGTTGTAATACGTAATAGTTCGCAGAGCTATAGTAATAACTAGTAAATTCAAGTCCTATTTGCAAATAATTCAATACTTCGTTTGAATTTCGAATTCATAACCTTTCAATTGTCGTTTGTGCATTTCACTTGTCACTTAGCGTAATTTTACGTAGGTAATAGGTAGCATACTTTGTAAAGAACACCATTTAACTATACCTACATGTAAACAGCTGATCTGTTCAACAATATTTCAACTACTTAAGTTTTCTATAATCTACTTAATCTTTTTGCTTTGTATAACTAAACGCTAACCGCTAACGGATATCATGGAAACATACCCCATCAAATTCTTTTTGCTAAACAAAAACGAATTAACTTATGAGGTACTGATCAGAGGCGAGGAACCTGCTTCAACCGTACTCGGGTTGCGCAAGCAGATTAATAAATTAACTCCAATTATTCCTACTACTGACATTTGTGAGTCGGGCATTGACCCTGAGGTCGATATCACAGGTGCAGGTACATCCTTATCGGAACTGTCATCTCGCATTAAGAGTTTAGAGGAGAAGTTTGATTCAAATCTCTTTGAACGAACTAGGGCTTTATGTAACCATTTGCTTCATCGCATTAAACGCATTGATTGCTCAGATCCTAAGCTATCGGAAAAGATTAGATCCTTATCTAAAAATTTTTCAACTTTGCTAAACAAAGTTAATACAATTGGTAAATCTAGTAACCCCACTACTAGCTCAGAGCCTACAGTTAACCTGCAAGCTACTGCAGAGTCTACTAACGTGTCATTATACTGCGACCACACGCATCTAAGCGGACTACAAAAAATTAAATTTAACGGCAAGACATGTGTGCATGAGTTTGTGCAGAGAGTGAGGGAGTACAGCTCTGTTAGGAACATACCCTCTAGTAAATTATTAACTTTTGCTACAGAGTTATTTACGGGTGATGCTCTACATTGGTATCGCAGTATTCGAACTTCGGTGAATACTTGGGATGAGCTGGTCATCTTACTCAAAGAGGATTTTAGTCACTTTGATCATGACTACAGATTAATGTCTGAAATCCGAAATAGGACACAAGGTGATTCTGAAAATATTACTATTTATTTGGCAAAAATGTCAGAATTATTCTCTAGACTAACTAGGACTATCTCCGAACAGGAAAAACTAGATATCTTGTTGCATAATATTAGACCTTGCTACTCTGGTGTATTAGCTTCTAATTCTTCATCTATCACTACTATTGATAATCTAAGAACACTATGTAGGAATTTTGAGAAAATAAAATGTCTCACTTCCCAATTCAAAGAACCTCCCCGAGTTTCATCTGACACATTGGCTCCAGATCTAGCTTACTCAAAACCTAGTGATTATACTTCTAACAAACCTAATTACTATCTTCAAAAATATAACAATAATTCTAAAAATTATAACTACAATAAATTTAACTACAAAAATCAAAATAATAATTCTAGTTTCAATAATAAACACAAAGAAGGACCCACAGTATCTGCCATTTCCACTTCTGATCCTAAGGGAAAACAATCTTATTGTCCTCGTTGTCGTACTACTGAACATTCCCTGTCTCAGTGCAAAGCTGATAGATTCCCTATTTGTTTTAAATGTGGTACAATGAATGTTACTTACCCTAAGTGCACTAAATGTCATTCTAATCAGAACCAAAAAAAACTAATTACTGAAGATTGCTGCGATAAAACTGCTTTAACTAACAATAATAAAATGTCTAACAACTTTGATGAAGCTGACTGGAAAAATTGGCTTAGTACAGTCAAGATCTACTTCTCTAGCTATTTCATTGCATCAATCTTCGATAAACCTCCTAAAGATGACACTAGGCCTTATGCAACTATTCAGGTCCGTGACCATAATCTGTGTGGTTTACTGGATTCTGGTTCTTCAGTCACTATCGTGGGCAATGATTCCCATTGTCACTTAATTTCTCTTGGTTTAACACTTCATACTGATGTCTCCAAACATTTTACTACAGCTGGTGGTCAATGTCTAGTACCTATCGGATACATTAACTTACCAGTAAGTTTTGAAAAACAATTTCATATACTTAGAGCTTATGTCATACCATCTGTAACATCAAATTTAATTTTAGGTATTGATTTCTGGACAAAATTTAAACTATTTCCTAAATTTTCTAACTCAATTTCCTTTCATAGCGATGAAAATATCACTAGTGAAATTAATTCAGTAACTAAAACTAATAATTTATTGCACTCTTATAGTGACTTGTCTCATGATCAACGTGTAACTGCTGATAATATTATAGAACAGTTTAGTAATATTTCTACTGAAAAATGTGGGTTAGGTAGGACTCACCTAGTAACACATCATATTGACACTGGCGATTCTTTACCTATAGGGCAGAGATACTACAGACTTTCTCCTGAAAGACAGCGTGTCCTCTCCGAACAACTGGATGAGATGTTGTCTCTAGGTGTCGTTGAAGAGTGTGAGGGTCCATGGTCTTCTCCTGTCCTATTGACTCCAAAAAGGGATGGCACACTTAGATTCTGTCTAGATAGTCGTAAACTTAATTCTGTCACTAAGAAGGATGCATATAAATTGCCCTATATTTCTGAAATTCTAGATAACCTCAAAAATGCTAAATATTTAAGTAGTATTGACCTATCAAAAGCTTTTTGGCAAATTCCTATAGCTGAAAATGACCGTAATAAAACTGCATTTTATATTCCTCATCGTGGAACATTTAGATTTGTAACTATGCCTTTTGGGTTAACTGATTCCCCTGCTGCTCAGCAGAGACTGGTTGATGCTTTGTTTTATGGTCCTGAATTTGAAAACTCAGTCTTTGTCTACATGGATGACATCATAGTCATAAGTTCTAGTTTTGAAAATCATATTTCACTTCTTCTTAAAGTTCATAAAAAAATTAGTTATGGCCAATCTAACAATTAATTTTGAAAAATCAGTATTTTTCCGTAATCAATTAAAATATTTAGGTTATGTCATAGACTCTAATGGTCTTCATGTCGACCCGGCAAAAATTGACTGTATTTTAAATTATCCCACACCTAAGAATAAAAAAGAAGTTAAAAGATTTCTTGGGATTGCTTCTTGGTATCGTAAATTTGTTCCTAGTTTTAGTACTATTGCTGGACCTTTAAATAAATTAACTTCCACTAATAAGAAATCTAATCCCTTTGTTTGGTGTAATAAAGCTGAAGAGTCTTTCATTAAATTAAAAGAATTACTAGTTTCTGCTCCAATTCTATCATGTCCTAATTTTGATCTACCTTTTGAAGTCCATACTGACGCTAGTGATTATGGAGTAGGTGGTCTTCTAACACAGACCATTGATGGTGTCGAACACCCTATAGCCTACACGAGTAGAACCTTGTCTGGGCCAGAGCGTGGCTATAGTATCACTGAAAGAGAAGCTCTCGCTGTCTTAGTGGCTCTAGAACACTGGAGATGCTGTCTAGATAATGGTAAGGGGTTCACAGTGTACACTGACCATTCAGCTCTGAAATGGTTCCTTAATTTAAACAACCCTACCGGTCGTTTAGCTAGATGGGGTGTACGATTATCAGCATTTAATTTTGAAATTAAACATCGCAGAGGAGTTGATAACATCATTCCTGATGCTCTATCTCGCACATGTCAAATCTCTACAATTAATGATAATAATTCTAATGTAATATCTACTACAGATTCTTGGTATTTAAATATATTTAATGGTTGTCAGAATTCTCCTACATATTTCCCTAACTATTTGGTAAAAAATAATCGTTTATTTCGGTTCATGCAAACTAAAAATCCTCTTAATAAGGAGTTCGAGTGGAAAGAAGTGATTCCCTCTGAAGCTCGAACTGAGACTGTTCTAAAAAATCATTCTGATCCTGCCGCTGGACATGCTGGCATCTTCAAAACCTACAAACGTGTTAGTCTGAGGTACTGCTGGCCTCGCATGCATGCTGATGTAGTTGGGCTAGTTGCTTCTTGTGAAACTTGTATCTCCCATAAACATCAAAGTCATGCTGCTTTGGGTGAGATGGGAAGGCCTAAACAATGCTCTAGACCTTTCCAAGTTATTAGTATAGATTTAGTAGGACCTCTACCCCCTACTAAAAATCAAAATTCTTTTATTCTAGTTGTCACTTGTTGTTTTAGTAAGTATTGCTTACTATTTCCAATCAAGCGAGCAACCGCTGAAATTGTTACCAAAATTCTAGAGGAACAAGTGTTCTTAATACATGGTATACCTTCTACAGTTATACTTGATAATGGTAAGCAATTTGTAAGCGCTACATTAAAGCAAATGTTAAACAAGTACAAAGTACCTAAATTACATTTTACCCCTAAATATTCCCCTCATGTCAACACAGTTGAGCGTTATAACAAGACTATTATTACTGCTATCTCTACATTTATTTCTTCAGATCAAAGAGTCTGGGATCAGTTGGTTCCAAAAATACAATTCGCTGTCAATAGCTCTGTAAATGAGGTGACAGGCTGTACTCCATCATTTCTGGTGTACGGGCGTGAACTGGTCGCTTGTGGTTCGCATTATATTGACACTGATAATGATGAGGATCTTATTTTTCAACCTAGAGACTCTTATGCTGAGAACTTAGGTATTCTATCTAGTATATTTAATAAAGTACAGTCTTCACTATTACAAGCTCATAGTAGAAATTCTAGTAAATATAATTTGCGTAAAAAGTCTATTGAATTCAATATTGGGGATATTGTTTGGCGAAAAACATTTTATTTAAGCGACAAAGATAAATATTTCAATAAAAAACTTGCTGAGAAATTCATTAAATGTAAAGTAATTGATAAAAAGTCTCCACTTGTCTACACACTTGCTGACATGTCAGGTAAACCTCTAGGTGACTGGCATATTAAAGATATTAAACTAGTAAATTATAAATCATAAACTCTACTTAAATAAACCTACATTAACAAACTTAACTTGAACTTAACTTAAACTCTAAATATTTAAAATCTACTACCTAAACTATGCTGTATTAAATAAACTATTGTAATACTATTTAATACTCTTAAACTAACTTATTGAGTGAACAACATAGTGCTGCAGTTGTTTACTCTGTGTGTAAGGGTCTTTATGTCTCTACTAATGACTTCAAGACTTATCATGAAAGATGAAAGAATGTATGGGTTGTGATGCATGTTTAGATTTGAAGTATGTATAGGTGTGATGTATGTATAGGATGGAAGTGTAGTAAGTTTAGTGTGCATAGCTGGTATGACTGCAATTAATACATTATCATGCAGTGAGTTTAATAGTTAGTTAGTTCAGTCGGATTTTGCTGTAGTAGGCAAAATCCTACGCTTTTTGGCGGGGTACTGTAACGTTGCGCTTGCACGTTACTCAAAAATAATAAAATATTACAAGAACAAATGAAGTTTCAATTTAAAATCTACCAATAAAAGGCTATCAGCGCCATCTATCCGTAACCGCTGTCAACATTTGTCAGTTGTTATCGACATCATTTCTAATTGACTCAATAGATGTCGCTTCGTAAATACGATACTTGTTAATCAATATCTCTTTTAAATAAATACAAATTACGTGTTCTAATTAATAATCTTAAATCTAATAATTTAATCTAAACTAAATAACAAATATCTAAAATAAATTTAACTACATTCTAAGCACAGATTATGTCACTTTGACATTATCTGTGAATCGTGATTTGCGATTTTTCGAATGGACTCGAACGGATGAACGGGGGTCCCTTCTCTCTGGTCGCCGGTGATTCTTTGCAGACCACCGCCGCCGACCCTCGAGGCCTAACCTCGAACCAAGTACGGCTTTAATCCCGCTGGGGTGAGTTTCCTTGAGTTTCCTTGAGTTCCATGAGTTTCCATAAGTTTCCATGATTTCTAAATTCAAATTGTAAGGTGTTCTAATTTTGAAATTATAAAGTGAAGTGTATTTTCCTATTGGGACACTGGTTCCTACAAATCATGTTTCCCTTCCTGACACGGAGCCTTTCTACGTTTCCAGGATTTATACCACGGATTTACATCCAGGATTTATACTTGGGATTCATACTTTGGATTCATACCTCGGATTCATATTGGACTACTTCCAATTCTACTCGGAAGAAGTCTACTTGGATTTTCATAACCTACTACATAGGTTATGAAGGATTTATTTTTACCCTTGAATTATAATTCCGATTCTACCCGGACAAGACCCTACCTATCTACGACACTAGGAAGAACACGAAGCCGACCGGCCGGCTACCGGCATTGAATACCGGTGGAGATCTCCCCGCGTGCACGGAACAAATAAGAAGCCAACACCACCTGGATCCACAGTCAGGCCAGTGTCCTTCCCTAACCTACCCCTACGCTACCGGAACGTGAGTCAGCTGATGAAATATAAGGCGAAAATTAAGGTATCTATAGCACCTTATTCCGAACCCCGACCCTCTATCTGACCGCAGCTAGGCCTACCCCTAGCGAGCGCGGCAAAGTCTCCGATGGATTTCCGCCCACGCCACCGTCAGTAATATATGCAGTAGACCAAAGTTTTTTATACGATCAGACGGAGTAGTACTATACCAGGAAAAAAGAAAAAAGTGGGCTTCAGTCTCCGTGAGATTTCCGCCCGCGCCACGGTCTATAATATGTGCAGTAGACCAAAGATTTTTATACGACCAGACCATACGATGGAATTATCCGTCGTATGGTCTGGTGGTAGGTATACTAGAGAGAAAATTTGTAATTTGAACACTTTAATAGGTAAAGTTGATGTAGCAGCGCGATACCTGCAGTAATATGAGCGCGCACCTCACATGAAATGCTGACCACGCACGACGACGTAAGTAGCGAATATAGTAAAACAATAGAATACGTCACACTGAGATTGGCCAATTAGAAGACGTATCCTCAAACGCGCTATCAAAGTTCCATACATTTAGAACATGTAGGTATGGTCACATTCGGATAGCGGTCTCCAGAAACTGACGTCATTCTGGCGGGAAATCTCTCATTTTCCCTCAAAAAACGATTGGCAATAGACTTTGGTGGTAAAAAAAACTTTCACAACTATCTAAAATCTAATTTTATTAAGCCCTAATCACATAAAACTCTTTAAAGAAACAACATTTCTAACATATTACCCAAGAGGCCCAGATAATGGCACAAATTTCATAGCATTAGCGGCAATCGGCCGGCCAAGGCCTCGCTCACTGGCTGCGGAGGCCACGAAGGTCACCTAATGTAATACACGTTTCAAATTACCCCGACTGGCTGAGTCTATTAAACTTTTATATTGCCTAGTAATTGGTTAGTACGATAATGATATTGTTTAAGTACTGAGAAAATTACTTCATGATTAATAATGTTACTGACAAACTTACTTCATAATTAGAATTTAAAAGCGAATACAACATTGAGGATACGTTTTGTTTACAAAAAGTAGCATATGTGCCTGAAGTCCACCTAGTCGTCATTGATCACTAACTAATTGAACACCACATATGTCTTAAACAGGAAAAATTACCCAGTGTGCTAATTTCCATGACGCACGCTGAAGTTGCTGGTACGACAACTGGTCGCATGTCAGTGCGTACTTCAATTACGACAGCTCCATACAGAGTTCTGTGTTAAAATTTTGTCGTGTTGGTTTGTCGATCTGCTCTGCCAGCCAATGTCAACAAGGTCTGAGATGTGTTGTGACTTGTGTGTTCCGAGAACGGAGAAAAAAATGAAAAAAGAGCAACTTGCCCTCAAAAAATTAAAAAAACACCAACCAGAAAGAAGGTAAATTTAATTGACATTGAGCTGCGGAAGCGAGTATGCCGCAGTGAGCACTCGACAACAGGTAGAACGCAAAGCCCGCTGATAACGTCCGCTCGAGCGCCGCACTTCACCTTAACATTCATAATTAGCATTTAACACCAATTCTCTGTTTTTTATTACGCCGGTCACGAACAGTGCTCCGAGCATGAACGCTATCATCAAAGTGTTCGTATAGTTAACGCGTGTCATAAGTATGGTAAGATGTACAGATGTCTCTTTCTTTTGACACACAGAACGATGCACTGACGTCTCTTTCTTACACTAATGACTACGTTAAGTATAACTACAAATACTTTGACGATAGTATTTACCCCGTCATAGTAGTGTAACCTTTACTGTGAGCCTAATCCACAAGCTCAGAGTCGCCCACAGGGCAATGGAGAGAGCTATGCTTGGTATTTCTCTACGAGACAGAATCAGAAATGATGAAATCCGTAGAAGAACGAAGGTGACCGACATAGCTCTCAAAATTTGCAAATTAAAGTGGCAATGGGCTGGCCACATCGTTCGCAGGACTGACAACCGATGGGAAAAAAAGGTCCTCGAATGGCGACCACGTTTAGGCAAAAGGAGTACAGGCCGCCCTCCGACCAGGTGGACCGATGACCTGAAGAAGACAGCGGGAAACCGTTGGATTCAGAGGGCCCAGGACCGGGCGGAGTGGCGTCGATTAGGGGAGGCCCATGTCCAGCAGTGGACTACTAAGGGCTGAAAGTAAGGAAGGAAGGAAGTAGTGTAACCCCTTGTCCTGTACCCTTAGTCTGAGTTTTAGCAGTTCCGAAACGAAACGCACACATACACAGCTTACCTGACGAAAATGCACAGTGTAATAACCAACAGAGGAAAAAGATTTTTAGAAGAGTTAAAAAATTAATAAAGCATTAGATAAATCATCACAAAAATTGCTTTATTTTTAATTAACACTCTCTCAATGTTTAATAATATTAATGAAACATAATAACCGTGAATTGGCCGTAATGCACTGTAAAATTTCGAACTAATATTATCCCGTAGGTATTAAATATTTGTTAGTATTATAATGTCTAACGATAAGTATTCATATCTTTTACTCCATACAAAAAATTGATTTTAAATTTTTTAACTCCTCTAAAAATCGTTTACCTCTATTTGTTATTACTCTGTGGACTCCTGTGTAGTAAGCTGTGTATGATACCGAAACGAAACGCACAAACGTTTCGTTTCGGTATCGCTAAAACTCAGACTAAGGGTACTGGTTGCCAAGTCGTTCGATAACAAAATCAGTCGCTCGCAACAAGTTCGTCGCACGACGATCTCATGGCGTACAAGACACATGTCGGTGCATATTTTCAGTTGGACAGCTCCATTGAAAAACCTATATTTTATTTTGTCGCGTTGCGAGAGCCAATTGTCGTACGAGTAATTTTTGTGTGCGACATGGCAATTTATAACTCTCAAATAAGTGCTTTGTAACGCTTCCTTCCGCCCCCATATATTATTACAATGTGCATAAAGGTGTCTAACGTTAGTATAAGCTAAAGTTCGGTCAATAGTTCGCCAAGTATACTACTAGAGCTAGAGAACTACTCGATCGACAAGTCGCCTATTCAGGCACGAATGAACAACATTGGTTACTGCAATAGTTACGTCGGATCGAACTTCATTGTTGTTTCATTGTTGATATATTGTTTGGGAGTCATAACAAAGAATTAATAGTTACTGTAAGATAAGTCATTTAGCCTCCAAACAAGGGAGGTTGGACTCTAGTTTGACTCTAGTCCGTTTCTCCACCTACCAGTGAACAGGGCCTTCAACACATAAGGTTGAATTACAGCCAATTGTTGCTGTAATGAAAAGTGACTTCATATAAAAATCCTTCTGCTATTCTAAATGCAAACGTTGATGATGAATGGATGGATGTTTGTCACTATTTCACGCAAAAACGGCTAAATGCATTTGGATGGAATTTAGTATACAGGTAGCTTATAATCTGGATGGATCCTGGTCCGGATCAAACTTAATCTCGTGCGGCCGCGGGCAAAAGCTAGTACAATCACATTCTATTTCAAGAATCCAAACATCAAGATCATTATGTACATGAAGTCTAGATGCTTCATAGTAGCAACTTGTTATAAGTACATTATATACAATACACAAAGTGCAGATGTCCGTAATAAACCAGGACATCCCCCCACCTACTCCCCGCACCCCCTTATGGAAATCATTGGTCGCCAACGAGCTTTTAACGAGATCACTTATACTTGGAACTTCACTTCTTATTATTACAGGTCGATTACCAACCACAAGTTTGCTTTGTGGGCTTATTAGCTTCACTTGTACATATGAATTGGAATCCTTCAAAAGTTTTTTAATATTTTAGTACGTCTGTTTATTAAAAAGTATTGTGCCTAAATGATAATACGACGATAGGCCATCGAGCTGATCTGATGGTGGAAAGACCAGCTATATATTACAGCTATACAGCAATAATTGCATTATTTAAGTTCTTTCATAACATTTAACTTTAGTGCTCCGAGCACAAACACTATACTTCTAACAGTAAACGGTAGCCAACAGTATAGGATAGATACGGCATCCGTACATCTTCCCTTCACATCCCGACCCGTCCCATCCTTCAACATACTAATGGCAAACGCTAATCGTACGAATACCCCGACGATTGTGGTCATGCTTGGGGTACAGGTAACACATATGCGAGTAATCAATCAGCACATAATTCACATTAACAGCATTTGTATTAACGTTTATTGATGATTTGGGATTAATCTTCGACACTAATCAATATTAGTAACCCTAATTCTGACACCATGATCCCTTAAAGATAATACCTATCGCCAAAACAATCATTAAACTTTACGATCACGTAGCAGAGCCGGGCAGTGTCGCTTTTGGGAGTCATAATTCAAATCAAGCTAAGTGCCGGGCTTCGTGAACGAAATGAAAATTCTGCCGAAGGTATCCCCGGGGCGATGTGGCCCAATACCGGGCTGCTCGACCAGGGAATTCAACGCTTCTAACCGGAATGCAAGGGGGCAAACGGGAGACATAAACATACATACTGTAGCAAAATTAAAATGAAAGTGGCGCCCCACGTGTGGCCGGTTTTCAACGTGGATTATGTATAGATATGATGCTAATTAATGCCAACATTCGAATTGGTACATAGGACATCAAAAAAACTTTTAAATATAAAACAACTTTTTATTAATCATTGGCAGCTTATTAATGAGTGGGTCATTAATGGCCCACTGCAGGGTCGGGTCTCCCACAATGAGATGGATGTAAGCTAAGATGTAATGATGTAAGGATAAGCATGCATATTTCTTAACGTTGTTTTCTTCCACCATTACAGCAGGTGACACTTAATTTTGTGAAAGACATAATATATACCTAACATAGAAAAGTATCGGTGCGCGTCGCACGGATGCGAACCTGGTCTTCTGAATTCGAAGGGGTCATTCTCGTAGCCACTGAGCTACTACCACTTTCCCCTATATTAACGTTTCAATGTTATGATTTATTTTGAGACACAGGGCTTTTAAAAAATCTGTTTTTTAAACCACCGATGTTAAAAAAATATTTTTGGTTACTTAGGTATTATTTTGAATTTTTTGATACATACATAACTACATGTCGTACGAATTAATATTTAAACGTATTCACACATTCATATGAAGCATTAAGGATAAGCCGCCGCACTCATCCACGCTCTAACGCACACAATAACCATTTATTCGTCGCCCAAACTGTGACCGAGGCAAATGAAACGACCACCATTATACACCAACACGGACGTAACGCGGTTACGTCAACAAATATACAAACGTGTGAATGAATTACCGTTGCGGAAACATGACGAGGAATTAATGGTTCGTACGTAATGATGTTTAAAGATAAATAGGTATATTATAAATACGTACAATGTACATCCATGCCCTGTGCCCAAAACGTATACCTGTACCCTTAGTCAGAGTTTTAGTAATGCCGTGAATACACACACACACACACATACACAGCTTACCACACAGGAGTCGCACAGTGTAATAATAGCTGTGTATGATTTACATATCTATGTGTGTGTGTGTAGTAGCGACATTCTAAAACTCAGACTAAGGGCACTGTAAAGGTGTTACTACTATGGTAGTACTTTGGCAAAACTATCCAGAAAACTTCGATAACTTGATTCAAGAATACTCTGAATATTAGATTATCTTCCAGGAATGATCACAAGTGGTTCAGTACCATTCTTGCTAGCTGCAGCCTTTATAAACAATCAATGAACTTGTCGGTAGGCGAGATGCGCTCGTCAGAGAAACAAATTAATCTGAGTTGACCATCTTAATCCCAATATATTATATTGTATTTGTAGTAACACCAACTAAGGTTATGGTTAGAAAAGGAGAGTTAGATGATGAGAAGTTTTATTTTAATTTGTCCATGTAGTACAGAGACCTTTTAGCAATAAAGCAAACCTTTATTTGCTATTTTTGTATCACAAAAGACATTTTATTACTACGTTCAGCACGGAAGTCGTATCGATCACACTCGGCAATTTAATATCGGCGAGAGATAGAACATTCGTTTTTATTACTTCATAGGGCGTGATATAAAAGGAAGATCAGCCCTATAAAATATTCAAGGTTAGACGTTACAGTGATACAATATTTGATGTTGAAATCTACTTGTAAAAAGCAATTTGTACCAAATTCTTAAGAAACAATTTGGCGCTATGTGGAAATGTAATAAATGTTTAACACGTTTTTTGGAGTAGTGATAGACTAGTGGCTAAGAAATCGGTCTTCAAGTCGACGATACCGAATTCAAATCCCGGCAGCATGCACCATGCGGTTTTCTAAGCTGTATGTGTTACAAAAATACATGACATGAAAGCTTGAACTTATTGCGAGCCAATAAAAAAGAAAGCAACTACAGATGTAGTCATTATTTGGAAGGACACGGAGGCATGTCGCTTCGATGTGTCAAAGGATATAAACAAGGTGAAAAGATGTGTCTAGTCCGTCGATCTCTACACTGTCGATGTGGATAATTGTGGAAGGTTCGAGCTTGTATCTTCACCCGTTTGCATTAAAGCAGCTTGGGGAAGAATGGTTTGTGGAGAAAAGATCCAAGATTGGGATTGTTTCAATAACAAACAGTTGTATGGAAAGCTCTTAAACAATTTGGTCACTGCAAAAGATGTTATTTCAAGGCATATTGTCAGCTCTCATGTATAGACCCGACGGTTGGTTATTGTACACCTTTTACATTATACAGCAAGTGATGAAGAAATAATTACTGAGATAAAGGGATTGACCCGTCTATACATCGGCCGGGTAGTCCAATGGAGCGAGAGAGCCGGTAAACGCGGACCGTGATACCGAACACGTTGATCCGGTTGTCATCCCACGACACCGAGGGATCCTTAAGGGATGTTTCTATTTCTAATAGTAATAGAAATTTTCTATAATAATTTCAACAGTGTATTTCTTTATTGTTTTCGAGTAATTCGCAATTCGCTACTGTGAAAGCCGTAGAAACCAAAATAACCCAAATAACTTTCAAAGCTAGCAAACTGAGATAGCAGTGGTCCGGCGATATCGTCCGAAGTTCGACCGAATAATTAACCAGTCGGGAAGAAAGTGAGTGCCTTTCTTTGTTTCGACAGATGGAGTATAGGTCGCCTTCCGACCAAGCGGACTGATTGGCCCAAAGAAGATAACGGAAAACCGTTGGATTCAAAGGTTCAGGACCGACTAGCGTCGATTAGGAGAGGATCATGCCCAGCTATGGACTACGAAGAGCAGAAAAGATTATGATGACCTTCACCATCATGCTGACATTTTTTTGTCATCAGGAAATCTTCTAAAAGATATACAACACATTGGGCTATATACAATAGTGAATTACGATATGCACAAAGCTTGTACATCCCTTGTGTCTTAGTCTATTACCTGGAATAGAAATTCGCAATGAATTCGATCGCAACAAAAACACAAGTTTACAATACATTGTTACCAGACCACTTCGGATCGTCCAATTGTAATCGTAAAACTCGATAGCTATCAGCCACTGGTGGTTTCGCATGCAAGTTGAACACATAACAGTATAGACGGATTTAAGATCTCGCTAGTGTTTCGTCTGCTAGCTGTAATTGTTCGTAGTCAATGTTTTAGTAACTATTACTGTTTATGACAGCGGTGCTAGCCCAGTGGCTTAGAATTCGACCTCGAATCGAGGGGTCCGGGTTCGAATCCCAGTGGCACGCCCCAATGACTTTGAAAAAAGTTATGTGCGATTTATAAAATTAAATACCACCTGCTGTTACGGTGAAGGAAAAAATCGTGAGGAAACCTGCATGCCTGAGAGTTCACAAATAAAAATGTTCTCAAAGGCATGTGAAGTCCACCAACCCGCAGTAGTCGTGCGTGGTGGACGGCGGCCTACATCCCTCTCATTGTGAGAGGAGACCCGACCCTGTAGTGGGTCATTAATGGGTTAAAACAACAAACAACAACTGTTTATGGACTACGTTGGCTGTCTTGTAGGATTATCAAGCAATTCCTATGACTTAAGTGGCATGACTTCTTATATACCTAAGTCTCTACGTGAGAAAGCTGTGTGCGTTGTATGTTCAGTACTTGTGTTGAGATACTACATCGGAATTGACCGTAAAAAACTAGTAGGTTTATTCCTTTAATTTAAGTGTTCATTAAAAACCAATTGAGTATATACTTACTTACTGCATTGTGTAGGTGCTTAATTCCTAGAATACACATCATTATTAAAACGACACTCAACGCTCATGCGCTAATAAACAAATCTAAAGCATAGCCTATGTGTAGTACATAATGATGTAAATAAAAGATCTTCAAGAATGTAACGTACCTATTTTATTGAAAAACCTATTTTATTGAGAACCTTAAAATAACAAGAGTGAAATCACTAATTTATAGAAGCAGTTTATATTGTATTTTATTTCATTAGTATCAATTTAAGTGGTAATTCCATCAGAATTCATATAACACGTCGAAACCCGTGAGATGTTAATGTATTTCACTTAATAAAACACAAGTCTGGGTTAATACCTAGAGTAGATTACGTTAAACCTATAATCCTAAGTGCCTTTGATTCTAATCCGTAATGTCAATCTAACAAGACATAATTATAGCAATAATTAATTTGAACAGCGATTGGTCATGCATGTTATATCATCATGTACACTTTGTGTGTGTCAGTATTTCATAACACACCTATTGTATCAGAATACGAAGAGAAAAAATTCCTTTTTATAATAATACATGAAGCGACAAACTAAGATAATCTATTTTGTCATCTAAAATAAACGAGAATGCGAAATTTCATCGGTTAAGGATAACTGCTTTAAAATTAAGTTCAAAAATCGACCAAAATATAACATAAATACATACAAACTTTGCAAGTTAAATCAAACTATTATTATAAAAAAATTAATCATTAAAACAAGGTCCATAAGCTCTTATCTTATTGTGGGCAAATGTGCGGATAGCAACGGGAACAATTTTTTACGATCATGTCTCTCGTATTCTGGAAATTAGTGACACTTGTGTTGAAAGGACAGACATAGATCTAAATAGATCTCACAAATGTTAGATCTTCGCATGTCAAAATATTTGAAAAGTTTGCGCAATTTGCAATCATCGTCGCTGTTTTATTTAGTTCTCACTCTACCTTTGTTCACACGGGACGTCAGATTTATCGTTCCGGTAATGCAATAGTTCAAATAAGATCGATTTCAAGTCTGATACTCGTCATTATTATAGAGTGAAAAGCATAATTATTATTTAATAAAATATTCTTAGTAGCGCTTCGATTCGCGGTAATGTAGAATTCTCATCACTAAAACGTTCTTGTTTTTTCTGAGTAAGAAAGCGACGCTTGTACTTCATACTGATGGGCTACCTTGCGTTATCTATTTAGATCTATATCTGTGGCAGAAAGTGTTTTGTGAATATATCTCCAAGGACACACGTATACTGATCGTTTTTTATGCAGAACAAAACTTGGTGATAAATGATTGAATGTCTCTTGTGAAAGGAGACGGAGATATCATATCCATTTTACCGACAAGCAAAATCGAGAGATAAGAAAGCTTTCTAAGATGGTTTCCATAACGTGCGACTTATTGTCGGATCAGTCATAAAGAATCGAATGACTCGAATGACAACGCCTATTACACTTCCTGTCCTATCCTTCTTCCTTCCTACTACTATTAAATGTAAATGTGAGTTGCTATTACACGCATAACGGTAATGATAAAAGGTTGTTTATAATCTTAATTATCATATATCATAAAGCACTTTTTACCCTATCAAATTGTAATTAGGTCCAGAGACGACGCACATTAAGTCGAAGGCTAGAGCTAGGCTAGCAATGCAATGCAGTGCAATCTAAACGTTAAATTTCCATAAATGTAACATATATCTATGTAAGTCCAGATATAAAATAAGCTTAGATATAGGTCTAGGTTAGGTCCAAATCCCCTTACTAGGCTTACGAGAAGCATTGACGTCACATCAAAATAAACTAACCAACTTGACGCTACAAACAATTACCTACGAAGAGCTACACTCGTAGCAGGCTCTACGGCGTAGCTGTTTCGTAGGCACGGAGCAATTCTTTTTCTTTATACATAGGAGGAAAACGTGACTAAGGTCCGGGCATTACACACGGTACATAAATCTAACCGAGTTTAAGAATAGTCCCACCGGGGACGTAAAAAGTAAAAGGTGGACCTGACCTTGCCAGTGTAGTTTATTTGCTACGACATTTTTATGTTTCAAGTATTTTTTGAAGTGAAAACTTTTAGCGGCGCTGAGCACTTTTTGGTATGGGTAAAAATCGTTAAACTGGCGACAGATCCCTGATCGTAAGGTAAGATAAGTAGTAACTACGTAAGATGGTAACTATGGAAACTATCAAAAGTGCGTCTAATTAGACCTTTAATTATAAAACTTTGGTTTTGATAGAGTTCATACATCACTGGGTTTATATGAGAAATGGCGTGGCACGCTTTATTGCCAGTGACCCATTAATGACCCACTACAGGGTCGGGTCTCCTTCTCGTAATGAGAGGAATGTAGGCCTGAGTCCACCACGCTGGCCTACTGCGGGTTGGTTTATTATTACGTAGTAATTATTAGTCACTGAAGCCCATGGACAACCACATCCAACCTCAAATACGAGTAGACAAGAAATCCTAACTGAGGTTGTATGCGGTTGCTTTGCTAGTCATGAGGACTTAGTTCGCCTCAAATAAAGTATCTCCGTCAACATTACCTCCCCAGCCGAAACTCAAGACATGAAGAACATGCTAACTTACGACGCGACGGGTTAAGAGGCTGGCGGTAAGGCCCTCCCAAGGCGAGCTCTTACCTAAATCTATCGAACTCACGACCGAAAACATCACTCATTACACTATGCTTGTTTATGTTTTGATGTAAGAAGCAGAAAGCTAAATATTATTATAGTTGCGATATTTGAGAATCAAACAAGCTTACCTTGTTCGCTAATTAGCAGATAAACAGTTGTATACGATGATATAGTGAGGGCTCCAGGGTAATACCGTACATATACGTTAACACGACTACAATATGGATATTAATAATAATCTGTTTAAGCATTAATGTGTTAAATCAAATCATTGAAACTGTTTCATCTATCAAAATGCAGGGCATTTTCAAATGCCCTCGGCGTTGCATATCAGACAAGCTGTCGTCGTCAATTTGCATGTTAATTGAGGCTTCAATAGATGCACTTTCTGCCATTGAGCGAGTTATAATTAAAAATTGTTCTTGGTTTGATGAAAATAAAAATGCATTATGATTCTTATTAGCTCTTGCCCGCGACTCCGTTCACGTTGACCTGAGAATTTGACCCAGAGATGTTTAAAAAATATCCAGTTCATAATTTATCTGTGTATCAAATTTCATCCGAATTTATTCAGCCGCTTTTGCGTGAAAGTGTAACATACATAAATCCATCCATCCAACCAGCCTCACAATCTTACGCATTCATAATTGGGGGTAACTCTCAATTACTAAAATTAAATTTGCTTCTCAATCACTACACAAAAAACAGTTTCATAGGTAGTCTGTGTACAATATGTACAGTCTTATTTCTAGTTTATTAGAACGAAAACATTAATCGTTCATTCCGCCGCTGGGGAATCATACCTTAAAGTTCACAACGGTTGCAATCACAACCGTAATTGGTTTGAACGTTTCCATATAACGTCCACAAACAATCCCTTAAGGGTAACTGGCCGACTGCTTCGAGGAACTCAATTCAACGCCTCGAAGAACCACGATACCCCAATTAGACTTCCAATCGAGCCAATCAAACGACACTCATCAATTAATTTAGTTTAAGTTTATTTACTGCCTTTAAGATCAATAAAGACGATTTCGATTACTTTCCTTTAGACGAGTTTTTTGGCTTCCATGTCATATTTCTGCTTTTAGCTTTAGCCCGTCTTTCTATCCTAAATGTTAACTCAGGTTTTAATCTACCTGCGTATTTCATCCCAATCTGCTCAGCCGCTTTTGCGTGAAAGAGTTACAATCATCTATCCATCCATGCTCACAAACTGTAGTACAACTGTGTATAACTGTAGTAGGTTTGTCGTCACCTAAACAAAACTGCCAAAGCTGAATATTTAACAACTCGAAGTTAGTAAAATTTTATTACTTTTACTTTCAATGTACAAACTTCAAAATGTAAATAGCAAACCTGGAACTACAAATATAATGCAAATACACTTAATTTATACACCAATCATGAAATAAAAGAACGAAATACATGGATAATGTGCCCCTGATCGCTTCCAGGCAATAGATAAAATTATCATAAAGGATCACAGTTGGCAACACAAAAACAACACCATCCCAAACATTCACATCTCACTGACCGAACCGCACGACGGAATCAGATCGCATTAAGGCCACAGCTCATTCCATTAGCGAAGCTTGTCCCATTCCACGTATTGACTTTGAGGCCTCCAACCCCCTCCCCTTCATCTCCCACCGTTTCTGGGTCAGTGAATTCCAATTAAGAGTCAATTTCATAAGCGCGCTGCTTCTCCTCCCGATGGGTCAGATAACGGCCACTTTTTGTTTTGATACAAAGTGATCGGAAAGGTGAACGTGGATTGAAATAGACGATATAGAAACTGATTATCTACTTTTTTATAACAGTAATTGAAGGGCAAACGGGTATGCACCCATATCCAATCTCTAATAGAGAAGAAATCCTTTCTGAGCTATCTCTCCATCTGAAACACAACACATGAAGAACATCTTGCTTTACGGTGAGTTACGAGGCTGGTGGCAAGTACCTTCCCGAGCGTGTAACTATGGCTCTACCATCTAAAGTGATCTAGTTGCCAGGGAAACGAAGGATCCTCTTATTAAGCACCCTAAAAACTAATAATATGGTTCCAAGTCATTAGGTTTTTCTCAATTCTCCCCATCCAAAAAACAAGTGACCAGGTATAAAACCGAAGCTACTCTAGTGAACACGTTGAAAATTCCCTTAGATCGGTTCAAAATCACATTAGCATTTTTCGTTCGTGAAATTTCGCCTGGCTAGTGATTACGTCGACTCAGTTATAGCTATTACTGTATGAGTTCCGAAGCTTCGTTGGCTGAACGGTGAACTGCAACGTATTTCTCAATAAATGAAGCCTTAAACCGTGTCATGTAGCAATAGATTTTAGCGATATCATCAGTTATCACGAAATTTTCAGTCCTAGACTTTTACATAATGAAGACGCTTGTAAACGTATTTGCCTCTAACAAAACTTTAGCAAATGTTTTTAATTAGCAAACATTTAGCAGGGGAAAATTTAGTTCGTGGAGTCTGAATTATATTTTTCGGTTTAATGTGATTTTCATGGGCTATAATGTCCACTTCAGTAAGTTTTGTAAAAACGTTTTTAATACAAAAAAAAAATAGTAACAAGACAAGACACACACAAGACAAGAGCACAACACACCCAGACCAGAAACAGAAATTGAAATTCACCCCAGGAACCACCACGTAGCACAACCGTGTCTAAAGTCGTCAATCGCCGTCGTTATACCTCAGTGAGTAGTGAAACTTATTGACAATAATAACAAGTTTTCGTCCCTTATTTACCGCGAGAGTGCGATATCCCCGTCGACGGTGAGCGGACCTTGAAAACGGGCTGGCTGGCTGCCAACGTCCAAAGAACATACCGCCCATTACCGCTAAATCGATTCCGGTCTTCCTGCTTCTACTTTGGGGAAAACAAACATATTTAATTTCCATAAGATTTTCGTTTGCACAAATCTAAAACCGACTTCACTTTATAAGTACCTTTAAATCAAATATAGTACTAGAGTAGGTACTTTTACATATAATTTCCAAGTTTCCGTATTAATATTTTCCATGCTTAGCATGGTCACACAATACATAATAGTACAAGTATGGCATGGTGCTGAAACTCGCAAAGCCGCGCCGGGATCATACTCCTCGCTGCTTTAGTGCTGGCGTCTATTAAAGAAGGCTCATGTCCAGCAGTGGACTACGAAGGGTGAAATGGAAGTAGGATTGCCCTCACCATGTCGTTGTTACAAGTTGCTCAAAATTTTTAACAGTCCATTGCAAACGAGCTTACCATGGATATCTACAACAAATTTGTGGTCAAAATTTTCCTTCTCGATATTTTCTTCTTATATATTCTAGAGAAATATAAAATCTAAATGAATAAACTAAGAAACCCTTCTAAATTAGCAACTTCAAATGTTAAAACCTAAAAATAACCCCTAACACCTGTTACAACCCCCCGACGCACGTCACCCTGCTATATTAGGGGGTGGTGTCGTCCAGAGCGAGATGAGCCGGGGACCTTGACCAGGCGCTGGCGGGCTGCCAAAAGCACGGAAGGTCGTCCTTCCGCAAGCGAATCGATTCTCGCCTTGTCATTACGTAGCTAGTGTGCTGCTACGTAACTGGCTACGTAGAACAAAGATGTAGTCGTATTTTGCTTAACATATTTTGAGCTAAAACCGATGTAGCACTCAAAGTTTGCAAATTAAAGTGGCAAAAGGCTGGCTATTAAAATTTCATCTATGCTGGGCTCAAAACCAAGTTCTTTCACGATCGCCAAAATAACGAGCTGACCTAAAATTTAATTTATTATTGTGCCGACAAGTCGCAGCGCAAATGAAATAGAATATACAACTAGGGCGGGTACAGAACTTGAGAAGGTCGGGAGAGTTACGCAAGTCTAACAGTTACATGATTACACTAGTTTTTTGTCTGAAACGCGCCTAATAAATTTTGGATGATATAAGTCAATATTTCTCAACCTAGGATGTTTTCAATTCTACAAATGCTACAATGCTAATGGCGGCTGGAGACCCAATAGGGGTGATTCTTTATCATTGTGACACAGTATCATAGTGTTTAAAATGGGTAACCTATCAAAATATTTTAGCTTCTGTTTTCAAGAAAACTAGTTTGGACTATGCCGGGTGTTCACAACTGGTCCACGTATCCGTATACGGAGTATATACAATACTACCACAGATATTAGTAGGTGTCAGTGTTGGTAGCTAGCCAGCAAAAGTGAAGCAAATAGGCTATAAGTTGACTAGCATTTATAAATTGTCTAAACAATTTTGAAGAAAACTAGGGGCTCCACCTATTTAAAAAAAAATACGAGATATTTCCCAATTTTTTGCAGCAAGATTGAGACACATTGGCACGAGTAATAAAACAGCCTTCGCAGACTTCTATTTGCTCAAACGTAATAATATTAAAGTAACTACAAACAGTCTGTCTTGGTTTAGCTTTTTATACTTTTTGGATGATTGGCAGAAAAATGGATTTAGTTTTAGATCCTCAAGTGTAACTTGATGAAACAATTCTTAAGCATCTTCTGATTTGTGAAAGTAATAGACGAGTAGAACCTTCTACATGAAAACAGTTTTCTAAGATGAGTTTTTAAAAATCAATCAATGAATAATACTTGAAACTCGACAACATTTTTAATTTCTTCAAAGAAAACCGACCCGTGCCGTGTGTATGAATACCATCGTCAAATTCAGTCATTATTATGTCATATGTCAATCTGTCTGACATCTTCCCATACAAATGACACACACATGTGCGAGGATACGTAGCGAGGGATGCGTTCTTGAACAACCTATAGAATTGCTTCATTTACCTAGCCTCGTTTAGCACAGTTCTGGTGGAAACGGCTTAGCGGAGCGAGTTTTTTATATAAACTGTGTTATTTATTTATTTATTTATTCATTAAGCCACACCAACAGCACAACATACATTACATTTACAATTTTCCATTGATAAACAGCTTGTCTTGGTATGCATGCCAGTTACAGGCGTGTACGACATTCTTATACTCTAGGACATGTTAACAGTTAGATAATATAACAGTCTTATAAACATTAAACATATAAAAACAAGCGATTACAATTACAAAAAAAATTGAGATGATAGCTTTTTCTTTAGAATAGCACACGAATCGTGATAGATGTCTATGTTTTTGATGGACGCACATGCTTGGTTGTATTCGGCACAGATTCTTGATAGAGGAGTATAGGTTATAGTGTGATAAGTACGATACTTCATAAGTTCTTTTAATGAAAGTGAGAACATTCTAACTGGCGTCATCACGCGGAGTATAATTCTGACCCGACGCCATGCGGACCGCTCTGATAATTATCGCACACACATTTGCATTTTAATCACATTTTTTCCTACTTTCCACATCGTGATGCATCTAAAAATAGCCTTTCGTGAGTGTAATAGACCTTTTTATGAAGGAGTTATGTGGTAAAACCGTCTCAATCAGGTAACATTCCTTGTGGAGGACTCATGTGCCGTGACTATAAACATTGTCAGCAATGTATTTGTACGGTAAACGTCAATCATTAACACGTCATATGACAGTCTTGCTGTCATCTTCCCATACTAATGGCAAACGTTAACTACACGAATATTTTGACGATAGTGCTTATGCACATGCACAAACACATCCCGGCGATAGCGACGCGACGGAATAAACTACGCGATAACTGGACGGCAGGCAATATAATATCATGATCTGCGAGCGAGCAACCGCGTCGAGTGTCAGCTCAGCTTAATAGCGCCGGTCGACAAAAGAGCAGTGCTGCGGTTCTGAATTTAAATTATATTAAAAAAAAATAACTTTTAGGTAGAGCGGATCTTGAATTGACCAATCACAGTGCTCGAAATCTACATTACAATCAGTATAAACAGTGTGATTGGCTAATTCACTGTTCGCTCTGTTCCATTTAGCGCATCTTTGCGTCCTCCCTTTAAAATAAAATGTAGTTCAAAACAATAATAATTCATCAAGCACATGAATGAATGAACTACGCGATAACTGGACGGCAGGCAATATATCATGATCTGCGAGCGAGCGACCGCGTCGAGTGTCAGCTCGGCTTAATAGCGCCGGACGACGACAGAGCTGAGCCGCGCTTAGGAATTTTAATTTATTTTTAAAACCCATTAAACTGGCATAGTTTCGTAAATGTGAAATGGCAGTTTAAAAGATTAACCAAACAATAATTTATCCACAAAATGATGCCAACAATGCTCATTTCATGGCGGGAGTTAGAGCAATATTCGACACATTCCGGTGACAAGGAAAAAATGAACTACGCGATATGGCCGGATATAATGTCATATCTACACTAAACGCACAACACTAAATCGAAGAACACGACAACATCTTAGACAATAAAACCTCCGCTTGTTTATTTCCAATTTCGAAAACACAAACAACTAAAAAGCTGTGCAATTTAATTTTACTATCGTAAAGTACGCCCTTTGTAACTTACTTTTTTAGGTAAACAATGAATGAATAAAAATAAAATAATTTTGGAAAATGTCCAGTGCATTTGGAGTGCACAAGTGCATTTAAGCGTCGTCTTCCCACGGCCCAGCCAGGATTGCGGGCATCGAGCCATTTATAGAATTAGGTCGCATTTCTATGCACACGGGGCACAGACACTGGGATAAGTGCGGTTACTGCACTGGATCTAGACTGGTAGCTTTTAATGTTTGTGGGGGTGATTGGATGGATGGATATTTGAAGCTCTTTTACGCAAAGACGGAGTGTTACCCCGCGCACTAGGCAGCCTGGCTGCGCAGCTGGACCGCGGTGGCCGAAATATTTGAGCAGTCAGTTATAGCAGCCAAGTGCGTATGACGTACACTGTATGACATGCAGTATTGGCGAAAACAGGCGCATTGTAATGGCTGCCGCAACCAGAAGTTCGTGGCTGTTTATGTGCGTGGACTTCCATCCAACGTCGTAAGTTCGTCTGGCTGCCGCAGCATGGCAGCCTAGTACACGGGGGTGCTTAGTCTAGCTAATCCACACCAAAAATCTGTACACGCTCAAAATTAAAGTATTACAATAAATATTTCATCCCCACGTTGAAAATATCAAATCGATGGAGGTACGTTCATTCTAGGATTAGACATAGACAATTGTCCCAAACACATCTATAGCATATGTCTGACTTAAAAATCTTTAAGTTGAGTGAACAGTAAATTGAATGGAAAAATATGAGATACCCTTTCGATATTTTTTTTGATTCCTTAGCATATCGTAATTGACGTACGACATTCCCGACTGATTGATATTCTGAAAACATAGCTCTGCACGCTAGAGTAGTACCCACACGTTTTCATTCGAGATAAATATAGAGAGGGCATCGCCGTTCAATTTCAAATCTCTGTACTTACATACGTGTTACGAATAACTGCGCAACACATGTCGAATATAGATGAGTGATTAATATACTGTATCAGATTTTCACCGATCTATATCACAAGGTGGCGAGTTCGAATCCCACCAGGCGAAGTGAATGCCTGGGGAGCGGCCGTGCTCCGATTACATCATGTCGGAGTTTGTATATATGTCAGCGATGTAGAAAACTTCGATAGCGTGATTCAGGATCATGTGGCGCCATCTCTTGACAAGCGGCAGAAGTCGCCACATCAGCATTAAACAAAAAAGGCAACGAAAACAAACATACAAAGAAACTTACATCCATTCGATAACACTACTGTAATCCTTTATTACTAGCCATAAATAATGAACTGTCCGTAAACGAAAAAAAGTTTGAACAAAGGGCCAAACCTTTTGATTGTAAATCTGATTTATCAAAGGGTCAACTTTGTTCAGGTGGGCCATAACGAACCTGAGGAGAGTAATGAGGTGGACAGCAAGACGAGCGGATTAGCGACAAAGGTCGGACCACAGATATAGACCTAAATAGATAACTTAAGCACCCATCAGTATTAAGACCCAGCGTCCGTTTTTTAATGTTTACTGAGACAAAACAGAACGGTTTAGTGATGGAAAGGCTAATCCAAAGTACTATTACGTATAACATGACTTATTCGGTTAATATTCATCATTATTTGAAAAAATTTGCCTCATCGCATGTGATAACCATGCGATGAGGCAAAATGGTCGCCGTTGCATATGGATATGTGGGTGATGTTGCCCGTATCCATAGTGTCGTCCAAGCCGACAATGCGTTGGGCATTGCTGACTTAAGAGGGTGTTCTCTTTTTACTTTTTACTTTTACTTCTTCACCATACATTTGCGTGATCCATTTATATGTATATCTATGGGTTAGATGGAACAAAGGGCGCGATTCGGCGACCCCCGGACCCTGTCCAGGACAGCCGTCATTAGGCACGCATAATCCATTAAGCGGAGTCGCATTCGTCTCCTGTGATCCGGCGGACAAATGAACGGATAGAGTTCGGCAGTTAGCCGGATTATCGGGCTGTGAGCGATCGCCGCGCTCTGTTATCGTATATGGACAGGTATGAGGTTAGCATTGTTTGAAATGATAACCGTGTCAGTAGGCGACGGTGACCACGTGACCATCAGCTAGCCTGTCTGTCTGTTTGCTAGCTCTACTTATAAAAAAAAGGATATTACCGTATGAAACGCAGAATCTAATTGTGACTTTATACCTACATGACTAAAGTAATATGAAATGCTTTGTCCTGAACGACTGAGGGATCAACGCACAACTTACTCGTAAACCACTGATCGTAGCGACCTGAAACTTGGAGGGTGTGTTTTTTGTATGACGTAACAGTTATTTAAGTAATGCATCCTATAGTAACGTAAGATTTATTTATAAGCAACCACTGTTCAAAATATTAAAATTTGCAATCCTTAATCAAACCTTCCTAAGTCTTCTTGTAAATGTCTAATTTTTAATTATCTTTAATTCTTAATAACTGGTACTGGTATTCGTACTGTAAACGTCAGTCATTAATATATCATTATGTCTGTCGGTCTTGACATTCTCCCATACTAATAGCAGCTCGACACGATTACTATAAGAAACTGCGACAGTTCATTGCTCGAGTCCCTGAACTGTAAACAAAAAAAAACAATCAAACGTTACGTTTAATCAAGCCCAATTCCGAGACAATCGATCTTACTTCAGTCTTACTTCCAACAAGTTGGCGCGGGCTGGCACTACAATAACGATCTCCAGTTAAAAGCGAGTGGCCTGAAGACTGGTAATAGACTCATCAGGTGGATGGCGCGCGGCCAAGTGCCCTCGCCACGTCGAGTGATCCGTCCTCCACTGTCGCTCCAGAAGTAGCCACTTTGCTAACAGTTTCCACAGTAACATAGAGTGACGAAATTTGTTTAGAAGTTCAAATATTGACTGCGACCCTTTCATGGCCCACCGTTTCGCACGAATCTCGTCCCACAGCAGGGGATTACACACCACCTACTGCGATTGGTGGAGAAACAACTAGAGCGTGACGAAAAATTGTAATTTAAAATGTACCTATGTGGGGCAGCGGTGATAGCCCAGTGGCTTAGAATTCGACATCGAATCGAGGGGTTCGGGTTCGAATCCCAGTGGCACGCACCAATGACTTTGTAAAAAAGTTATGTGCGATTTATAAAATTAAATATCACCTGCTGTTACGGTGAAGGAAAACTACGTGAGGAAACCTGCGTGCCTGAGAGTTCACAAAAAAAATGTTCTCAAAGGCATGTGAAGTCCACCAACCCGCAGTAGGCCAGCGTGGTGGACGGCGGCCTACATCCCTCTCATTGTGAGAGGAGACCCGACCCTATAGTGGGTCATTAATGGGTTAAAACAAACAACAAACAAAATGTATGTAAATATCATCTAATGTCCATCACGCTGGCGCAGTATGAGTTGGTAGGCTTCACATGCCCTCGAGAACATTATGGAGAAGTTTCATCATTTTCGCTTCCGATGTCTGCCTACGATCTTCTCAAGCTGAGCGCTTCAAAGTTGAATCCGACAAAACTTTAAAGTATTTCTCATATTAGTTCATAACTTTTTTATATTACTTATATCGTGTTTTAAGGCATTAGGTGCATTTGAGGTTTTGAAAAAGTAATTTAATTCTTTGCAATTGATTTACATACAACTTACGAAACATAATATTATGTTTCCAATCTCTTTGATACTTGAAGCATTAAATGAGCTATAATAAATGACAAATTGGTGGTTCACAAGCTCTCCAACGTAGAGTTTGCTCTGCTATTTGTCGCTGACTGACACTTTCGCCTTTTGGCTGATTTATGTTAGGCTTAATTAGTTCCAAGTTTGTAGCGAATGATTTATTGTTATGGCAGGTTACAGATATACGTAGGGTTCTGTGTTAAATTACTTGAATTACAATAATGCCCTAAGGGCCCTGATTCTGTATGACCATTCACACTCGTATCGCGGCAATATCGTGTCGTACCCGTGATGTAAACTCAAAAAACGCTAAAAGTCAACTATCGTGACAATCTATTGTGTGCCTTATAGAAGACATTAAGGTTCCTTGTCGCGCCGAGTTCACGAAATCACGTACGGTATGGTGTCACACGATTTCTGCACGAAATCTTTTGGGTCATATAGACTCTGGCCCCTGATCAAACCACCCCTAAAAAGCCGCGCCGACCAGGCCACGTGTTGCTCCACTGGTAACAGAACCGATGCATTAAAGCGCCATTAACTCAGCGCCTCCGTGGCACTCCAGCAGGTGGGTGGCAGGCCGCCAACGCGCACGCCGCAGATGATCAATTACGGCTTCAGTCCAAATTAAGCCTGGGAAAGTGAGCCATCAATCATACGCTGCAAAGCGTATACTTAAAGTTAACGGGAACAAAAAACATTTTTTTTTTCATTGTATATGAGAAGCAAGCGGGTATGCAAGTCGCTTCATGTTAAGTTACCATGGACAAATACCAATCCAGCCTTGACAGACGAAACCCCATCTCAGATTCTGAGATACGCAATTCGCTAGTAGCAACGCATATGCTTTGCAACTTGCTACTCATAAGGACTGAGATGTTTGCCTCAAATAAAGTACCTGTCAAAACACAAGTCATGAAGCATGGCGCTACCACTAATTAAATGATTTTAGACACAGTTTTATGGTAGTTAAATGTTTATTTGCTTCATAATTATTGACTGTAGAAAAATTTCGGATTCTGTATTGCTACAGTATGTACTTTTTGGTACATAAATGTTTATTACTTCATAATTTTTGACTGTAGAGCATAAACATTTCGTTTAACAGTTCAAGACTCTTTTTTCAGTTGTATAAGGTGCAAGATCAAGAGCAGTAGCGTAACAGATCGATTGCATCGCACGTTCCACGACAGGGGATCGTCCCGTCACGTGACGGCAAACGTGCATTTATTTCTTTACCTTTACCCTTACATTTACCCTTTCATTGTTTGCGAGGGGTTGGTGGAAGTCTTTTTATATTGCTCGCACAGTTAAGAAATGTGTTAAAGTATTATTTTTTAAATATACGGTTATGTACTTAAAGACTACTGTGTATAGGAAGATAAAAATTAGTTTTGGAATAATGGTTTTTATTTATAACCTGATAACCGCAAAACAGGCTACCAAACCTTTAACCTTTAACCTTTGGAGAAATAGACCAAATTAAGGTCAGGGCGACGTCTGCTGGGTGGACTAGTGGTTTTAATAAATAAAAATAATACTGAGGTATGTACATTAACTAAATAAATGAATTCTAAACACTACATGCCAAGTAGTGAATATGAAATAATCAAATCTAAATAAAAAGAAATGATCGTATTTAAAATATGTGTACCGATGAACTTTCATTTGTTTATAATAACTCCTTAATATTTTCATACCTAAAAATGGTAAATATAGATTGATCTAAATAACATGTAATAACTCTATACCTATATTAGTGCAAATAAACGTTTTGTCTTTTTCTTTGTCTTTGTCTCCACGCCCCACGGTCGGAGAACACCCGGAGGTCACGCGTACACGTGGCGGGACCCGTGCACCTGCTTCTTCACTTCTCAACTCATTGAATTTGCTTGGAGAACATAAAAGGTTGAACGACAATAGGGCGGCGTTTAAACTTCCATTCGCTGGCGGAGTCAGAATCGGATTCGGAGTAACAGACACGTGACGGGAATTGAGTGCTTGCTAACAGAATGACTTGAGAAGGAGACTTGACTCTTGACTTGATAGAGATAATAATAGGGTAGGTACAGGGCAGTATGTTAATCTCCTTACGAATTAGTATCAGCCGGGTGCACTTACATCAATCTCGAGGCGTCTTCACCAAGACGACAACGCTTACACAATATTCAGAGGCGGCCAACCGACCGGCCATTTAATAATGCATATGCAATACCTTCTTAATTGACTTCCGGGATCTACATAACTGCCTATTGAATCGTGAGGGCAACGTTGATTACCTTACCGCAAGGCTGCCTATTGTAAGCTAGACAATTGGGATGACAAGATCGATTAGGATTATCGCGCCACAGTTCACGTTATGCGCTCTATTAAAGACATCATCATTATTTGGTGGTAGTTCCGCCGTATCTCACTCGAAGGTACCTTACCGGCACCCTCTGAACCCTTAGTAAAGCATCATCCGTAAATTCAAAGATTCAGAGTCTTGAGCATTGACTCAGGAGCATTGTCTTTTATTCATTGTCATAGAGCACAAATTGTTACATTAAATTATATTTTACATTACATACATATTATATTATAGTATATCATACATTCGCTTTTGGTGCCCCTCAGGCTATCGTAGACCGGGAGAAAAAAGCGGGCGGAAAAAAACTCCCAGCGCTCGTTTGAAATCAATTATGACGTAAGTTTAGTGCAGATTTTCGACCGATCAAGTGAAGTTATGTCTTGTAATTCGATTGGAGAGGTGTGGTTAACGAATATAGGTATATTTAATACGATATATTGTATCAGGCGTTACTTTGCGCTAACACAACTTAAATATTTAATACGAAGCTAATACAACTTAAATATTTAATACGAAGTTTACTCCACGAAAGCAAGCAACAGCTTAGTAATAATCTTATAATTCTTCCCGTTTTGTGATAAAACCAAAAAACTAACATAAAACATCAAATATTGCACAAATGAAACGGATACAAAAGACTCACAAACGAACGGTAGTCGCTTTTAAAAGCGGGTGAAACAATAAACGAATACTGTGTCAGCACCGCCGCCATTACCGGACACTAATTGAAAACAAATAACCATAGAGACATTATAGTAGAGCAGGGAAGTCAGGCTTCGAACTGTCCTTCGGTTAAAAAGAGAGAGAAGATTGCCGTACCTTCTCTTCTCGCGCATGTGCAATTAGCGAGAAACAAGTTTAGGTATTGAAAGTGTTTAATGCGCATGCGTGAAGCGCGCGAATGCACTAAGTTCTTTAATGCGCATACGTTAGTAGAGAGACAGATAGGGTACCATAATCTTATATCTCTTTCTAAGTGTCGGATATTTCCACTTACAGGAGCCGTATGTCTCCCCTACTCTACTATAATATCTATGCAAATAACCGACACTGTGCGGCCAACATTGGCTCTTTCCTCACGAGGACGCCATGGCGACGTCGCCATGGCGTATGGCTCAGGCCGCACAGTGCTCAATATGCAAATCTCTGACATGGATATTCAAATGCGTTCCCGCGGCATTTGCAAAAGGGATATTAGTAGTTTTTTGCAAAAAGGCTATTAGTCGACACACGTTGGCGCTGTTACGGTTTGAATGGGTATCGGAACGTTTAATCGATTTCGGATACAGGACCGTTAATCACCGTGAATGATATTGACAATGTTTGTCGATACCTATTTTTCAACGCTGATGTTGAAATAAAATGAAAAACGTTTGTTTGCACAATACCTACCTATGGGTACCTACTTAAGATAACTACTTTTAGATATGCGAATCAAAACAATGAGAATAAAAAATATTTTAACTCACACTGCACTTAGTAACATTAAAGTAACTTACAGTGAAAAACGGCACGATAAAACATTAATTTAAGTTTCGCAATTGCAACATTTATTTTCACTGCTTGCTACTTCTGGGCAATTCACATACTTATTGAATTTATAAATTTATATTTTATAAGCAGCTATCTTTATGAAAACATAAATTTTAGCCGACTTTTAAGGGTTTTTGAAGAATCTCTTAATACATGTATTTAAAGCTTTACGACCAGATTTCCGTGCAAACTTTTGAACTTCTTCGAAAATCCACTATAGCAACTTTCGGTACGTTTAGCAACGTATCAAAGTTTTATCTCCATCAGCTGAAATCTACGCAGAGTACCCAGTCTGGAATGCTATTTTCCATACGTATTGCAGATAAATATGCCATACTATAATTGGATTTAAACGGACTTTGAAAGCTGACTCTACCTACTGACTGTATATTGCTTCAAACAAAACTATAGTATAAAACATAGGAAAAGGAAGTTGATAGAACGGCTATGATGGGCCGGGCTGGCATACTCCTGGACTAGCACATAATAGCTCATTATTATAATAGAATGAGCTCTCGACTGTAAGTGTGCGTGATAGAATAAGTTTAGGTCTTGAAAGCCGCCAGCTGCGCTAGCTACAGTGGATTCGGAGCAAACATGTTATTATTGCCGTTCTATTTATTCCTTTTCCTATGGTATAAACAGTAAATAGCTCTGGTAAGCTGCGGAAGACAGTTCTTTGATAACAAAGGAACAAGCGATGCTATAAACTGATTCAGCCCGCAATGGAACTTTACTCCACCGTTTGCAAATGCTGTCAGATCGCTGTTGGTCGTTAGATGAAATGCATCTTAACTCCAACTCGAAACAGATTCCTAGTTTAATCTATTTTGTGCTCATATTAATTAACGGAACTTAAACAGCCTTTTCAAATTTCGTGGGCGCCTTATATGCTTCCTTTATGTATAATTGCATGTGATTTGGACGCGCCAGGCGTGTCGTCGGTACTGTTAATGAATTTTGCAATAACCCGCTAGTCGTGGCACTGAACAGCACCGAATGTTTATTAAAACATAATGTGACGACTTCACTCCGTTGTCAAGAGATGGCAACACCGGAATCCTGAATCACGCTATCGAAGTTTTCTATACAGCTGGCATATATAGAAATATAACGTAATCTTATTTGCTATTTTAACATTTCCCTATAATACTCGTGTGATAATCATAAAAAGACACGCTAAGATTGTTTGCCAAATTGGACAACTGTAAAATATGGACTATAGGTACTGCGGATGCGGATGAATGTAGAATGTATAATTTATCTGTATGACTTTCATTAAGTGTGCTCAAATTGTGCCTGATAATGAATAAAAGCTTTTGAGTTTGAGTTTGTGACCCTACTATAAATATGATGTTTAATCTGTGTTCAATTTTATTCGTATGAAAGAAAAGTACATACAAGTAAACCAATACAACATCGTCGTAGGACGGGGATTTAAACTTCATTTCCGTGGCAATTTCGTCGCAATAAGTGCCGCAGAACTTTCGTCCCCGAAAAGTTTTTAACAAAAAGTCCAAGGATTTCTGCCAGCATTCCAACAGGCATCTTTCTCTCTGCAATCCGTTTCATCAAATCAATATACAGTGACCTGATTATATGAAGGTGTTATATTGAAATTGAAAGATAAATGCGTCATTACTAATGTTTCCTGTATGTAACTAACCCCAAAATGTGGAATATTTATCAATTACTAGATAAGCTCTGTAAGCAACAGGCCATTAATGGCCCGTATTATAATTAATAGATAGGTTAATGATATCGCCGAGTATTGCAAAAGATATTGCAAAAGATTAGGGTAGGTAAAAGATTAAATTATATATATATCACTATACGGTAACGGTGAAGGAAAACATCGTGAGGAACCTGCATGCCTGAAAGTTCTCCGTAAAGTTCTCAAAGGCGTGTGAAACCACCAACCTCTAAAGCGTATAAAGCCAGCGTGATGGACTAAGGCGTACATCCTTCTTATTGTGAGAGGAGACCGGGCCTTGAAGTGGGCCTCAATGGGTTACAGGCAGGTAGATACCCTGCCTAAAAATTTAGATTACATTCAAGACCCTTTTACTTTAACCTGACCCGAATTCGCGCAATCGAACATGACTGTTAAGTATCGTTGGACCGTTTTCATTTCAATCGTCTTTTTGAACCTAAATCACCCTTTTCCTAAAGCATTACAACTCACTGCTTTCTACTTTAAATCTAAACTAGATCTATGAATCAATCAAGTAGATCTATAACAAACCAGGTATATAATCTATCAACATCAGCAATTTTTTTGGCGAGAGATGTAATTATTGATTTCATCATCCTACTAATATTATACGAGTAAATATGAAAGTTTGTGGATTTTTGTTACTCTTTCACGCAAAAATAGCTGAACAGATTTGGACGAAATATGGTGCGCACGTAGTTTATAACCTGGATACTTATTATCCCTCTATGGCCCAAGTTCTAAAATCCCCGCGGTCAAAACCGCGGACAGAATCTAGTGTTTTATGAGACACACCATAACGTCCTTCAAATAAGATAACTCATAGAAATACGGAAGAGGCATTGTTTCGCGTCACGGAGTGCTGGCAGGTGGCTGAATTATTCACGCCTTCGAATAAAATATTTTCTGAACATCTGTTGAGATTGAGGTATGGGTTAAAGAGTAAAGAAGAAAAAAGAAAGCGCATGAACCATAAGAATTCGAATTGAACTTCATTTAGTAGTAGACGTATGTAGCTACTTACAAAATATAGTGCCAAGTTCCTGTGTGAGGCGGGACGTAGATTTACTACCTACGATATTTTATTAAGAGCGAACGTCTTTGTCCTCATGAGTAGCAAAGCAACCGCACACAACTTCTGATAGGATTTCTTCTCTATTTGAGGTTGGATGTGGTTTGCAGTGATGCCTTAACATCAGGTGGCCTGCATGCCTTTTTGCTACTCAATTGCTATAAAAGAAACTCCGCGACATTACGTGTAGATACTTAAGAAATCGCTGTGAGTAGGTATTCGATATTCGATGGGGAATAAATATTGCAACATTCAACAGGAAAGAGTGACAGGTTTCATGCAAGGAAGTGCTCGTATGTCACTAAATAATTCGCGCCATTGAATAGTGTGATGTTTGATTCCTCTCAGGTGCCAGTCACAGATTTTTTTATATTATTCCATCAATCCTTTCTACTTAATGTGGACGAAGGACTGATGGAAAGAATTGAGTCTTCCGTAAATGCAACGTTGGTCGTTCCAGAAACTTCTACTGTTTACTCCAATGCCTTGTGTATATACTTACGCAGTTTCGTATAGGGATCGTATAAAATATAAATAATAATGATTGACGTTTACTAAATGAATACTTTGACGACAGTGTTCGTGTTCACGGTACGGGAAAATTTTATTATTTAAATTACCCTACATTGTAAAGATTTAGTGTACAATATTCTCTGTGTAATACCGCAAGAAGAACGAAATTTGCTATCAATTTTCCGCAGCCATTATTATAACTGATGAACGGTCTTTAGTTGGCGTGACGCTCTCGTCATCTCCATCAATCATGTCCACTCTCGATTGACGGAGCTGATAAAGAACATAAAGTCTGGACAGTTTATAACACATTATAATTCATACAAAACACATTAGTGAGATAAGTTTCCACCGAAGATTGATGAGTGACAAAACAGAGCATACATTGCAATGCAGAGCAACGGCTTGCATCTTTTAGCACGTGTGGTCTCCGCAGCCAAACAATCTGTACAAGTCCTTCATGAAGAACGGAGTACCAACCTTCGAAAGTTGTTAGTACTAATCACATGCAGGTTGTTTCTCCTGTTGTTAAAGATCGCGTCTAAACTCTAAATCAACCAAACTCAAAATCTCTACTTCATAAAGATCTGGATTTTGAAGGAATGCACGTTGCTTCTGATATAGCCTGATATTTAAAACGGTACCCGCTAATGTGAACCAACCACAACCACAAATCGCAACTTTCTGTTTTTACGGAGAGTAATGGAGGTGACGGACCACCATACCTTCGTTCAGCTGAATCTGTAGAACGTGGTAGACTTCTGCGATTTGCGCGAGGAGATTGGTACATGCTAGGTCATATGGGTAAGTCCATTTAGACGTAGCTGTGAAACAAGATAATTTTTACTCCTGTTGCTACTTACTCATTTACTATAAAAAGAGTATTATCGCCGAGCAAACAGGTCGTGGCGCGCGATAGCCGCTATCGGGCGATAACTAGCAATTACCACAAGGAAAACACTTCAGTTCCCATGTCTGTGCACTCCGACACTGTCCGCACACTGGCAACATCGTTGTGTGGCCGCCCCGAGTGGCTGCTCAGTGAAATTATCCTGAATTGAGGTCAACTGCTACTGCTATTCAGAGTAGGCTTTTGATGGCATTGTTTTAATATTACAACCTGATTAAGCTTGTATTTACACAGATTTGGACATCAAAGCATATAATGGTAATTTAAATAAAACACTTTTACCAGCCAAAGATGATAGAAAGCCTATCTCATAGGCTTTCCATATGACTGATTTTGAAAAATAAATGATATAATTATTTCTATTGAGCCAGCGGAGTAGAGTATGCTCTCGATTTCCTGTGATGTGGGGAAAGACCCATGTCCATTAGTGGAACATAAAAGGTTTGCAGCCAAGTAATATTGGCCTAGAACCATTTACTATTCAGATAAATTTATGATTTAACGTTTAGCTTCTAAATAACAACATAAAACTTGTTGTTAACGAAGCTTTAATCGCACAACTTAATCTACTTAACAATTCATCACCACAACTTATCCTGAGAGCTTTCCAAAACAAACATACTCGTATTATTCGAACTGAAATAACATTCGAAAGCGTTAGTTTAAAACTAGATCCCTTGTATAATTCAATTCAAACTATAAACCGTAGGGCCGCGCCATTCGATAACTCGTAATTTACACGTACGGTGGCGTGGAGATATTTTAATGCGGCTTTAAATGGGATCCTATCGATTTAGTACTTCTATATATTTTCTCTATATTGCTGGAGTTTTTTTAAATAATACATTAGTCTCAGACAATGCAGTTCCTACTTGATATTGAACATGGTATTCGTTGGCAAATCTACGCAATACAAAATGTAAAGATGGCTGCAACCGTTTTATGGCCTCTGGTGGGCACGGGTCCCACAACAAGCTTGGAGCATACCGAGCATACTCCACCACGTTGTTTTAACGCGGATTGGTGGAGAAATGGGCTTGTGGCCAACCTGTGTCGGATGTTTTCAAACCGCCCATAAGGCCTCCGACAAGGTTTAACGACTGCTGTCGTAGCGATAACATCGGGGACCGACGGTTTACCATGCCCTCCGATACATTTTCAATCGTTTGCGATCTACTAAAGCAGCAGGGCCATGTCCGGTAAAGTAAAGAGATATATTTTTAATTAGTTTGAAGTAGTTTAATTAGTTTTCAATTTGTTGAAATTCGTCAAGTACAGATCGATGAACACCTCAGATTTGCACTTGATTGTTAAACGACGATGCTCAAAGGCTCTTCAGACGATTACCCAAATATTCGAGAATGGGCCCTTAATTCTTATTTTCCTTTCATCCGATCGCAAGGTGTCACCCGTCAAGGGCCCAATTAGGTCTGAAAGGGATCAGGTGCCACTCTCGGATGATTTACTCGCACAATGAAATTAAGCCAAAATCTCGCATTCGGAATTCAACCTGACGAAAGTTGTTTGATATTGAAATTGTTTGAAATTTTTGTCTCTCGTAACTTTGTGAAAAGGTTTTTTTAGGGGAAATTAAAATACAGTGTTTGGTCTCGAACTTCCTTCCTTCCTTCCTTTCAGCCCTTGGTAGTCCACTATTGGACATGGGCCTCCCCTAATCGACGCTACTCTCCCTCCTGGGCCCTCTGAATCCAACGGTTTCCCGCTGTCTTCTTCAGGTTGTCAATTCATCTGATGGGAGGGTCTCGAACTAGAAATGATTTAGGGTAAAGGGCATAACATTAACTATCAAATAACACTTTTTCATCTCTTTACTTACATAATTTGGGTCCAGAGAAATCGAAATTTTCCTATGGACCCAAATAAACGAATACAAAATTAAAATGACAGCCATTTAAATAGGAGAGGGGCTAGACCCTGTATGGGTCGATGAAATTGGTCTATTTTATGCACTTGTTCGGGACCAAATACATTGTACTCGTATAATAGGGTGCTAAAAAGGATTGTTTTATTGATTGATTCAGCATGTACTATTCATTGGAGCACAGAGCTAACATTTTCTTCATAATAGTGCTAAACATTATTAAGATCGCATGGAGAAGCCGATTTCAAGATACTCGTATATAATCGCTTTAGGAGCCCTAAAGAGATTACTCTCCTTTTTTGTGTGTTAATGCTTATATTTGCCAGGTGTACATTTTCCCAAGTAAAACCCCTATTATTGTCCAAAGTACATATTATTATTATTATACTGTACCTACCTCCCGTGTTGTATGTACATTCTTACTCAAAGAGATACACAATCTATCCAAAAAAGAAATTCGAAAGAAAAAGAAAAGAAGGTTAGAATTTTAAATGTAAGAGAACTGCAGTAGTATTAGGAAGTACTAAGTCATAGCGGACGATCGGATCCAATTTAAAGCTGCATTAAAATATCTCGTTACGGCAGCGCGGCGCCAGCTCCGCGGTAGGTACGTGTAAATTACGACTTATCCGATTGAATTATAGAGGGGATCTAGTTTAAACTAACGCTTTCGAATGTTATTTATGTCGGAAAATGGTTTGGATACCAAAATATTTCATGATCAATACGTTCAATTAAAGCTACATCCATTTTATAAATGGTAGTGCTTTTGTAAAGCTCACCCGCGAAAGCATTTTATCGTTACCTTAATAGTCCCCCGTGAAGTTCTCGAAGCCACCACCTTTCAACTGATAACCAGCATTTTTGGGACAATATACAAACATACATAATACACAAACAAACCGCGTACAAACGCATCAATGCATTTGTATTCTTCATTTGTATTTGCACACTCTGTTAGTTCAAGAAAAGCGCAGACGCTTCGTGATACTACAGAATACACCTACTTATTCCGCTGACACTTTTAAGTAAACTTTCTCCATTTTGTTTTGGAAAACTAAACAGAACTACATTAGTTGAACGCTCGACGTTATTACATCGCTCCGGGGAGCATCTAGTTGGGAGTCAGGTCGCGAATGGAAAGTTCCAAACACATTACACAATCAGCTACACAGAGAGCCATACAAATCGGGTGGAGCTGTGTCGGTGCACACGGCCGTTGGTTTTAACGTGAAACGTCTATATCGGCGTCGTACACCGTGTCGCCCGGCCCTGATGCAAACTCAAGGACTTAGCAACGACCTGACTATATACACTAAATTCATGTTTCTAAGATGAAACGTTTTGTAGGTATTAAGGTCAGACGATATATAATAAGACCAATTCGTTACGTCTCAGTTTTCTGACATAGTACCCCGTGTGTGGTAACGATTTTAAAGACGTTTTACGTCCAAAGAAAGACTTTAGCAGAAGCGGTCGTCTTATTTCGGGGCGCTATATCTACGCCGCGTGGGTTTACAGGTCTCCACCTCCTCTTTACCTGAACATTCTTCCTAAGTGTACACTGTCCTAGGTGCGTCTGATCCCACTTTAAGGGCGGGAATGTCGGCACGAGGTCTTGCAGAACACCCGCTGAGGATGAAAATGCTGCTAGTCGGGGTCAATAAGCTCGAGTTCGCGAAAGAAAGACTTCTCTTCCACTACACTCTAGAATCCACTGTAAGAAAAAACCTTCGTAAAATATTCGGATAGGACGGTATGCATTGAGCCTTTCACAAGTATCCACTGATGGAATTTGGACGGAACGTGCTGGGAGTTTATTTCCTCCCGCTTTTTTCTCCCAGTCAGCAATAGCGTGAGGGGTGATCTAAACCGATATACGTTATTATGCGTGACGTTCATTTAGTGTCATTATCATCATCATGATCTTTTTGTGTATGTATGTGTGCATGTTGTTTTTCGTATACGCCTTTTTACTGACCGTATATGAAGATTTTTAATTTAAAAATGAGTACATATTAATGTACGATACTCACTCCATGATCTCGTTTCAATATTCACGCATCGGACACTTCTTTACTGCTCCGTCATAGTTTACACCGAAACTTAATACAAGAAAAGCTTCATTTTAGGTACAAAATATCCCGACAGTTCACCTTTCTTCTCTTTACAAAACTAAAAATGCTACATTTGCACTGCACCCGGAAAGTGTTCGCAGTTCGGGCACGCGGTATGCAACCAACATTAAAAATACCTCAGTGGACAAATGTACTGTAGTATTTTTGTTGGGTCACTTTTATTTCCTTTTAATGTTGTTTTCCGTCTACTTTTTCACTTGCGTCACTTGTTCCTAGTGTGATTTGTGAAATTTTAAACTTCTTTCGATTGCTGAATGGATGTTTGTTATTCTTTCACGCAAAATCTGCTGAACAGATATGGATGAAATTTGATTCACAGGTAAATTATAACGTGGATTAACATACAGGATACTTTTGGCGTTATCTGGGTAAAATTATTAAGTCCACGTGGACGAAATCACGAGCGCAATCTAAGTTTTATCTAAGTATCTGTAAGTCCAAATGCAGTATTTACAAACCTATGTACGAACAAACTTCTCAATCTCAATCGAATTGCAAGATTTTTTTACCAGTATCATCAAAAAAGTACATATTCAGGCTTTACTCTTCGCAAGTGAAACCGTGAGCAAAACCTGTATTGTATGAATACAATCTGAAAACTAAAAGAGTAAGCTTAAGAAAGCTAAGTCAGAATCATCTCCGGCTGAAGATGCTTAAGCCATAATCTGCCAAGTTTTGTCCCTTAGTTATTCGCTGTCTCTTTGTTCAGTAAAAATGTTACGTAAAAAGGAACTTGCTAGCATTATAAAAATTGTTCTTACTCCGCACATAGTTTTTAAACTGAAAACTAGAAAAGAACAAAGAGAACATTTAAAGAACGATAATAGACTGTTGAAAATATTGATAAAATCAAAAGATGTTTCAATACTTCTGCTAAGAGAAACTTTCTATGACTGAAAATAGTGAACAAGTCCACAAAAAGTTCAACAATATAGCCACCAGCTTTTAAAAACTATAGATCATTCGTTTATTTAAACACATCACAGCAAATTGCCTCACCTTTAATTAAAACCGCTCAACATAACATATTCTGCTTACAAACATCTCATTTGCTTTTTATTCAACATTGCAGTGCACTGGCCGTTGTTATCACAATAAAGGGCGATGAATAAGCAACGAATCCCCGAAACTTGGTAATGCAAAGCAAATTTACTACGAATGCTATAAAATAACCGCCACCCGACGTGTAGGAGGTTTCTCCGAAAATAGTCCAGGTCGGCGGCCGCAAACTACGACCCGGGCGGTGGTTTAATACATTGTTAATTGCTTTAAATGTGTAACCTGTACCCCGGACTCCTTAAATATTCTGCTAACGAAACCTTCGTCTATTCTCGGTGGAAGTTAAAGAAGTTTTCGCAGAGCCGCTAGGGGTTCGGTGCGATTCTGTTGACGTTTGCGTCTTGGGAACGGTATTTAATGTTCATTGTGAATAGCTGTCCCGGGCTCCCGGCTCACTACGTTCTGCCAAATATAGGAAAATGAAATCGCTTAATAAAAATAGAAGTATAGAATAAAAAAAACTTTATTGAGCGGATAAATTGAATGGGTTGCATCAGTTAAGTGCCCGTCGTAACAAAAAAACACAGAATATAAGTTAAAATTGTAAATATGTAGTTTAAAACATAAAATTAAATGTAACTTAAACCTTATTACTCGAATAAACCTTGACCCCGTTGTAGCTCTGAAAACGCTCGCAGCTGACTCCAAATCCGCACCAATTATTACGTGATCCAGTTGTAAGAGGATGAAACAAACGAATCTAAGAAGTACAACCAGACATTGGAGCCAAGGAACACTGCTGCAACAGACATTTCAACGAGCAACGAGCCTATTGTACCGGTGCTCATTGGGGCGAAGTTATTCTGGCTCTGAGTCTGACTGCTAAGCTCTGCAAAGTCACTATTATTGCGGTTATAAACTCGTTCCACTAGTCAGTTGAAGAAATTAAATTGAAACGGATACTCAAATGTGAATTCGAAGTTTATTTGAACTACAGTTTTCTCTTAAGTAATTTTTTTTATATATTGGAATTGAGTAGCAATTAAGGCATACAGGTAACCTGATGTTAAGTGGTCACTGCGGCCCACGGACACCCACGTCCAATATTAATGAGGATAGAAATCTTATGTTACATCGTAGTTCATACGTGGGTGTGTTACACTAATGAGGACTATGTTCGACTTGACAGATATTCTTTAAAAAAGCAAAAAAGCAGAAAAACCACCACCATTAATACGTTTGTTCACTTTCTTCGACGACATCTGCCGGAACGTTGGGCGAAGGAATAAGCATGATGACTAATTTTCAAAATCTCTTCTATGATATTCAGAAGTTTTAAGTACATTTAAATTTTAAGTTTCATATTCATTCCAAAATGCTCGCCCGTGTCATGGCGTCTGTCATTACGTCACGGCTCAGTAAAAAATGCAGAGATCGCGTATAATATGCTTACGAAAAAAATGACGTTTACTGAGACGTGACGTAAATTGACGTAATTCGCTCTGATGGGTGTTTAAGCTATCATGGCGGATTGTTGTATTTTGTAGATTTATTTTAGCAAATAAATTATTAATCTCGACATTAATAAGAGAATAAATACATGTTTCAAAATCTTTGAATCCTATTTCATTAAATCAGATAAATATTTTGGCGATACTTGATTACTGTCATAATGCCTATTGTTGGAATCGAGTAAGTTTTCTACCTACAATCGTGTACTCGTAGCACTCTGTCTACAAACTTCGTAGCAGATGTTTCAACGCTACGACGTAGGTTCGATGCGGCATTATTGCTACGAATCTAAGAACACATCGAAGATTACCGTCTCAAAAGTGCATGACCTAGACCGAAATTTATAAAAGTCTGAGATTACCTGAAAAATGTAAAATGAAATGAAATCCATAGACTAAGGACAGTAACCGACATAGCTCTTAAAAAGATAGCGAACCGAAGCGAGCTGGCCACATCGCTCGAAGGACGGACAATACCCGGTAGGTATGAAATGTCTTCGAATGGTGACCACGTCTCGGCAAAAGGAGTACAGACCGCCCTCCGACCAGGTGAACTGATGACCTCAAGAAGACAGCGGAAAATCGTTGGATTCAAACGGCCCAGGACCGGGCGGATTGGCGTCGATTAGGGGAGGTCCATCGAGTAGTGGACAAGGAACGGCTGAAAGAAATAAAGAAAGAAGGTTTTCTTAAATACATATATCTAGAAGATACTCGTCACTATCGGACGACTACACAGAGAACATATTCTGTTCTCGGTCAAAGGCAAATTTATCAACATCAAGACAATAGTCCAGATCTTCTCTATAGTTTACAATAGTTATACAAGAACAACCCCTTAAATAGCGCCCTCGCTTGCTTCTTTTTATACTTATACCAACAAAGAATGTTTAAAATGAACGCTTGTCCTACAGAAGACTACACTAATCGCTATGCAGATTAAAAGAATGAAACCTGAAAAACTGAGGCGTTTCCGTTGAAAGGAAAAGCTCTTTCTACGATAAAACGCTTTATCTTTCCCCGCTCGTTGTTAACTTCTTATTATTTTAATAAAAATATGGTATTTCTTGTCTTTTAAACGCTAAATTCCTTCAATAGTTAAGTGTCATTTTTATTTTCAAACATTTTAAAATTGTTTGTGTAGCGTCAAATATTTTTTTTTTTTTCTAAAAATACGCATTGTTACGCCAAATTAGGTACGAATTAAAAATCTGAAATTTTTCACAAACTCGGACCGGCGGGTTTATATTTTACAACATCGAACAGTGTTTCTATACCTATTCCTTTCGTCTCTCAAAGTATTTTTTTTATTTTATTAAAAAAGAATAAAAAGCCTTTCAAACAGACCGCGTACTAATTCATCGCGCAACTAATTCAAATGTATTCTATTCGTGCCGTGCCGTTCGTCTATTTCTATTGCTACTCGCTTTCACAGACTCACCGTAAAAAAGGTTATTTGCAAAAACAGTTCTCTTTGCTTTAATACAGAAGTATTTTTAAAAAGGCCAGCGCATAGAAATAGAAAGTAAATAGAACGGGAACAGCGACATATTTGTTCCTAGTCCACTGTAGCTTACTACCACCAGAGCAAGGTAGCGGGGTGGGGTAGCTGACGCCTGCCGGCTATTTTACACTAATTTTACCCGCCAAAGCCAACGCAAACTAGTGCAAACGGTCGAGTGGCACCTTGAGAAATTGACGTGAAATTTTCAAGCTAACTCGCGGTCAGTGTTAAAATATTTTGAGAAAAGATGGGAAGCTAGTAAGGGGAAATACTCGTAGAACCAAATGGTATTCATTTGTATATAACTCTTCCATTATTCGCGTATTACCACAGTCGTGCGATAACGCGTTACGTGCTAACATAATAACAAATTTTCAACGCTCATTACACTATTGGATAAAAACCCATTGTAAAGCAGCATGTTCTTTATGTCTTGTGTTTCGACTGGGGGATATGGTTGCCGAAGATACTTTATTTGAGGCGAACATCTATGTAAGTCCTCATGAGTAGCAAAGCACCCGCATCCGAACTCAGATAGAATTTCTTCTCTATTTGAGGTTGGATGCAGGTGTCCATTAGCTGCAGTGACCACTTACCATCAGGTGGCCTGCACGCTCGTTTGCTATTCAATTACTTTTAAAAAACCTCAATAGAAAATCTCGTACTCGTACTGTACACCAAAAAAACAAGTTACACGCTTTAATAACTAGGTAAAAATAACTTAAAGAAAACACAAGACGAAGGGCTAGGGAGGGGGCACATCCGGTCCTCCCGCGCCGGAAATTGCGCTAGACATTGTTGTAAACGACGCCTAATAACGCACAAATGTAATTTTCCACGAAAAGCGTTGAGAAAAAACGTTATTGTTTTTTATAGACGGGTTTTAAGAATAGATGGGAACTTTTAATAGATACCTACTTTAATAATACAGCACAAAAAGTTTTCACTTGTGCCGGCACTCCCGGAGTGCAACCCGTTGTTTTTTAATCTTTACCATACATGACCTAGGTGTAACCAGCTCACTTGCAGCCTGAATCTAGGCTGTCGATTCGGATACAAAATCAGCTTTCGGCGTAACCATGGGGACCGCTAATCTACGCCGGCCATAAAGGTAATCAATACGTTTTCAATATCGACGCGCGTAAACAGCCCAAATGTATTGCAGTGTCATATAAAACGGCCATTACCACCTCTTTATGGAGGTTCCCGAGCCAGTAAAGATATGGGGCCCGTCATAAAAGTCACCATTGTGCCCGCACGCCACACGCGGAAGCCCCCTCGGTTCCTCGCAACACCCATCAAAGTAAACCCGCTAGAATACGCGTAAGGAACCTATGTTAGAATTTGTATATAGGTATAAACTTTAATGGTGCCAAAACTCGAACTGCTCCGTTCGCGTAGTAAGCTGTAAATTGTACCCAAATATTCACGTCACGTATTGCTATATAAAGAAGGAGGTTGTTTAAACAATTTGGATTCTCTCGCAATGAGCAGAACTAACACAAGAATCCGAACAGTTGTATACACCACGGCAGGTCAGAAGCCAGTAACAAGTGATCGCCCGCCAGCGACCCCATGCCATTGACATTGACACGCGCTGGCGCGGCGCCAGGCCGCCGCCGGGGCAGCCCCGCGCGACTCCCTCCACCGAAACACACCCTAAACCCACGGCAACTACGCTCCGTACACCGCACGCGGAAACTTTGCGCCGTTTCGGAAAACAATACACTGTAACCATCAAAAAAGGAAGCTAATAGAACGGCAGTAATAACAACTACAGAATGACTCTTTTTTGTACACCGAAAATACAGGCAAAAGGATTACAAGCAAATTATTGGTACAACAGGGCCGCCTTGTTGTTTATAAAGCAATTTTTCCAGGTCACTATAAAACTAAATGAATTGTTCATAAAATATGAGAAGGGACTTACATACATAACATACATATTTGTTTTGAATCCCCTGTAGTTAGCTCAGCTAACGGCATTCACGGTCCAAACTCATTCTATTACTCTCACCTGCTGTCGTTCATCACGAGATAGAATTAACTAATATGCGGTTAGTTTAACAGGATCGGTAGCCGTTCTATCTTCCTCCAATATCTATGACTAAAGCAGCCATCCCAACTCTCCGTTTACGGCAAATTGAACTCTATCGCCATCAAAATAAAGCGCACATAGAACGTTATTAACGAATGGGTTACGTGTTACTCAGCTCGGTCGACTGTGGGTAATAGTTCACGACATGTGGGTTTTACGGCGTCAGAGCGACTCATATGTGCGAGTTTTTAGACGTGGAACCAAGACCAACTAGGTCTTTAGTGCGAACTATTACTTGAACTTTCAGGTTATAGGTTATAAGTTCGGGATAACGTTTTATAGCGCACCATCATCATGTAAATGTCGTAAAAAAGTAATAATTTATAGCATTTTTACTAGGTATCGTTAGCAAGTTCACAGCGTTCGCGCAACATAAACATAATCGAAGTATCGGCATTCAATAGAACGCGACTAAATGGTAAAAAAATCCAATTCATACTCGCTACATAGCTATAAAAACTGTCGAAAACCGCGTTCTAACTTTAGCTTAAAACATTCCCATTGGATGTTTGGAACTTTCCGATAAAAAGAAATAATTTCAAAATGACTCACAAGCAAAAGTTTTATATTTCACTGCGCTGTTGAAAAAATAAATAAAACCTACCCTGCTTTTATTTTTAAATTGCTTTAAAAAAACTTGCAAATAAGTTTTAACTTACGCAATTATCTTAGGTCCCTATTATGTGTGTGATATCTTACCTGAAACAAACATACAAATTCATTAGTTTATAGTTCCCATCTATCTAACTATATAATTATCTAGATTAACTTCTTAATAAAACCACATAAAATATGACTACCATTCCCTATCTCTATCTTTGAATCCTTTGAAATCCTATTATAATATAATTATACTTAATATCTTACATTCAATCACCCTCCTTAGCTAAAGCTGGTTTACATAGAAGAACACGTAAATGCACTAATAGTTTTACATTTATAGGTTGAATAGGGTGGTGGGTGGACTTACCATAATACACTACATATACTTAGATACAATTTTGCGAAAAACGGAGAACACAATTATTTAAATTGTATACTTAGTCTGAATATGATTTATCGTCGCTAGCATACATTTGGTTTGCATAAAGCTAACATTTATCATCAAAAAAGACGACGGTAGAAAGTCAGTCACATAAATTGAAACTAGGTATATGTTATATAAGTCTCATAAAAATCTTGATCGAAATTATAAAACACCGAATAAACTGAATTGACCTTTAACGATATCAAATACCTAGAAATAAAGAAATATGAAACAAATGCAGCTATACAAGTTTTCAATTTAAATTATTAGAATGAAATATTATTATACTCTTCGCTGAAATTTTGCGAAAATGGTCGGGTGGTTGTTTGTTACTCTTTCACACAAAATCAGCTGCAAAGATTTCGATTTAATTTGTTAGACAGTTAGATTATAACCCGGATTAACTTATAAGATATTTTTTGTCCTTCTCTGGACCACGGGCTACTGTAAAACCATGCCATAAAACGAAAATTCGAGCTCACAATGCTTTAAACAGTAGTATTATTGTTACAGCATTAAAGTCAAAGGAAAAAGGTCGTTCATTTCAATCGCAAAGGTTTTGTTCACTTTTCATTCCTGTGCTCGCTGGAAACTTCGTGAAACAAACGCTAACTATTCGTAATAAGATCTTCTAGCTTTTTTGTTAACTCCTTTCCTGCAATAAAACTAATTTGAGTGGTTTTTATTCTGAGCCATTGCATAAATTTCTTCAAGGTGGAAAATGTAGACAACAACATCAGTCTTTAATTATTTCTATAAATCTTTTAAATATTCTTTACACTTTATTTTTTTAACGTAGATGGTAAGCGGAATTGTTTCTTCTTCTTGTTCGCCAGCATTTATGACGCCCGCCTCACCAAGGCCCCCCTACGCCACACTGTTTTTCAAACGGAATTGTTTAATGTCATTAAAATACTTTCCATTCCAATATTTCCATTAGAAAAAACGAATATAAAATACTAACCCATTTAGGTACACAAAAAGCTACATCTGCCTTATTATATGCCTATATTCGACACCAGTGACCCGTGCATGACCACTATCGTCAAAGTATTCGTACGGTAAACATCAGTATGTTATACGTCAGTCTGTCTTGACATCTAATACTAATGGCAGCTACATACGAGTACGATTACTATACGAAACTGCGTAAGTTCATGTTCAGTTCATCACATACAATCAATTCCTTGAACGTACTCAATACTCATGCTTTGACGTATTCATGCTCGGAGCACTGTTCAAACTTTTCCATTTCCCGACGTATCTAGTTACATAAGGCGAGGTACTTTGCCGGCATTAATCTACCAATGAGCAATTATCGAGCGGAGTGCTTCTTGCAGCCACTCCCAGTGACACACACACACATACCGACACAGCGCCGCAATTCCAAAGCATACTCACTCAGCCCATAGACCGAACGCCATTTATAGATTGAGCCTTTGATGACATCATCGTTTAAAAATTCAAAGGAATTCGTTTAAAATATTAATTTCTGCTCGGTATTTCTGTACGCGACGGAGTCAGAAGAAGGTGACCAACATAGCTCTCAAAGTTTCCAAATTAAAGTGGCAATGGGCCACACCGTTTGTAAGACTGACAACCGATGGGAAATAAAGGCCGCCTTCCGACCAGGAGGACTGACGACCTGAAGAAGACAGCGGGAAACCGTTGGATTCAGAGGGCCCAGGACCGAGTGGAGTGGCGTCGATTAGGAGAGGCCCAGGTTCAACAGTGAACTGCCAAGGGCTGAAACGAAGGAAGGATTAACTTCTGATTACACTGACAATAGAGAGCTATTCTTATAAATATAAATAATATTTAAGTCATTTAAAGAACAAGGTTACAATAACAGCTAAATTTTCCATACTATAGAACCGTCTGTAAAATATTTTGCTCAGATCTCTAATAATGTAATAATTTTGATTTTCATTTTTATTATGGTATACGAATCTGCTTTTCAGGTTTCAGGATATTCTTAAAATAACGTCGTGTAGCGTGTAGGCCGTTAAGAGCACTTAATAGTCTAGAAATCAGACCTGCTAACAAAGCATGTCTAAACCTCAGACTATTCCGTATAGAGCATTCCTCCCTCTACATTTTATAAGTAAAACCCACGCGAAGGGTACCCACAAAAGGTTACTTTGCCTGTTTGACTTACATTTGGAATTTTGGACATGATATGCGACACTTCTTCTCAGGTTCCAGGTTTATTTTATACGTTTTATATATATTATTAGGATACAAAAGGTTACGGCCACGTCCGCGCTCCGTACAAATTATTCTGCCGTTAACTCGATACAATGCTGTTATTGCCACGACTAGGGCTCCCACTTCCCATGATTCGTCCTAAGATTACAGCATCTGTTGGGATTCTTTTGGGATTACGGTCGGATTTTGGAAATCTCAGGGTCTTTAGATTTTTTGATTAGATAGAGCAGAATTTTTGGTGTGTTTTTAGAAGTAACAAAGAGTTTTCTCTTTTTATTATTACAAAAGGTGATATTATAAAAGTAGGGCAAGATTTTTCCTCCAGTATTTCTTGTTATTTGTATTTTCTGTTTAAAAATGAGGACAACGGACAATGCTATAAATATACAATGTTAGGATGCGACCTCTCACCTTTTGAAGCAATTTCGGAAATATGATTTTTCTACATTTGCTGCCATTCAAAATTGAGACACATACTCCGGACTTTCGAAATTGAAGCAAGATTGTTTCCGGACTTCGGAGTATTCCATCTGGTAACCCTAGCAGTAGACCTTGGTCGCCTCACCAGCCGCGAACCAGACTAAATTCATATTTAATGCCGTCCCTGAACCGCGGAGGTCGCGCCGACCTCGCGGCTCGCGGCTCGTGGCAACAAAAATACAATACGCCGTGATGCATCATTGAACACAGTCGATCAAATGCCACTTAATCACGCCGATGGCAATCAATTACAGGACCTTGCTCGAATTTAGGGTATTATGGATTAATGTGGAACAGATTGGACTGGTTGCTGGCTTAACTATCATGATTAAAGTAATTGGATTAATATTAACAAAGGGAAACATCGCGAGGAAACTTACTTGTCTGGAGGGGTCTCCAGAAAGGCATAAAAATATTTTAAAGGTTACAGACGTTTGCAGCCCGCCCAGAATGGCCCAGATCTATCGCCACCCTCATTTACGTTACGTGACCTTCAGGGTAAACTAACAATGTATCTAAATGATCCCTTGTACAAAAAAAAATCAAGGTCAAATTTTTCCGGGCAAATATGACCGGATTATTGATACTTTCGTTTGTGAGAAAATACACACGTCCAACTTAGAACACCTCTTATTGCGTCAGTGGTTAATGTTCAGAGTTATTATTTATTCTTGTTACTAGGCACTTGTTAATTGTAAATTCCTTTTGATGCCTGTCTTGCCTAAGCCAGCATATCTCTTCAGCGAAAGATCAGGAGCGGTAGAACTAATTGTGTGTAACAACTCGGATTAGACGTGACATAAGTATGTGCGAACATTATGTACGTTGATGAGTTCATAAAAAAAACCTCGATTTTATGGGTTGTCTTTCAAGTTAAAGAAACGAATTGATTTGAGAGAAATTTGGATATATTAAAAAGTAAAAATCGAATGGCGACCACGTTTAGTTAAAAGGAGCACAGGCCGCTCTCCTACCAGGTGAACTGTGATCTGAAAAAGACAGCGGGAAACCGTTGGATTCGGAGGGCCCAAGACCGGGAGGAGTGGCGTCAATTAGGAGAGGCCTAGACGGGGTCGCTTACGTTGACCTGTATTACCCATCGGTTGTCGGCCTTTTGAAATATGTTGACTTTTGATGAATGTTAACTGCATTATACGAAAACGAAATAACTATTATAACTTTTTGCCGCCATACTCATAGCAACGAGCTCGAAGCTAGGTATAACGTCGAACCTGTACCGAAAATTTATTAGGTAATCCGTAGTCCAATACCGCGCGTGAAAAGGAAAGTATGACATTGACACAAGCTGGCACCACGCCAGGGTAGACTCCGCGCCACGAATGTCGATCCGTTCCAGTAACCAAGTAAGTCGGCAAAGCATACAACCTTAGATAGGGTTTTTTCTCTTTTTGAGGTTGGGTGTGGACGTCCATGCGCTGCAGTGACCACTAAACATCAGTTGGTCCACGTGCTCATTTGCTTCTCAATTACTATAAAAATATTGGGGATGGAAGCAATAACGGGTAAACTGAAGATGTATCAGTCTTGTGCCAATTTAAAGACACACTAACTATTCTCAGCTCACCGAGTGTCCAGCAAACAAGTCTAAGTAAGCAAAATTTGTGGTAAAAGAGTCGATAAAAGTCCATGAATAGTGCACTCAGCTAGTTGCAGAAGACAAACAACTCAGAACTCCCATCTTTTTATACGGAATCTTTGAAGTTCAAGCTATCACTTACCTATTTTCAGACAAGTTTATTACTTTTCTAATATCATGAGATGAATATATGTATGAAGGATGTGGTGAAATATCTTACATGCACTAAGATTTAACAAGTGATATTACCAAAAAGAAGTCATCGAATCTATTCATGTATAGTTACTTCAGAACATCAGTCTTAAGTGTGTATACTAGAATTTGGCCATGGCTTCATCCGCCTGGATATTAGAACTTTTTCCAGAATTAAACTATGTGCATACCAAATTTCATCCCAATCTGTTCAGCCGTTTTTGCGTGAGAGTAACAAAAATCCATCTATACATTCTCACAAACTTTCACATTTATAATAGTAGTAAGGCTACGGTTATAATGGGGCTCGTTGAAAACAATAACAGATAAGTCAATTTCAGAGAGTGTTGCTTCACGGTAGCAATCTAAAGCTCATATACCGACCAAATCCCAGAAGTCTCCTAAATAACTGATGGCAAGCGAGCGCTCGATAAAGCCACCGTCGGCCACAGTTCACCGGTGTTCCCCAGAGACCGCGAAAGCGCTTATCTCTGCTTGTTCTATCTCCATTATCACCCCATTATTACTTCGCAGCGAACTTCCGCAGCGATAAGCCACTGTACATTCTATATTTAACTCTTGCTGTACAACTTGCAAGCTGTCGGTTCCTGTTATGATTGTTTAGACATACCAATCCACATCGGAGCAGCGTGGTGGAGTATACTCCCGGCCTACCCCTGTTGTAGGGAGAGACCCGTGACCAATAGTGTGTCATAAAAGGTTTGCAGCCACTGGTTTCATAGAAAGCGACACAAAATTATAGTCAATCTCTACACTTCCTCTTCTATCGTTAGCAACGAAACGAGCAAATACTCATTTTATGATGGAGGATGCATGTGGTCATTGACATACCGACATTTGTACTAGTCTCTCTAGTAGAATGTCCATTGAATAAAGCGAATCTTATCACTAAGCTTAAACATGAGCTAACATTTCAAATACAATATGTTATACAAGCCACCTGATAATAAGTCATCGTTACCTATCGACACGATCAACACCAGGGAAGTTGTCAGTGCGTAGCGGTTTAGAAAGAGAGCTTACTACCGTATTAAAGAATCCCACGTCCAACGATTGCCAAAACACTTGTCTTTTTACTTATTTAGGCAACATGTGCTTAATTTGCTGGATTTTGGCAGAGGGGAGGCGGAGTTTTAATTAGTGTAAGAAGCGTATTTCCGTCCATTATTCCGCTCGCTTAATATTTGAGCAGCCGCCCGCGCTGTGATTTTATGGACCGCTCTCCCCTTATATTGCTTCTGATTAGAAGAATTCATATTAAAGAGATGTAGTACCTCAGTCTTTCAGCGTAAATATTCCACTAGCTGAGCCGGGACGCTTCGTTCTGCCAAATATATGTACCTATGTAGAAATTTCTACTATTTCCATCGCATTCTCTTTAGATTTTCTCACCGTGTAAACAGCGATTCATTTTTAATATACAGGTTTCATTAACCTTAAAATGTGTCCAAAAACGATGTTCCTCGTCAAGCATACTTATAAGATGTTATTTGCCAAATAGCACTATGACTTTCCAAATAAGAATAATAAATCGATGAAAACATGTAACTATTGAGTTGACATACATATTTAATTATTATAAGAACTAATTGAAGATTCATCGTAGTACCTATTCATTTATATACATTCAATAGAATTGCTCAATTGGTAAGCTAAAATAAAACAAAGAACGAAACATTTTTATAACTTCTCTTTGAACATTTTCAGAGAGAAAATTATATTCTCCGATTTCCTGGTATCCTAAACAAACGCAACAAAAATATTCGTTACACAGAGTTTACAAAGAAAGCTAAATTCAGAATAAACATGAACTAAAAACTTATAAGAAAAGAGCAAAGAAAACGGAATAATATTATTTGCTTTATATTCAGGAACGTTAACAAATTTTAAATTAGACGATAGATTAATTCAACAGTTATTATATCACAAAACTTGGCCGTACTTAGTTTGGATACGATTACGAACGAATTCAACTCGTATACGTGCGTCCACGCACGAACAATGCCGACCTTTGATACTATGGGAGCGCTCACACGCGACGAAGTTGACCTCGAGTTCTTGCGTGAACGGACGCGTACGCACGAGTTGAAATTATACGAAATCGCGTCCGAGACTTGTGTTCGAATTTTGTCGCATCGGCTGGTCGGTCGGCTGTGTCGATTAGGACGAGGCCATATAGAGTAGGTATTCGCAACTAAACGTCGGGGAAACTCCATCAATAACACGACATAAAATATCGTAGTGGAAATATGTAAGTATTTTTACTTCACGGTGCACGGTACCGCCTCAATAGCAATAGCATAATTAAAGAACAACACTCGCATGCATGTCAGCCAGTGTTTACACTGCGTTCCTCGCAGGGAACTAACCAGTTTTAAACTAACAATTCTCAACTTTATAAAACTATATTTAATTTCCATGATTGTGACATTTATTGCTGGTTTTTGCACCACGTTTAATAACACTCGTGAAGTCAGCGCATGTAAATGAAAATTACTGCAACTACTTTGAGCTGACTATTTACCTTTGATAGAGCGAAAACTGAAAGGTAAGATTCATTACAGGGGTGTCCCGTGATGTATTTACAAACAAGCGTATTACCTATACAAAGAGACTAAAAAATTTTCATAATGAGAACATAAGTATGACATTATAGAAAACAGAAAAGAAACTACATGCTTCTATGCTATACCTTCACACTTCATTTCTGATATGATGGTTAATCCTTTTAATCCAAAAAGTCCTCGTTTTTTAAGTTAAGACACAGTATAAAAATTATAGAAAAATTTAAAGACTTTGAGAACATGCTATGACTAACTATGTAGTATTGATTAGTAGATAATGCCTCTCCGGCACATTCTCAGTTTTACTTTCAATGTACCTACAGACTAAAATAACACTCATTAATTGTAATAAAACTAATGATAATACTTAAACTACAGCGCAGTTTGTAGCTGAACTCGATGTGAAGAGCGCTACATTTAGCAATGTTCAATTACGAAGATGGAACATTAAAACTAAGATCCTCCGGCAGTAACTATGCAGTATCGAGATAACTTATCTCTACGGCTACCAGAGATCTATTGGGTTCAACACCCCAATACTGAGGGCAACATCCCCGCAACGAGCTTTTAGCTTTTGTTTTTATACGAGCTTCGCTAAGAATACTGTCTTTTGTTACATTAACTTTTCTCTTCATCTTGAAACACGTTAGCCGAATCTGAACTTTGGGAAAAATGGAAAAGTATGAAGGTTGTATCCTATGGATATATAGGAAGATTTGTTATGTGACGTATTCCTGCTAATGGCGTAGAGATAAGCTCAAAACAAATCGTTTGAGCAATGTGAAGCCCTATCCAAATCTCTACGGTTTTCGAGACATTTGAGTTTGATTGAATTTGACGAAGTCACTTTTAAGGCAACTAAAACGCCATAATAAAAACCACTCGATAAGATTGCATTTTTTTATTATTTTGAGGTACCACTTGATATTTAATTTTGTTGCTACAATAATAAATGATTTGGTCACTGAAATATTATTTCATTCAAAAAAACGTACGTAAATCGAATAACACCTAAGTCTGAAAAAGTTTGTTTTCAAAATAAATGCTAGATGCAGTATTTTGCAAGGACTACGCAATAATGAAAAACTTCCAATTAAAACTCTCTTCAAATTAATGGGGCAGTCGAGTGTGCCATCTCGCTGAAGGATCATTTATACCTTCGTTCCACCAACTCTATATTTTTTCTAGAGTTTGAAAAAATGCAATAGCACTTCAAGGTTTGATGCCATCAATTAAAATAGATTTTGTGAGACAAATAAGAGCAGAGCAAATTTTTACGACAAAATTATCTTATAAAGACGTGAAGCGAACATTTTGGGTACAATTTACAGCTCACTATGCGAACGGAGCAGTTTTTAAATATTTTATTTTAAAATATTAGAAAACATGAAATTCATCAAAAAAAACACGCCACGCACACGGTCATAAGTTTGAGTACTTTGACATGCACACATGGACAAAAATGACCTGTACGTGTACTGAAGGTACGAATGAACTGAACCAGCTTGCGTTATCCATTTAGATATATATCTGTGGACTCGACTCACATGATTCTGTCTGAGAAATATATGTACTTAGACTAATTCAATTCTCCCCAGGGTCCCGGGTTCAAAGGAAGGGCTCGTTAAGGATTCATAGCGCGTTACCTACATTGTCTGACGCGCCACGTCTGTAACGGATACAGAGCGAGATTTAAAGCCGAACTTTACCGGGAAAGTGTAATTAGGGGTAAATCCAAACAGAAAATTGTCGGTTTAGAAAGTCGTAACCAAATGCATAATTTATAGTTATAATTTATAAAAAGATTTCTTTATTTAAGTTTAGAAACAGGCATTCCCCCCACTTGTGAGTGGTCATCATCGCCTTGACACGACACCAAAGGAGTCGTCAGTCAGTGCGTTACTACATTTGCCTTACATTTGTAGATGAGCTATAATCGCGACCTTTTTTTAAGAACTTCATGTCAGTATCCAATAAAAAAAGCTAATTTATAAGCAAGTGGTCAAGCTTAAATCAAGCAGCTGTTTTTAAAATCCTTTTGAAGAACCCCATGTTGTAGAATTTTGATAATCTGAACAATTTGAATGAACGTACAAGTTGCTAATAAATTATAATTTTGATAGATAATTACGATGTCATTATCATATCTATCCATGATTCTATGCCCTTGGAAAGCCACCCTTAATACCATTCTTCCCTAAGAGACGCCACTCCAACCGGTCATAACTAAGTACTAGTACGAAAATATCCATTTTGAGGTCGCATTGAAGTCAGAAAGTTTTATACGATTTCAAAGTTGATTGATTAGTACAATGGCTCAGAAATGCTGTGACCTAGAAAGCTGAAATTCTGAACGTTTGGATTGATTCCGAGGGAATATTCCCTTCCGGGAGGAGTCTAGAGTGCTCCTACGGTTCCCGGGATAAATAAGGTGGCCACACGTTTATTGTTTTGAGACTTACGTTTGGGGAGTATATTGTTATTAGTTTCGATTTGGTCCTTGTTTGCTTGAAATGGGGTAGCATATTAGTTTAATTTTCATATTTTATGTGTCTTTGGAATATAACAATCAAAAGTTAGGACTCAAAACTTTAGTTATTAACTAATCTTAAAAAATCAAACTTAAAGATGTTTGCTAAATAAACACTACAATAGCTCTCCTTATAGTTGGCTCCTTATAGTTAGTCTCCTGACAGCCAGCAACAAAATAGCGTCACAATCAAAGCCAAAAATTTTATTAAACTATAAAATATATCTTTACCTCTAAAATTACCTAAGTACTATTTTCTAGTAAAATTTCATTTTATTATTTTGTCTCTCCTGTTCATTCGTATAGCAGTAATAATGGTCACATCAGCCCACTCGCTTCGATGTCTCGAAAATTATTAATGATGTTTTCTGCATTTCAGATTTAATACGAACTGAGCAACTTTATTGTGTTCACGTTGCAAATGACAATATGAATATACGATGCGTCATAAAAATCAAGAATCGAACGAACAATGGCCATTAATATCGATGAAATCCCATTATAATGTAGTCTGTAATGATCTTGATAAAAGTGCAAGTGACAATCAACTGAAGGTTTTGTACAATAAGTCTAACACTAATAGTGGCTAGTGACCTAGTAAGTACTTAACGATCTTCAGTTGTTTTGCCAATTCAGCAGGGCTACGCTCAATACGGTGAAGGAAAACATATTGATCATCGACCTGAAAACTCTCAGGCTGTAATGTCTTCAACAGCATGTGAAGTCCACCAACCCGCATTAGGGCAGCGCGGTGGATTAAGGCTAACTTCTCATTGTGAGCGCTACAGTGGCTCAAAAGCTTTTTGAAGGTTCATCAAAGCGCTCTCGTTGTTTGTTTAGGCGAGAGTTAACCGTTACGCTACCTATGACTCCTATGAGACGCAAAGCAAATGTTTTCATATGTTCCCATGTTTTTGTTAGCTCTCATTAGAGTAATTGCGCGCTAACATCATTTGCCAACTGTTGCTCACATGGCCAGTCATCGTCCGCGATTGATGGCGATTAGATAGACATTTATTGACATTTGCCGCCGAACGCCACACTTTCCCTGGCTTACGCGCAATTTGACCGATCTCCCTGCGACCCACGACCCACGCTAAAATCACGATATTACCAACGTTAAAGTTACGTCACTTTGTTATGGTATTAAAAAAGAAACAAAAATTTCACTTAAAGTTTAGATGTGACAAAAATGCAAAGTTGACTGAACGTAAAAAGTGGCCAAATGGCTTTCAGCCTTTCACATTTAATAAAACTCTAGTAGAATCCAGAACAGTTCCAACCACGTTTTAAATTTTCGTTACACTGTGCAATTGCTAAGCAATTGAAAAACGCGCATATGGAAAACCTTTTCCGAATACACAATTTTGAAAGTTAAAATGAACCTCAAATAACATAATTTAAAACGGAAATAAAAATCCGCCATGTTTTATCCCAAAAGCTCTCCCGTTCAGGTTTTAATCGCAATCACGGATACCTCGCACTACGAGTATACGAGAAGTATGGGGAAAAAATTGTACTTAATGAATGCTAGGAGGCATTTCATATAATTGCGCAACGTTCGCAACGAGCGTGCAATCAAGTTGTGTGCTCTTGTCTGCGTTCATTATTACTATTTTTATTACGTTTTTTTAATGGAGAAGTCACAAATTGTGCTTCAGTCATTGTATTTCATATTTCATCAACAGCACAATTAAGACAAAGTACAAAAAGGAAATCTTATCGCTATAGAGCGATTTCTTTCAGACGACTTTATGATTAGGAAACAAAAGAAGAAAGAAAGAGATGCACAAATATGGCTTTTACTTTGGCTTTAACAATAGTTTTATTAGTGGTACTTGTTGACAAAGAAACATTAACTAGATTTTTAACCACGTTACTCGTAACTATTAGGTAAGAAACAGGTCGAATAAGCATCCTATTTCCGTGCCACCAAAATTTCATTTAAGGCTGAGGGCGGCCACACTGAATCATTCCCGCTTCTCATTACCGACGGCTCTGAGCAGGTAATGAATATCTGCAACCCAAATATCTCAAAGTCCACCCGTGATTAAGAATTTTTGCGTAAAAAAGTTTATACTAATTCCAAAAAATAGATATTGTACCTACATAACTGATTAAAAACTCCCGGAAAAACATGGAAAAATAACGGTAAAAATGTATTCAAAAATAACTTACCGACTCCCGTTTTCAAATTACACTATTAGACCGTAATTTGTGTCAAAAATTTTCGGATTATTTTAAATACTGACTTTCACTGAACAAAACATTAAAAGCCAAAGTCAATTTAATTGAACGACAAAGTTAGAATGCCATAATTTAACTGAAAATTAAAACACTTAAACCAGAGCAAACAAAGAGAAAACATGTTTTCCAACAAAGCGAGCGATGCCAAGAATTGTCTCGGCTCACATGTTTACACTTAGCCGATATCACCAAGCTCAAAAATGTAGGAAACTTTTCATCGAAATATTTTTGTACCTCTCACAAATTTTAATTTATCAAATAGAGCGTAAAGTTCGACCGCGAAACGCGATATCAACGAAAGATTAATTAAAAGCGAGGCAAGTCGAGAGTAAAATCCACTTTCCCCTTCATCCGCGAAAAACTGTGACCTTTGGCGGCACACACTAAGTCCGCGGAGGCCTCGCAACTCGTGTTTTGAAGCCGGCAGCGAGCGGCACCAGCATTAGTTGCGTGCCGACCACCGCCGCGCTCGTACATGCCGTCTTCGCTCCCTCGCCGCTCGCCCGACCTCGCGCGGACTTGGAAAACTTCAGTGTTCAGTGCCGTGAATTTTCTTTTGTTCCCCTGTTTATAAACAACAGTGTCTGCGACCACCGCGTTGTGATGTTCCACGCTCGTTATGACGGGCGCTCTCGTTGCACCGCCGTAGAACCGCCGGCGTCTTCGCTGAGGTAAATATTGACGCTCCGCGGGATTCTGAGTCCTCGACCGCCGACCGCCGCTAGACAAACTGTTTGCACGGCCATCGGGTGACCGTTCCATTGTAGGAGCACGTAGTGTACACGTACCGAAACATAAATCGAACGTTGACTCGATTCGAAGTGGCGAACGTTAGATTCAACAAAGTTCAGTGCCGGTGCCGTGAAAAGTATTTAATCGAAAGTCGTTACGCGAGCAAACTGAAACAAACTCAATCTAGGCGAACTAGTGGACATTTTAAATCCAGTTCAATTAGGAGAGTTAGTTTGGGACTTGGAGTTAATTCGGTGTACCGTGAAGTTAAGGCGCCTTTTTACCTCCGATGCCGGGAAATGGCTGCGAATGCAAAGGTCGCGTCGCTAGGTGCGGGCCAGGGGTGCGCTTCGTCGCGAAATGATACGAATTAAATGGACCTTTACATCAGGCAGTAAAACTCCCAGACGCCTTACGTAAGCTTTCAGTAGACTAGACCCCGCCCCCACTTATGTAACCACCCGATTTGGGCTGAATTTTATCTTGGTATTAAATTTTGGTGAATTGAATGGGTTTACATAACGGCATATAGGAGCGAATGCTTAGCACGAATCCGCATTGGAAGCCCGCGGTTTTGAATAAATGGTACGGATTTTATCATACCGAGCCATTTCCGAGGCAATAGGTGTTTGTGTCCTTTTATCTGAGGCAATTTATGTGCGCCTATAAGTACAAAATTAAAAAAAAATTAACATCTTTTGAAAAGTCATAACAAAAACAATGAGTATCAAATAAAATGGCATAAAAGCTTGTTTCGTTTAGTGGACAGTCGATTTAAATTTATTTGTACACGGGCCAGATGTTTGCACGCGAGCTAATGGAATCGTTGCAATCGGATGCAACGCTGCGCCTCGATCGACCTTCGATAAGCGACGGAGATTCCCAGCAGTAAGGTGCGAATTCCCTTGAAATCACCGTTACAAATACCAAATCTATCAGTATGCACGATTGGCCTACTCGTGCATACTGATAGATGAATCTTTACTAAAGTTTAGAAGGAACGTTTTCACTAGTTTAGCGGAGTACGACGCTTTTCTATGCGAAAAGTTGACGTCAACTTCATATATCATCGTCATAACTTAAGCCAATATACAAAACCAAACCAAAACATTCACAATTTTTTCATTATTGGAATGTAAAGTTCTTTGAATCCTTTGTCTTCGTGAGATTTATGGCAGATTATAGCTCCGGTTTAATTTTAAATCGGTTTTAGGGGCGCAATAAACTGTTTCACCTTTTGTTATTAGAGGGGTCCGTACGGTCAGCAGTCCCAAGGACGACCCAAAGGCATTTTACAAGCGATAAACTTCGTTACAACCAATTTATGCCGTCGATAAAGAACTCCACGCCGATCGGAGTAGGCGACTGTATGCGGTGCGGTCGATACATCGGGGTTATAGGCAATATCTGGAAGCAATAGAGGCTGAAAAGCTATCGATCTCAGTACTATTCGAATGAAAAAAGGCAATATCACAAATGAACATTACTTCCCATGTATCGACGGAGGCATGCGAGCTGATTGAAGGAGTTCTCGAGAAAAGCAACGGTAATAACATTCATTCCATCCATCCATAATACATCACACACTCACACAAGATAAGAACACACAGACATAGATACAGAATTCAAGATAAAATAAGCACTGTTGGCAGCTAAACAAATATGGTGTGATACAATTTAGTGGCTAAAGCATATATTTTCTAGCAACGAGAAAGTTTCAAACTCAAACCAACTGTAGAAACAACAAAAGCTTTTATAACGTTTGATATTTTAAAAACCGATAACAAAGCCGGCACAAACTTTAAAATATCAAACGCGGCTCCTCAAGTTTCACAGAACATCACAATCTAAAATGGCATCAAAGTTTCCTCCGACTCACTTCACTCCCGACACATCCTTAAACTTTCCCACAAAGACGGCAAACGGTTGCCGCGATAGCTTCTCTTTCAATTTTATAGCACATATCACTCTTTACTGACACACAACACTGAAATACATTCTTTTGAACAAATCGTTTCCTCTAAGATAAAGCTTCTAAAAGACAAAGACAAAAACGTTTAGTTGCACCAATATGGGTTAATTTAACATATAGAAAAAGTTATAATTATGAGTGATAGACAATGGGAATTAAAACATGTAGGTCAAAATCCCATGAACACTATCGTCAAAGTGTTCGTACGGTAGTATGTCAGTCTGTCTGACATCTTCCCATACTAATGGCACATGCTCATCATGTTCAAGGCACTGTTCCACTAAAATTTAGTTTCAATCAAACAAAGCTGGCTTCACACGAGGAAACAAAGATGAATCATAAAACAACAAATGGCAACAATTCAAGTAACACAAATGAACCTCATGTGAATCAAGAGATTTAATTGTGAACTGGACTTTGCCACTATATCCTTAAACGGTGTTAATTCACGCAGTTCCCATAATCTGTCCCACACGTAACAATCGCATCAATTACTAATCGTTGTACAAAATTACTGCGTTTACAAGCACTTGCACCGCCGTTAAACATTAACAGCCTATTATTCTACGTCATAAACCCGCTAAAGAGAGTGAAACGGACCATTACAGATCTGTAATACAGTGTCCTTAACGAAACTCTTATTTGGGCAGTTGTAACTAATTTTATTTTTGGTAGGACCTTCACTGCTCTTTATAGTATACATGCCGAATACCGATTGTAATTTCCATATCAATCGGTGAATAAAACTGATCAGCATTAATTTAAATATCGATACACAGGAAGTAGCCGCAAATATCACATAAAGCGATCCATAAAAGGAAAAACTGTGTGTTGAGTAAACTACATTACATTCAAACAGATTGAAATAAAATTAAATAATTTCAACACAAACAAACACGTTAATAAGAGCAACACTAACATAGCGTGTGTTATGCTCCCTAATGAATACAGTGTAATTGGTGTTCCCTAGTTCGAGACGGGTGGGAATTACATTTGCTCGAATACCGTGGCCTATTTGTTGAGTAAATTGTTTTATTTCAATTTGTTCGAACGCACGCCGAATGAGAAATTCTCCAATTGTGCTCTGAATGAAAACTGACATGGAGCTCCTCGAGACGGCATGGAAGGATTAAATTTCTCTAATAAAGTTTAAGTGGATCTTCTTTAGAACGAGAGACATGATCTGACTTTCAAAAGATTTACCGATTAACCTAGGGCAACTTATTGGGTGACATAACCGATCGACCAACCGACAACAAAAATTATAATAAGTTTAGAACAGCTACCCAATGCGGGCATACAATAATTATGCCCGCATAGCGTTACATAACTAAAACTTAATTTTACATTTTATGACAATTGATAAGTTATTAATTTTGTTCCCCAGTCCAAGTTATTTATTTATTTCAATATATTACCTCATCGAACTCATTGGCTATGCAATGTTCCACCCATTACTGGGAGAAAAAACCGTAGGAAAAACTCTCGACACAGTTTAATTGACACATTACTAACTTTCAAGAAACCACAATTCACAATACAATAAGAAAATTAATCCACAAGCTAAAATCCTCGTGTTTTTCATCCTGGCGGTTTCGTAGTGATGCCGCAAAGACCGCGGTATCAAAGTTGCTACAAAGGAAGCCAAACTTGGGAGAACAAGCCCGGACCACCGCTCACCACGAGAGCAACGCGGGTGTTTCATTATTAATTCACTTACGCTGCAGTTCTTTGTCGTAGCGAGCCGTATGTTATAATAACACGTGTACGCAACTTAAACATTCATCACAATGCAGAAGAATCTCTATAGTTGCTAAGGAAAATAATGCACCAAAACTCTCCACAAAAGTTATACTTGTAGAATCAGGCTGCCTGCAACCTACTCGCATTGGAGAAGAATCTAATTATGGAAGAGATACACGCAGAATATCAGTATTAGATACACTACATCAAACAGATATACTATTTAATAAGATGACTCATTATTTTGGTCGTGAGTAGCCCGCTAACGATTACAAGATGTTCAATGCAGTTACTATTAATTTATAGAGAACACTTATACTTTAAGAAATAAACATACCTTACTCAGTTAACGAGGAAGGCAAAAAGAGAATTAAAAAGTAGCAATAATGATTAATTCATTTTCGTTTTTGCTTTTCTACAGCATATTTAATGATAAATTATACTATGACATTAAAGGGTTATGAAAATTTTCAGAACTTAAAGGAGTTCTAGGGTTTTAGTCTATTTTGGGGAGAAAATTACAGTTTAATTGTTAAGGTTGATGAACACATAACCAAACAATCCTTTTGTGAGACCAAATCATAATATGCACAAAACCCGATTAGCTCTGTACTTTTAATAAAATAAAACAATGACACGGTAGTAGGATAACTCATTGAGATAAGAGGAGTTTACAAGCACTAGCAACGTCGTAACTCATGGCGTAACGATAGTAGCTATCAATACAAACGTCAGTTATCGAATGACGAGTTACGATTATAATCCCATCAATAGCATTCGCGTGACGTGCATCTGTGCGTACACTGAAGATACAGATTAATCCCAAATTAGATCTACAATACAACAATATACATAGATCTACTTTATTGTATACCACCACTGGATGGAAAACACAAAATAGAGCGATCGATCAAATAGATAGAGAAAAATAGATCAGATAGAATTCGTGTCATACTGTAGAAAACCGGAGATAAATTGGAGACTATCAGCCTAAAGTAGCAATTTTTTTTGAATAAAACGTTTTTAATCCTCTCAAATACTCAATCATTGTTTAGTACTATTTGATTTAGAAGGTAAGAAAAGCTAGAAATTATCATGAAAAAATAATACACCAATGAGACATTTTCCTTTTATTCACCTGTATATCTAATTTCATGAGTGTAGGTATATCAATGGAATAGACCTTTATATTCACGAAGCGCCGTACGTCAGAAGTGCATATAAATTCTATTCCTGCATACGGTTTTACGATATACTTTAGAAATACTGCAATGCATGCATTTTATCTAGTAAAATGAGGATCGAAAATCGTTAGATGAAAGGGCTTTATACAAAAAGGCATTCTAATAATTTATACAATTAGCATTTTTCGTACAAATTGTGTTAGTAAATATCTTTAAAGAACATAAATATTTATCGTTCCTTATAAGAAATGCTTCGAAAGGTCAAAGCACCTTAAGATAACATAATAAAGTGAGTAGATTTTATAGATGGTAATGCCATAGTTTGCTCTAGAATGTACTTTTGTCATTCTCTTAACTCTCCGTGATTAAGGGTATCCGTATTTAAGAACCTTAGGTAGAATTTCTATCCTATTCAAGATTTGACGTGGATTTGATGTCAATGTGTGCAGATTAAGTGGCCTGCTTGCATTCGCTTCTAAATTTCTATCACAAAACTGACGTATTGATGACGAGACTGCAAACACTATTATACGCAAACTACTTGACATACTTTCACTTATCCGGAAACACACACACACACACGCCATCACCGGCTTCCTACTGCGGTACGGTAAATATATTATTATCTTGAATTAATATTTATGAATCAATGTATGCGAGCCGATACACGCTACGGGCCACATTAACAAGTTTGCATGCCTTCAGTCAATTATCATTAATATTTCAATAATTTCTTTAAGGAATTAACATTTTTAATAACTGTTGTCATTTCGAAATGACTAAATTTAGTCGGACCTTTTTGTTTTTATTTCATCAATAATTGTAAAAAATATCGACTGAATTGATATGTTAAGAAAGTTCATAATATTAACAGATGATAAATGAAACGAATGCGGCAAAAAATATTGCATTGTAACGATAAAATGATAAAATCTTACAATGTTTTAATTAATGATCAGCTATTATAATGAAATTCCCACACCAGCAACTGTTACATTAAACTCTGATAAAAACACGATATAATTTTCACCCGATCATACGCTGCTATTAAAACCCTACAAACGCGTGTAGAACAAAGAACTTCTCAGGCAATGTTTTTATAGCAAATTAATAAAGCTCCTGCCAAGGTTCGCAATCTTAACTCGATTGGCAAAGTCCCGAGAGGACAAAAACCTCCGATGTAACCTAAGGCACCGGCCTTAATAGTCTCGTAATAACTTAAATTGTCACGGAAATTACACAAAATGTTAATACGTTACAAGAAAACAAAAACATTAATGAGCCTTGTCCTTCATAGGAATCCAATGAAACAAATTGAAATTATGAAATAATTCAGTACTCAACTTGACATTCGGTATCGGCCATTCGATGTAGAACCCATAAATGTCTCAAATCTCATAAATTATGCTCGTAAATTAGTAGTGCCTCTAACCTTCACAAAATTGATGTGAAAGCCCTTGGGATCGCAACATGAATCTATAATGGCGGACCTACCGAAAATACCGTTTGTAGTGGAAAATTATTGTGTCGGAAAAATATGATATAATTCGTGAATAACAAAAAATTATAGGTGATTCGAGAGGTTTGATTGTATTAGAGGCGTTAACTGATAATTAATTAATACCGAAACAAATTAATAGTATAAAACGAATGAAGTCAGTCGCTGTGAATTCCCATAAACGGGCAAGTGGGCGATGAGCATCACACAAATTGGCTTACAGCAATATAATGGCGTACGTACCGAAAATACCGTTTGTAGTGGAAAATTATTGTGTCCGAAAAATATGATATAATTCGTGAATAACAAAATATTATAGGTGATTCGAGAGGTTTGATTGTATTAGAGGCGTTAACTGATAATTAATTAATACCGAAACAAATTAATAGTATAAAACGAATGAAGTCAGTCGCTGTGAATTCCCATAAACGGGCAAGTGGGCGATGAGCATCACACAAATTGGCTTACAGCAATATAATGGCGTACGTACCGAAAATACCGTTTGTAGTGGAAAATTATTGTGTCCGAAAAATATGATATAATTCGTGAATAACAAAATATTATAGGTGATTCGAGAGGTTTGATTGTATTAGAGGCGTTAACTGATAATTAATTAATACCGAAACAAATTAATAGTATAAAACGAATGAAGTCAGTCGCTGTGAATTCCCATAAACGGGCAAGTGGGCGATGAGCATCACACAAATTGGCTTACAGCAATTGAGAGTAAAGATTAGCGGTACTTTTGAGAGTTAATTGAAAGAGACTGAATTAAACAGTACCGCTTCATTCAACCGCTCAATTCGTGAGATCATATGGCTCGCAACGCAATATATTTAAAACGCGACCTATAAATTCGGAGTTAATTTCAATAATGAACATGTTATTTCAGAACTACATAGCCACGAGCCACGAATAATATCGAATATCGACAGTGTTGTCTTTGGAAATGAAAGGCGTAACAACACGACTAGAAAAAACATTCCAGCAAATGAATCTGTCGGAACGCGTGATTCTGAATGGCTTCGTAATCGGGACGCTAATGGGACCGTTCACAGGATTCCGGCAAAAACACGGAGCATATTTTAATTGAATTTCGAACACATTTCACTCAATCACGCGCCCGTTGTCGTACCAGAAACCAATTTTAGGATTTCAATTAGCGGATAGGTTGATGACACGGGGAAATGCTTGATTGCGAATTAATCGTCAATAAACTGTGATGTTCTTCACTGTCAAATTGTCAAAAACCAATGTATTTTAAAAGGTAATTAATGCACGCTGAGCATTAATAAAAACATTGTTAGTTCCAATGCATTTCCATAATATGGAGGTCATCACACTTGGAAATACAATAGTTTCAGGAAATCGTTGTGATGACAAAGGATTTTAATCACAATACCTACGTCGTTGCTATTTTTTTATATCCGCATGTAGGAAATTAAAATATCTTATCCCAATGTATGAACCACCTCATATTTTTGCTTATATTAAAGAAGAAAATGAAATTTATAAAGCAATATTGAAAACTTAATAGAATGAACAAGACATCATAATTATCGTCATCGCAATTCTTAAATGCTATAGAAACGGTTTATGATTACTGCACTAAAGGGTTATTCAAGCAGATAAACGTTTGTTCTTATCTGTGAGTAACTATTAATTAAACTATTTGCAACTATGTTAAAAGCCAGCTTTCGTTATCCGAGCGAGAAACCAAATTATGATAATAAATGCAAGTATAATCTTTTTATTACAAATAAGTACTGAAATGGGGCATGATAAAAATGGACTACAAGAACGAGCATCAGCTTCACAATAGTAAAACGAAATAATAGACAATGTACGCTCGAAGCAACCGGCTATCATTCAAATCGTGACATTTTTCCGGCAACGACCAAACGCGTCCTTCGACTGAATCGATCCGCGTCTATTACAATAATAGGCAAACGACTCGATTTAACTCAAAAACATACGTATCTAAACCACACCCTTTTTAACCAGACATCACCTTCGAAAACCACATTGTTTCGATAAAAAATAAATTTAGAAGTTGAGTAACTAGCTTCGTGAACGTCTACTCATCTTTGATGAAGGCCAAAAGTAGATAGTACGAGGGGGCACTGACCGAACTTTCGGTAAGGAATTAGATGATATGTTAGCAATCCAATCGGCAAATGGAATTGCTGAACATAGAAATATAATGTCAACCGCGACAGCGCGCAAATAAACTTGAGTATGTATATCGTCCGTAAAACACAGTATCTTATTACAAACGTCTCTTAAATCAGACATCTAATGTGAACCATCCTTCGAATGAAGCGATCCGTGTCTATTACAATGATAACCAGAAAGTTAGACAATAGGATGGTATTACACGCGAGTTCTAAATCGAGGATAGACACGGGGATTGAATGTCAATTGTCGAGCCAGCTCGCTTCGAGCACACAATATACGACCACAATGCATGGGGTATTGAAAAAACATAAAAGACTCAGTTACGTTTGCGTCCAAAAACTTTACTGAATTTTAGAGGCTTCGTCTACAACTCGGGCTTTCGCAATTTAAATCAACTGTTCAACATTTCATTAAACTTTAAAAATTTACACCGAACGGTACATTTTCGAGAAAATCGTCTCTCGGTTGTAGATTACTTGTTTGCGGTCGATCGAGTGAGTCGGTTGAGCTCGTATTTTCCACGCAACATTACGTACGTTAATATGTGGTAGATTTATTTACGACACATCATTTGTCTGGTTCGTTCGACATTTCTGAAACCATAGGTATGTACACGTTCAAGGCAGATAATAATGTATTTATTTCTCATCTATCCGCATTAAGAGTTGCCTTTGTCATGTTGCCTATCGGCATTGTTAATTAAAATGTTCTGTTCAGACTGATGTCTGAGATTAACTTGTGAATAAGGAAATTGTGTGTCGACAAGATTGGTTTAGAACTCAACAACATTCACCATGAAATTGTCAATGTATGCATTACATTATTACAGGTGATATGTTCCCAGTTCGTATTCTTCCAGTCTAATGTATTAGAGATGGCGTTAATTGACACTAACATGGAACGATACCGTAAAATTTTCTCAGAGAATTAAATCTCATTAGCTAAGTGCATTAAAAAGTAAGGTTGCAGTGAGATAAAACCTCCGAAGAATACTCCAATGACTTTATAATCTAATTTGTTTGCTAATTGAGAAAGCTCGAGTCACCTTCCTTGGCCCGCGAAGTTGACACTTAATCTCGACTTCGCGGAGTTGGCGTTAGAGGGTTTGTCCACCGCTGCCGTCGCCGGACCGTCAACAAGAACGATTTAATTTCGGACCGATTTTAAGATGACGTCGTGTGACGGCGATCGTGTGTCCACCGCGACCGATCTCGCTATAAAGTGATACAATATAGTGAGAAAATAATAACCGAGATGACGTGACGGTGCGACGGCAGTGTATGGACAAGTTCCAATGTGTTTTGTGTTCCCGGCACATCGGCCCGTCTAAATCTCGGGCCCGTTCTAGCGGTCACGCCGATCTACTCGAAATCTCGGCGGCCGGGATGGCGGCGCTCGGGTGATGGTGTGCAGTGGACACGAGGGCTTAGTAGATGTATGTACCGCTACTTCGGCGCCGTCATCTCGTTCTCGGCGACGTGACTGTGACGGCAGCGGTGGACAAACAGCCTAAATCCCCATTCCGCGTCGAGAGCGTGGGCCCCCTCAGATGGCTGCAATAGCAAACAACTAGCACTGGAATCTAGTGACTAGGTAGACCTGTGCATATTAATGAGTCGTCATTGATCGCACTAGCATTGTCCCGACAAAGGGCATTACTGTAACCCCGCTTGAGCAATGGTCGCTGTGACCGGAATATTGGGTCTTGATTAAATCCGCAATTTGTTTTCCACTCGGACGATATGACAATATTTCCTAATACTCCGTTTGATGAGCTGCGTGTTTTTTATAGTGATGCGTTCTTCATGTCAATGTGAAAAATTATAACATATTTTAATAAATTTCGTAAATGAAGCTACGCTCAATGTTTAAGTGGGATTTACCAGTAAGAGTTAAGAGATCCTTAAAATTGTAAGATAAGAGCAGTCCTTTAAAAATTTCCCTATTTTATCAATACACCATGTGAATTAAGGAATTTTGCGCTCAAAACAACGTTATTTTTAAGCACAAAAGCTAAGCCTCCTTCCACGATTTTTTCAGTTTCTCAATACCTACATGGTTATGTTGGAAATCTCGAACGTAAATATACGGAAAGAATCGTTCACGAGCGGGACAATACACTTACATGGTAATTTATTTTCACTAAAACTACTCACAGGACCATGTAAAGATATAAATTTCGCACTGACGATGTTTTCGTCTCTGAAATGGGGGATTTTCCGGTGGCGTCCTCATGTTTTGCGCCCACTATAATTTTAGTTACGATGTAGGTAATGTAATCCACTTGGATAAGATTCAATCATAAATTTATTTCATGAAAATATCTACTTGATATGTATAACTCGAGAACGACTGCTCCGATTTGGCTCATTTTGGTTTCGAAATGTAATAGTCCAGTCATTTTGAACATTCAAAATCGAAAATTTAACAATAATTCCAAAAGTTTTCAAACTTCGGTCAAGTGAATGGTACATTGGGACGACAATAAATCTCATTTTGCAACCTTGTCCGCAGTCCGGAACATTGCTAAAATTGCAATTAAATTAATTTTTGCTATATGGTCGTGAAAAAAATTCCAAAAGTTCTGCAAACTTGGAGTGGTGTTAAATATATTATTTTACATCACGTGTCAAATTTGCAACCAATTTAAGTGTACGGAACATTTTTTTTTATTAAAAATTAATGTTTTTCTTTATTAAACTGAAGGAAAACGTTCCAAAAGTTCTGCCAACAAACTTTGCAACCAAGTTTCAAAACTTTTGTAATTATTCCGAGACCACCTTACTCGAAAAAATGACCATGAATTAAAAAGAATTATAAATAAATATGTTCCGGTCAACGTAAAAGGTTGCAAATTTATACAATCGTTCGGTATATTTTTCCGATATATCTGTCAAATTTGCAGAACTTTTGGAACGTTTTCCTTCAGTTTAATAAAGAAAAACATTAATTTTTAATAAAAAAAAATGTTCCGTACACTTATATTGGTTGCAAATTTGACACGTGATGTAAAATAATATATTTAACACCACTCCAAGTTTGCAGAACTTTTGGAATTTTTTTCACGACCATATAGCAAAAATTAATTTAATTGCAATTTTAACAATGTTCCGGACCGCAGAACAGGTTGCAAAATTTTATAGTTTGTTTTAATACCATTCCCGACCTTACATCAAAATTTGAAAACTTTTGGAATTATTGTGAATTAAATGTTCAAACTGACTGGACTATAAGTGCAAATCCAAGGAAGGTTTAAACGGAAAAAAAATTGAAAAAAAAATGCTGTAGTATGAAACTTTTTTCTTTGCAAAAGCGAGGTCTGCCAGATTAGCTAGCTAGTTTTAAGATATACTTTCATATTGTTCTAACAATACGACTCAGACTTAAAAAAATGGAGTTACAAATTAAATTAACTGAAAATTAACAAAATATAGAAACAGTAATAACTGCTCGTCAATAATTGCTTTCAACTTCAATTGGTATTTAAGGGTATGAAATCGGATACACACTTCATCCATCCATTAGCCAAGCCGACTTTACTCCCAGGTCCATGCCTTTGTTCTTCAAACAATTTAGGTCCCTAGGGAAAGTATACAGGGAAAGTATATCTAGAATGTCAACATTGGACTAGTTACTTTTTTCGTAATTATACTCAAACGAAACCTAAGCAACTGGAAAGTTTCCAGATTTTTTTTTCTCTATTTAAGGTTGGATGCGGGCGTCCGTAGGCTGCTTAACATCAGGTAGCCTGCATGTTTGCTACTCAAATACTTAAAAAAATCTGTACTATTTCATTCACTAGCACGATATGCTGCTTTTATCAGGTTGAAGGCGTACACAAAAACATAAAGGTAAAGGAACAATACTGATCGTTGACCGACATACCGTAGCAGATACAGTCGTAAACGTAAATTGTTCAATAACATTCAGTGACTCACTCAGGCGACTTATAAGTTTCCACGTGTTCCATTTCATTGATCTAATGATCAATTGAAATGAATGGGTTCACTTTAACTGCCACTCTGATCCCGTGCTGCTATCGTGCGAATCGAAGCCAAGTAAAAATAACCAATTAATAAAAGAATCATAGATAGTTAATCTTTTTATATATTTATATTATTTATTAATTTTATTGTTAATACGGCTGAATAGAAATGACAGCATGCGCGTCCCACACATTATTGATATTTAAAAAAATTAAGGAATGCGCGCGAACATAGAACAATTGCCCTTTAGGAAACAAACCTTTTTATAAAAGAATTCATTGATTTTATAGTTTTCTCATTTTATACACTTTTTCGATACAAGCAATAGTTATTACTCCAAGAACACCTTATCATAGTGCCAGTGCGTGTGAACTGCGGTTCCGTAAAATAGCTCATCATTAATGTTTCATATTAGTTCAATCGATAACTTTGTTGCATACTACTTGGATGCTTCCCAGATTTACAAACCACTTTTTCAGTGTAGTTAATAATGTTTGTATGTGCTTTGTCTATTGGATTAATATCCTGCGGTTATAAATCAGTTTCGGACGGGATTTTCCATCCACATTCAGTATGGAAATCTTTCCTTCCTATTCTATTTACATCATAGTTGAATATAATTTGGATAGCCATATCATATTGTGCTTAATATGTAGCAAATATTAAATGTCGTTTAAAGCAACGACACTGACTCGTATTGTTGTAACTTTTTCCCACATATATTATCTCAGCGAAGTAAAAACAGAAGCTAAGCAAAGTCGTCGCCCTCACATTTGGCTCCGATAAAAAGGTTATCAACCTCGTGGTGCTTCCTGTACGTTAGCAATGCTTAGTCTCCGTCAAAAACTACCCGTTTCCGCTATTTCCGTGTTTTCCGTAGGTACAGTCCGTTTCCGTTATTTCCGTACAATCAAAACGATAGGGAACATAAATTGCCAATGTAAGGCCGCTTCTCCCATTACGGCAAAACGAACTCGAATCAAACGAACCGGCCGTCGTTTCGTTGCCACTCCATTGACCTAGAACTATGATGTCAAAACGTTTTATTTTCAATTTACACTTTGATATCGATCTGTGTGACTTTCGCCAAATATGGAATAGGTGATAGTCTATTTGTATTAGACGGGGAGGTACCTACCGCTGCCTTTATAACTCACCTTAAGGCTGCAAGTTTCTTATGTCTTGTTTTTCGGTTGGGAATACTTGGGAAAATGTCAGAGATATTTTATTTGCGGCGACCATCCTAGTGGTAATGTTTAGGACCACTTCTGTGCAATGATTGACAATAACAAAATAAAAAAAATAAAAAAGGAAGGTAGGAACGTCTCCGGTCCGTTAGGTGAAATCTCGAAATGTTAATGTTAGCTGCAAAATCATTAACCCGGGTTCACTAAAATGTTCATAATTTAAAATTAACGAAGACGGCTCTCTTTGGTCTCGCTTCATTTAAAATTCAGATGTGATCGCGACTTGGTGCCGGATGGCGCTGGTGTAATTGACAACGACGCCACTTTATTATTCCATCTTAAATATCTTAAAAGGGTCACAAATAAGAAGTTTAAATATTCAACGTTTCCACTTCGAAGAATTTTTACTTTCGAAAAATTCCCAATATTTCTGTATCGGTTTGCCCTATTTGAGAAGCAGAAAGTTGTCTTACTCTAATTGAAATATTCCTTTGGTCACAAATAAGTTAGATGTACACTCGGGGCTTTCCCGTTGTGGCACGATCAATAGAATCTTACCACGAACGAAGGTCGGCGGGTACAGCACTTATTATGTAACTTTCAAGTGTATTTGTGTACTTAACTCCACCGCGGTAACTCATCACGAAACCCACATACGGTTACAGCGACCTTTCGCGCCGTAACGCGGTCCACTTAAATAATTCTATTTCGAGACGCCAATTTGTCACGTTCAAACTAAGCTAAAAACATCCATCAACTAGACAGCAAGTTTCCCCAGTCTCAATACGAATAAATAATGCTGCCAAGCACACTTACTCTCCGGATGACTCATTCACGATTGTATGTGACGTTCATTATTCTTTAGAGCTCATGAACAAATTGCAGAATCCAGCAGTAAGATAGAAGTAAAAATGGCAACAAAACTGGCAACAAAGTTAAGACATTAAGAAGAGATTGAGTTGCGGCATAAACAATAAGCTTCTCATATACAATTCAGTGACGTCAATCAAAAAATCAACTAACATTTAGCCTTCGGACTTGGATGAATTCATTTACAGAGGGTGGCAATAGCAATCGATATGCTTGCAGACAGACAAAGCTCGTTTCATACTGTAGGGCATAAATAATTCATCGGCAGCTAGGAGGGGTAGCGCTCGGCGCTTTCACCAGATCCCTTCAAATCTTCATAACGTGATTTAAAGTCGCCGCGCGTGAAGTGGAACGAACCGGGTTGCTTCAAGTAATTTGCGGAGACGATGCGCTCGTGCATACCCAATCCTCCGATCCCCGCCGGTTTATTTATTTCTCGTTATGCATTCACACGCGCCACACTGTTCCCTCCATTACGCTGTTTATCCACCATAAACATAACCGCTTTTGCTTCCAGATATGGCGAACGGCTGAACTGGGAAGACGAACATGTGCGAGCCTATAATGTGTAGAGATACCTTCAAAACGAGTGCGGACATTTCGCGAGTGTCGTTTATAAAGACAATGTGCGCGTAAAATTCGACCACGACGTCGAATAGCTCGGAGTGGGGGTCGCTGGCGACCGTGGCCAGCGATGGTATGGACTTTGTACTGGGGAATGAGAGCGATGGGGGATGGAACAAGACGGAGGAGAGGGAGGAGCAGGATCTCTACAACTTCTGGGCGTGGAGCATCATCGACGGGGCCCTGATGCTGCTGATAGTGAGCGGCAACACGCTGACGATCCTGGCGGTGACCATGAGCAGGCGGCTGTCGTCGCTGGTCTCCAATCAGTTCGTGCTCAACCTTGCCATATCGGACCTGATGGTGGGGCTCACCCTACCCTACCACCTAGTCTTCTACCTCGACGACGACTTCGGCAAGATCAAGTGGTCTTGCTTGATGCGATTCATATTGATAATACTCGCGTGCCTGGCATCAATCTACAACATCATTGCCATAGCAGTAGACAGGTAAGCTGCCGTGCACTCACCACACGATCAACGTTTTTGAACCGTTGCTATCGTTATTCAAGGTATCGAAAACATTGCCCGCATACTAAAAATACCATGCCAGTTATTTTGTGTCACGTAACCTTGTGCTTTTTATAAAACCCTTACGGTCTCAATGGTAAAAATGAGGCGTAGAGGTCCCTGACCGTTTTTCAAGACTGAAACGAACTAAAAAAAATTTTTGCATTTAAATCACGAATTGTCGAAACGAAAATGGCGTGCAAACACCAGGCTATGTATTTGCTGGACATTAGTATCCTTAATCTAACTTTCTACAAGATTCATTTGTAACGGAATCCCAAATTTTACGCATATATATATTGAGCCTTTCTCTTTCACTATTGCTGAGAAGCAAGTGAGCTAAATTAGATATGTTTCTATACACAAAGAACTACAGTTTTTGCTCTTGTCCTATTTCCAGATACATTGCAATAGTGCACCCGCTGCACTATAGCCGGTACATGACCAAGCTGATCACCCGTCTGCTGATGAGTGCGACCTGGTCGGTGGCTCTGTGCATCAGCTGCATCCCCATGTTCTGGAACGACTGGCACGAGGGCGTCTCTTGCGAAATGAACATGGTAAGCACTTATACGAGTATCTCATTATATCACCTTTATAAACGTAAATGAATAAATAAACAGGCAATTGTGTAAACAGGGAACGAAATTAAAATAATAAAACATGAAAACACTTCAAATAAGCCAACTTTTGTATATTTTGAACGCGAAATTTACACCTGCATTATCGAATACGTTTCTTACTTAATTGTATTTTCTTACTGTTAATTTTATTAGTCCTCTCACCTCAAGCATGTGCATAGCTAAATATCGAAACGTGGTATCGGCAATCATTATGTAAACAAGATTATGAATATTTAAGTTGTGATAAGTGCTGATAAAATATATCGGAAAGCTATTTGATCGAAACAATTTATTGTGGTATGTTAATGAAATCGATCGAGTGCACGTCATAAAACATCTGGGTATCTGTTTTTCAGACGTTAAAAGTCGAACCGACGTTACTTTAACCACAGATTTAAAAGCTGTCGATTTCAAAGGCTTCTGTTCGTGAATATAAGACGTTATAACAATTTGAGCACGTAAAAGTTTCCCACGAGAGATAAAGTCAAAGTTTAGAGTATGATCATAACAAAGGCCGAGGTAAAGGTATAACTTTCTGCATAATTAAACTTACGTAACCTGAGCGCTCATTACGGACAGTTCAAAGGGAGTTTGGGAAAAATTTGGAAGTTAATCTATTTAATGTTGTTGGCAAAAACTTCTACAGACGAAGTGATTCTATACCACAAAGTAAACACAAAAAGTAAACATGAACTCTCCTTTTTAGAGTCTTTACGAATAAAAAAGAAGTCCAAGGGTTTTAGACACATCAAAGAAAGAAAATTACCCAAACACTTATGTTGGTAAACAAATATTTCGGTAGAGGTTATTTATCACTAGAAAGTGACATCACAGCAGTTCCCGACCCTATAAAAGGGGACCTAAAAATAAGGTTTGGGTGTCCCATTTTCACATCCTTAAACTCCATATAAAAATCTTTGGTTGGTGGTATCTTTTCAGGTGGTGCCAAAGACGTACACGACGAGCATCCTGGCGCCGATGTTCTCGCTGATATGGTTGGTGATGTTCATCCTGTACTGGCGGATATGGAGGGAGGCCACCTGCCACGCCAGGCGGATGCGCGCCAATACCTGCTGTCCTACGGGGGCTAATGACTGGAAGAGTATCCAGGTAGGGATTTATGGTTCAGGGAAATGAGTAGCTTAGTTTCCTCGATATGATAAAGTAATATGACGTTAATGAAAATCTCATTTGACTTTAATGAGGCGCGACTTGACGGAGTACAAAACAGAATAATTCGATACAAAGAAAACTTTGTAAATTTGCATAACAAATAACCTATGATTAACGACACTGTTATCGCTTTACTTTGAAGATTTAATAAAAAAACACCTGTAGCTAACTGTTATTAACTGGCCGTTAACAAAAAACTGTTTCCATTTCAGGTGGTGCTTCTCGTTCTCGGCTCCTTCTCAATATGCTGGATGCCGTTCGTGGTGGTGGCGTGCGCGCAAACGCTGCCCACCTTGCGGCTGCAAAACCCGATAGCGTACCGGCTGACGTCATCGCTCGCGATGTCCAATTCCGGCATCAACCCGCTGATCTACGCCTGGAAGAACGCTGGCTTCCGCGCCGCATTCGCTAAGTTACTGCGCTGCAAGCGGCCGGACACCTCGGAGTACAGAGGGTCGCCGGCGCCGGAGAGGAAGCGGGGCTCCGTCGCGCTCCGGGAGGGCTCCATCACGCGCTCCACGCCGCCGAGCGGCCTGGGCGGCCGCCCCGCCCGCCTACTCTACGTGGAGCACGAGTCCGACTCCACCAGGTGTCGGATAATAGAAAACGCTGGGTACATAGACAATGACAGGGGCGACACTAACCCCTCCTACGCCCCCGACGGACCCACCCCTGTGCACAGGCCCGCTCGGACTCCGGATGTAGTGTAGTGCTAAAGACTTTCGATAGACGTTCTGTGGGAAACGTGAAACGCTTCTAGAGTTTAAAGTTGTTAGCGGTGTGGGTACCACCGTCGCATTTAGGTACCCGCCTATTCAAGTTTACGCTCAAGTTTTTAAAAAGCTTTATCGTTGAACTTTTATTCAGAGATTCTAATGAGTTCCCTGCCCTAAAGAAAATTTAAAATGAAAATGTTCTCTGTCGAATAATTGAGATGTTTAAAATATGACTATAATAAAGTATTCGATGTAAAATTAAAATGTTTAACTGATTACCTACACGCCTTTTATTAAAGTAACTTAAACCTTGAATAATATTCATGTGTAATTAACTCCTAACATACATGTGTATAAATAATTACACATTATTTGGATTTCAGAATTATTGATATTACCTACAAACCTACATACCTAGAACTCGATCGATGCTAATATAATGTAATAACAAAAACTATAAGAAAATAGTTAAACTATAAGAAAATTGTTAACTAAAAAAAAGTTAATCTAAGAAAAATAAACAATGAATTTACGGCCACACTTAATATAAGCATTTTTATATTAGACAGTAGAATTCGATAAGTACTAAGTTCTATAAAAATTTTGGCATCCAGCATTAAGTATAAAAACTTAGAGAGCAAAATATTTCAATGCTAATTTCATTTCCAACATAGAACCTAGCGCCATCTATGCAGTAGTGTGTGAACCAATTCACAAGCCGCGTTCGTAGGGTTGGAATCAAAACGTGATGCTTAGAATAGATGGCAGCAGTACGAAAAAAGCGCGGGAAAATTCGATATCAATGTTACAAAGTACGCTGGCTACTTGCTGAATCCGGGGTATGGCCCAGCTGTCACACGTAATTGCCCAATATATTATTTCAACTTATTAAAAAGATGGAAAATTTTGTCAAAATTAAATATTTCATGTACAATTTTCATACTAGATATTGGATTATTATTTTTTATAAATATATGTAACCGGTAAATAATACGGGACTTATAAGATTATGTATTTAAAAAATAAAAGAAGAAGAAAAATAAATACCCATCGGAAGGCACGAAAAATAGTGTAGGATTAAAAATTACTAATGATGACTTACGAGTATGATAAAGCTTAGGCATCCCTCAATATGCCTAATCTTGACAAAAAATGGTATTGTTTTTTTGTGCTATTAAATCAATAAGAAAATAATGAAGAATTTTATATTGGTACCTGAGTAGTAGTATTTAATATTTTAAATATTCCAATATCCAGATTCCTTAATAGCTGTGACTTTTAGTGACCAAGAAGAAAAAACTAGATGTGTTGAAGTAAGAATAATATTCTAGAGTCTATCATCTATCTAACAGTTTTAGTTTCTAAAATATTAGTTACTAAACATCAGGTGCTTGAAACGCCGACATTTGATACTTCTATATAAAAAATAAAACAAAAATATAACAATAATATACAGTGATAAGCAACTCACCTCAACTCCTGTCACGCCGAGTGCTGTCACCAAGTTGGGAGTCATCCGGAACGGCACCTTCTCTGGCACGCGCAGCGTCTTGCCCTTCTCGAAGCACACGTTATAGTCTATATGCACTACCTCACCGGATGTTAAGTCGATCAACACATTGTCCAAATGTCTGTCACCCAAACCGATTATGTAACCTATCGCACTCATCACGGCCACCGAGTAACTGTACCGACGCGTCATCTGCCACCACTGATCCGGCGACACGCTGCTGCACCACAACTCCCTCCACAGCAAGTCGCGCGGCGTCTCTGCTGTCAGCTCCTCCAACACTTGCTTCAAGATCGCCACGGGCCACTCCTTCCGATTGTCGATGGATATGCCCGCCTCCTTCAACAGTGGTGTCAGTTTGTTGTAGAACAACTCCGAGGGCCGCGGTATGTTTACGGGCTTATTCGACTTCAGTGACAGAAAAGCGGCTTCACGATTCTGCCAACGTTTGTACAACGCGAATAAAGGCGTCACGTTGTCCACCCAGCTGATCAGCCCGGAGCGGGGGCCTAACGGTATCACCGAGTAATGGCGTGCCCTGTAAGTTTGATTGTCGTTATGTTCTGAATCTCGAGCCAGCATGGTGTTCGTTATTGATAACAGTTGCATTATTCTTTCATCCAGGTGCAAATCTTCCAAACCCTTGAATAGATATGTATATGCTTTACCATCGGAGCCATAAAATATTAACTTCTTTGGTCGTGTCTTCGTCGGTAATATAGCTACATTGTTTTCTACTGATTTTATAGTTATTCTCACGGTTCTTTGATTTGTGTGCAATCCTGGCATCGTAATAACAGTGTCTTTCATTTCCGCCAGTATAGGACTGATGTCTGACATCCTCAGAATATACGCAGCGCGCTTGTTTATTTTTTGTTGCAGTTTTATCTGTAGCTGTTTTAATGGCGCCCAAGATTCTTGAGGTTTTTCAGGATTCGCGGGATTTTTCAATTTATCGATGACATCGACGATTAAATGTTGGAATCTGTGTTGAAAAGCAATTTCATGTGGTGTCTCTGGCTTAGCCGATGTAATCTGATGTAGTTGTTCTAAAACAAATACAACTGGGTCAAATATAATTCGATGTTTTTCCTTTATAAGTTTTTCTTTTTCTTCTAATGACAAATTAGCATTGTTTTTTACTTTAACAATTTCAGTTTCCAGTTGCATCAGTCGTTTACTGAACTCTGAATGATGTTGAACTAAGGTACCGAGGCATAATTCGTCCCATAACAAGTTGATCCGTTGTAACTCTTTAACCAACAACTTCACTTGTTGAATAGTCTTTGGGGCTTGCTTTGCAAGAGTTTCTACCATGTCCAGGAAACAAGAGTTTAATTCATTGTTGATAACTTTATCACTTGCAGCATCTTCTAACTCAAGATTATTTTCATCAATTTCTGCATCGTCATTAGACAAGAAAGATCTCGCAACTCCAAGCTCCGTCAGGCTGTTTTCTTCATTTTCTACCGCACCTACAACAGCTGGGAATGTAATTAGGTGCGGCGTGTCTTCTGCTAATCTACATAACAAATCAGACACACATTTTCTAACATATGTTTCGGGATGGTTCAATCTAGAAAACAGCTGCGGGATTATAACTTTCCAGGGCTGTGTAGGTGTGTTAGCCAATCCTGACTCCAGGACCGTTTGAAGTTCCATAGCATGTTTCACGATTAAGCGAAGAAGCCTTAAAGTTGCATTAACGACTGCATTTTCTCCGCTGTGATTAATGTAATCAGAAGCGCATATAAGCTGTAAAAATTTGAAGTATGCGTCAGCAGAAAGTTCGAAATAGGAAAACACGCGTTTCTGTGCCTGTCGCCAAATATCTACCAGCAGCGCAAGATGCTCTGGATATGCATTATTTAATGAGGGAACTGTACGAAGCTGGTTCTCTATCATTTCCGACGTATTTATTTCATTCCAATCTATATCCTCGTCATCACATGTAGCTTTTGTTTTAGACAATATTTCGCAAACTGCTTCAAAATCTTGAGGCGAACATCCAATCATTACACTTTCGATTTGTCGTTTATCGTTGTCGGTTAATTGCTCTCTTGTTTTCGAGCTGAATTCGACCATTTTACGGCCCCACCTAAAACACCAGGCTGCAAAATTTGCCCATGCCTTCGCAAGTCCAGGGCATTGGTTGACTCCAAATTGAAGTAATTTTCCAACAGCAGAATCTGACAGTGGAATAACATTTTCTGAGATATTATTGTCCACTAAGCCTATTTCCGGTAAAGCTGATATAAGTTTAGTTAAGGGTGAGTCATTATCTAAGGCGATCTCACTTTCGTTTTGGACCCATTTCGAAAGGGTCAGTAACATCCTTGTGCCCCTTTCACGTAACTCGTAGTTTTGTTCCCCCATAGCCAGCCGCTGTGAAAATCCAAGCGAAATGCTTGCACACAGGTTTATTGCTCGTATTTTCGAATCCTCTCTTGCATATGTAACCTTGCATAATTCAGCCAAAGCTGTTGCATTGTTTAATGTCCAAATATCTAAATCATAAGTATTAGAAGACATAAGAAGTATGTTCTTTAGTTCGTCCAAGTTATTGACATTCGATAAGCACATTTGGAATGCAGAATTTTGTTTAAAGTGTTTTAGTAGTTCTTGTTTAGCCATAACCATGTTACAATTCTTTCGGGCACTTTTTATGACGTCAAGCCGTAAACATTCAGTAAAGAATAAGTTTTCTTCAGTCATGTTCAATTTCGTAAAATACTGATTCCACCATAATATTCGACTCAGGTTTTTAAGATCAGTTCCATACTTATTTTCCTTTACTGCAGATGGTTTGAAAGGATTCAGTATCAATTTTCCATTTTTCACAATATTTTTTAACCCATGATTTGCTAACTGCAGCACCGCAATGTCCTTTAAGTAATGAATAGTATTTGTTCTGGCGAGCTCCTCAGCGCTTGAATTCAAGAGGGCTTCACAATCCATCAAAACAGACTTAAATTTCTCATCATAGTCATTGTAGTATAGGTTGAGTGCTGCACATACCATTGTTGATTCAACTTTATTAAGCAAACCTTGACAAGAACATGTGTTTTTAGATATTTCACGTGAATCAATATTCAGTATGTCCCAGTTACCTAATAGTTCAGAAAAGTCGGTGTTATTTTCATAAAGATTCAATGCAGTGAAAGAATCCCATTGTGTTGTTTGTTTCCAGTCCAAATCTTTTTCCTTCCAGACCTGCATATCCTCCCAGCTCTGTATGTGTTTATAACTCTCCATTATCTGTTCGTGAAGAAACTTGCGAACCCTCAGCATGTCTCTCGAAATAGTAGCTTTCTCACTGTCGTTGTCACTTGTGTTTGAATTATTTAATTTTTTATAATACTCGATAGCTATTTCATGCCGTGAATTAGCCTGTTCTGCAGCACCTTTAAGCCAATGAAACTTGACATTGAATGTTTGTTTGATCCAAACATACAGTCCATGCAGTACTTCTGGTTCTTGAAGTTTTATCAATGCTCTCGCCACACTTATTGTAATTGCTTCAATGTCAATGTTAGTTTTAGAGTTGGCTGCATTCTGAAGTATCAAAGATGCATGATAGATGGCAGCTCCCAAATGTCCAGAATACAAACTGTCAGCTAGGGCTGCTGGACGGACCCTCATGAGCCACTCATCACACGTGGACCGGTTTGTGCGATAGAATCCTTTAATAAGTTTTGTTGGTCCTGCAGGCAAAACAGAAGCAGTACCTTCTCTGGCATTGTAAGTGTATTTTTCTAAGAACATTAGGAATTCTATGAGCCATCGTGATCTTCTTTGTTCACCTGCAACAATATCTAAAAGTTTTTGCCTCTCTGTCGCAGTATATTTGGTTTCAAGAGATGTTGTTTCTCTAGCTATCTCTTTTATTGCTCCTTCGATTTTCATAAAGGTGTCTTGAGGTTTTCCAAGTGGTGTTTTCAATTTTTGTACAATACATGAATGAGCCAGTTCTGACAGCGTCCAAGTGACACAGTGTGCTGAAAAATTTGTGGCACACTGACGAAAGAACCATAAATGATTGTCAACAATTTCAGGACTTTGTAGTGGCCAAAATGACAAGAATGCATCCAACAGCAGGCTCATATCTTTTGTTGCTGATTGTAGTAAGCTATTTGCAATAATTTTAAAGTGGTGATCAGACAAGGTCGCTAGAGATCCTCTTGTAAAGTACTCTTTCAGAGCATTAAGTTTTGTATCTGTGTTGAGAGACGTTAGACTTGCTTTTCGACATGTGAATGCCTTTATTGTTTGTTTATCCAATTCCTGTTGAACAATATCCCATGGCAGTTCAAATAAAACATCTTTGCAGGCTTTGGCCAAAACACAATTTTGATTATCTATATTCAATATGCACAGAACTGTTATAGTTTTCTGCACAACAACATTCCATGTGAGAGATTTATTTTTCAATAGAAGCTGGCAGTTTTTCATGACTACCAAAACTACCTCGCTGTCAAAGGAGTAGCCAACTGCAAGCATATTTGTAACCAACATGAGGAAAATCTTTGACATGCTCACTATTGGTAGATATTTGTCTAATTGAACAAATATGTCAGATATCCAATTTAGTACAAGCAGTAATGTTTGCCTGGATGCATGCTCTCCTAATACAATGCTTAATGTATTGAGAATAACGGCCAGATGTCCGGAAGTAGGGCTCGTCCCAGACACTTCTCCCAAGCTGAGATTTGATAGTCCAAACAAATCTGTAGTTCTTGACTGAGAATTACTCACCAAATCGCTTGAAGCAATAAAATGATTATTTTTCTTACTATGTGAATATAGTAAGAATAGTATAGCATATTGTAGAGCAGGTCTGTACATGGTCATAGTATCATTGTGAGGGCACATTTTAATAGCCAACAATTCCAGTATGCTAGGCTTCAATGCCCACATTCCAATTATCGAGTTGCTGGCATTAGCCAGGTCGGACAAACATTGTAGGTAAAAAATTACATTTTTTTCTGCATTTTGGCCATCAACTTCCTCTGCATATTCAGGCTGTATAATTTGTATATCTGGTATTATAACCGAATATGAGTTTTGGATATCTGTCAAAACAAATTTGTAGGCTTCCTGAAGGAGTGGAATATTCTTTAAATTAAGCAGGTTGCTGTAGATTGTCATGACACTACTTAATATTTGTTCGCTCTCTGAATATCGCAAAGGCCTCAAAAGAGACTCTGGGCCAATGGTTTGAGTGATGAACTCTATAGGGAGATTTGATGCAATTTCTTTTACCGTACTTGAAATAAGTTTAATGATGCTTAGACTTAGACTTTCATCAATTTGCAAGTACCTGGTCATTTCCATGGATATCAGTGTAAACAAAGATGTTGAGCAAGTGAATGATTTCCCTTGTAAATATTTTAGTAATAGCATAACAGATTCATTACCTGCAAGAAGTAGCTCTGAATCAGCGTCTTTGTTGAGCGTCTCTATCAACACATGCAGTACTTTAGTCAGCGCTTCGGTCAAGAAAGTCCAAGACACACTCTGAGACACATTAGGACTCAATAAATTCCCCAAACTCTTCACAACAATGTTAAAAACATTCAAAAATGATGCAATCTTCTGTAAACAGTCTTCTTGAGTGCTAGATTCTCCTTCTTTTACATTTTTTTCAGCATCTAATTCATTGGCATACGAGACCATATCTTCTACAAACTGAGTTAACAAATTAACAGAAAATCCAACATCAGCTTGCCAGTGAGGACTCAGTTTAAACAGAGACTGAAGAGCAAATTGCTTTATCTTCTTTGGCTGTGCATTATCCACGTGCCAACCGACTAAAATGTCAACAGTGTCCACAAAATGGTTCCCAAAGTAGTCTGGGTATGAATTTGACATTACTATCATAGCGTTAATGGCAGCAATAAAAACTTCAGCAGAGTCTGTTCCTTCTATTATAGATTGCAATCTTGCCAATGTGAGCTCGGCAAACTCACCTAGGTTTGGTGTTTGAAGGTCTAGTTGAAAAGTCTCTGTTAATGAAAAAGTGAGCAGGTGCTTTATAGAAACGTTTTGAGCACCATATGTAGACATAATCCATTCCAGATGTTTAAGAAATTCATGTCCCATAACATAACCAATTCTGCCCAGTACCACCGCCGCACCCTCCTTTGTCTCAGGGCTGGGGGCGTCATACAACACGTCCAGCAAAGATTCAACTAATATGTCATATGATCTTCGGATATACCGTGCATTTTCCGGTAGCATCACTGCGTCCTGCAGCTTGCTGCATATCATCAGCGATTTCTCGACATCAACCTCCGCGCAAAGCCGACGTAAAAGTTTGGATATTCTGGGATCTTCCGGAAGGTTGACTACTAAGTCAGATCGCTCATAAAATTTATTGTTGACTCCGTGCGACCAAGGGTCGCTGTTGGTCTGTGCTAGCGATTCGTGATATTTGTAGGAATTTTCTCCACGATCTCCCCGTGGCGGGAAACCGCCGCGACCCCTGCCACCCCTTCCGCCGCCTCGCGAGTGGCGAAACTCCGTGACGCGGCCGCGGGATCGGAACGGGCCGTCCCTGTGCGGGCCGCCGAACGAAGAGGACGCATCGTACGAACTAACATAACCTCTGACCTTATCATCCGCTGTGTTTTCATGAACGGTTTCGTCCCTATCGGGAGCCTCGGGATTCTCCGTCTCCCTTGGGTTCCTCACTTTATGATGTGCAGTAGTCGATATCATCACTAGAAATTATGTAAGATACGTAAATAAAACCACACATGGCCGCGGAATTTCGAGAGAAAAAGGTGAAAATTAAAGGCAGCCAAACGTTTGCAGCCCAAGTTCTTACGCCAACAGAAACTGACAGAGACAAATATGAAAGTGTCATAGATAAGGTTATGGTGATTGTCATTCAGAAATTTCTGAACGTTTACAAATTTCTAGTGTTTCAATATGAATTGAATTGATTACCCTGAATTTTGTTCGAACACCATTTATTTTTAAAAAAATTTAACATTTGATGTCTGTTAAAGTCACAAAGTTGAATTTTGATATTAAGAAACTGTTATAGCATCACCACTCTGCGAGGTTGCGTATCCGTATCGCATTTGCCTTCGCCATTTTTATTTTATCTCCGTTATTGACGTTGATGTTTTTGACTTTGACGAGTTTGACGTTACATTCACGTGTGAAATTATTGTAAACAATGCTTGCTTCAATTTCCCTGCAAATTTCTAATTTATCAACTTAAAATTAATAAATCAAAACTATTTTATTACTAAAATGGTATCTACAAAACGGACCCATGACTTCAAAGGTAAATATTATCATCTATTCATTTTTGTTCCTCCTACATATTTGTAGGCTTTTGGTTCTAAATTGCTACAATTTAAAATTAATAACTCATCTATTTCAAATTGTTTTAGCTTTAGAACTCAAGCTAAACGATAATTCGAATTCGCCTCAAATTATCTACATTAAGGAGCACATAGTGAGGGATCATACAAAGGACAAACCGTCAGGCAGAACACTGTTTATTGTAAATATTCCGCCGTACGCAGACGAAAAAGGCCTTATCAACGCTTTTCAAGATGCCGGAAGTGTACAATCTGTCCAATTCTACAGTAAACCTGGCGCTGGAGAGTCACAGGCACACAAGTTCATACAAGAACCGTGCAAACCTATCTTTAGGGTCTGTTATTTAGTCTTCGAAAAAGTGTCTGAATTAGAAAAGGCTCTGAATTTATCGAAGCTGCGCCCGATGAACTCTGCTGACCATGAAATTAAATTAGGGGTGCAAAAATGGATTCAGGAGTACAACAATTCAATTTTCACACCTAAACTTTTAAAAGAAAGGGTGGAAGAATTCATGAAAAGCCATGACGAGAAAATGAAGCAAAAGGAAAAGAAGGAGAAACAACTAGAACAGGAAGACGACGAGGGCTGGGTAACTGTCACTAAGAGAGGCAAGGTCCAAAGTTTTGCTCGGACAGAAAAAGTGGAGAATAAAATAATGGCTAAAGAAGAAAAGAATAAGAAACGGAAGGAACTGAAGAATTTCTACACTTTCCAAATCAGAGAGTCCAAGATGAAGCACATTGTAGCTCTGCGACAAAAGTTTGAGGAAGACAAAAGGAAAATAGCACAAATCAAACAAAGTCGTAGATTTAAGCCATTTTAATAGAAAATGTTTATATCATACAATATTCTTTAATTCATATTTATATACAAAGTAGCTGACAAAAATAAAATAACATTGTTAGGGGTGGGCAAACCTTATCACTTAGGGGTATGAAAAATAAGACAGTAGCCGATTCTCAGAATATGCATATAAAATTTCATAAAAATCGGTCAAGCTGTTTCGGAGGAGTATGGTAACTAAAACTGTGACATGAGAATTTTATATATAAGAAGATACCAAGTAACAGTTCTGACTTATTTTATGCTCACATAGTTTATTACCATTTAGAAATAAAGATGGGGCAAACATAAAAAAGGCGGCATATAGACAGAAAGTCATTGTCAAAGCAGAAGATAGCCATACTAAAGTCTGGTAAAAATGTTTTTTTACAGCTTATTGTCCCCTATGTTTATATTGTACATCTAATCTTGAGATAATTTTGATTGCTTCACAAACAATAAAATGTGCTATATTTACAATGTGTACATTCAACCAATTAGAGATTTACATGTTCAGGCCCTAGGCCCTGCCTAGCCAGTTCTCGCTACTCTAGCAGTGCCAGTAACTTGCCTACTGTGTCCAATATATAGGTAATAATAACAATGACAAGCGGCATCACAAATCTTGACAAGGCACTGAACATTTAAAAAAAATTGATAACAATAATTTAATAACTACAATATTCTAAGTATTTTAGTATATTAACCTATATTATGTACATATCCAAGGCGGACACCATCCAAGTACTTAATGTTGGAGTTTTAAGTTCTTTCTTTACGTATATTAGAACATGTACATATTATACAGCACATGCCAGAATAAGATATTGAGTTTGAGCTATGAGCTAACGTTTTTCTGTACAGGTAAGTACAGAAAAACGTTAGCTCATAGCTCTGAACAGAGGTATGCAACGACATACAATATAAAGTTACAGAACATAGATGTTTAATTTATAGAAATTGACAACACAACATTAAAACTCCGTCCTTGCATCCTTGATTAGACTGGAAATGTTTTATTTTTAACTTCAAAATAAGTAGTTCACTTTCACATATCACTGAGTCCAACACTCACGTTGAGTCTACATGCTAGATATGCTAGCTCTCTTCTTGGGTGCATGTCAAATGCTCTGCTGATGGTTTTTGATGATGATCCGCAGAAGGCGGTTCTCCGGGAGAGAGTCCAGGGAGGCGAGAAGGTTGCTGATGTTCCCGTAGACACAGCCATTCGCCAGAGCCACTTGCACAGCCTGGCCTATTCTATCGAGGCACTCCTGGAACAAAATTGTTACAAATCTTGTTACTGTTTTGGAAAAATGCATTGATGATAAAAAGTGATTTTCTGATAAAATTCTTGAGGTGACCAGTCATTGTCTTAGGCCTGAAAAGGAGCAAACCACACATATTTTATTACCTTGGATAGTATTTCTATCTGACACTTTATGTTAAGTATTCATTGCAATCCACATCGTACCTCCAATAGGATAAAAATGGAGTCTGTCAATATATGGGCTGTGTTGCTAATTGTGAGGACTAAGTTCTTCACCTCAAAATATCCCCAGCAACACCTCCCTGAGTGAGACAGAAATCATATTGTTCATAAGTTTCAGTGTAGTGCTGCTTCTCAAGATTAAGTGGGTAAGCATTAATCAAATAAGCAACTCAATCAAAATTCACCTGCAACTTCGGATCAGTCTGAAGCTTAATCCCCTTCTTTATTAGCTGATGTGCATAATTCTGGACTATTGGGGTTAGTGCCACCAAGTGCTGTGCGTTCACCGCAGTCGGAGGGCCGTGGGTGCGCCGGCCCGCTCGCAAGCTGTGTAGCACTGCCAGGTGGAGCTTAATGTACACCTCTGACTCTTTTAGACATTTGTTCTGCACTGACTTCACTATGGAATGCTTGTCGTCCTCGAGTTTAATTTTCTTCATTGGCACTTCTAGCATTTCTTCGTCTGTGTAAAGAGAATAAAAATTGCAGAATTGATGACTGTAGAATTCATTACTGTCTTTACATATTAAAAATATTTAAGTAAAAAATTTGGATTACAGAGAAAGGAAGTCTTTTAAAGTAAATTAACTATAATTTTTTCAATAAAAAGAAGTGCCAAGATTGTTAAATTTAATTAATTAATTGTTAACCCAAACAGCCCATTCATTTAAAGGCCTTTCATATATATTGATGAGAATATTGCAGTATCAATATACATAATGTGAATGTTTTTTTAATGATTGGAATGATTCTTTGCAATACGGTCAAAAAATATTAAAAAGTTACAAAGTAGAATGTAACATAACATACCATCACTAACATAAAGGGGTGCCAACGCACACCAGTGAATCAGGCCAGCCAAGGGTGTCACAGCCGCCATGGGGATGGAGCCACTGGGCAGCGCAGCCACGTTCAGCTGGGCCGACATGCACAGTGAGGGGTTGGAGTATACCTGTAGGAAATGAGGTTAATCACTGAACAGACTACACTTGTTTAGGAACACAGTACTTAATGTTGACCATGAATACATTGTTTTTAAACTTGAAATAAACATGGAATCTTACTCTGGATCAAATTTTGACCTCCAAACAAACACACATACTTGAGATTTAGAAGGTTTTAAAATTTGTTTGGAAATAAAATTAAATAATACATCTATCCAGACTTTAACTATTCTTCAAATGCCTTGAAGTACTAATAATATAAGTAATAATAAGAGTATAGCAGATATTATGTTGACGTGACATCTGCCTTGCACCTGCAGAATGTAGAATGATCTTTTGTCAGAGTATTTTTCAAGGGACTATGACATGGAGTTCTTCAAAAAAGGTGTAAAAGGAGCAAAAAAAACATACCCAAGACGTAATAACTTCCAACAGATTTCTAGGTGGCAGTCTCCTGTTGCCCTGGGCATCATGCATGTACAACTCGGTGATAGCCGTGATGAAGTTGGAGACGAACGGGGGTGCCACATTGGCGAGGGACTTGAGTGCAGCCTGGTTGGTGGTGTTCAGGTAGAAGTGGTCCCGGATCACGTTCTCCACCAGCTGCAGGGACTGCTGGGAGGAGCAGCCCATCTGCTGCAGCCACACTCCAACTGCTAAGAGGACCTGCAAACAAGCATCAGTTGCTTCCTTAGATTTGTTTTTATAACTTTTTTAACAAATTTGTTTTATAAATTACATATGTATTTTTAATTCTCTGAAAATTTTCAACTTTTTTCATGATATTTATGATTAAATCAGAACCCTATGTTAGGGCCACAAAATCTTGGGATGGCAGGCTACAAGGAACCAAGACAATGTTATTGTGGTTTCATTAATGTTATGCCTCTCTTCTTTAGTTCAAGTGATAAAGCTACTAGTCCAGGGCACAGAATCTTAAAATATAAGACTAAGTGTTGATAGCAGCATAGTGCAACAAAAATTCAGTTCAGTATATTTTATCCTATACCAGCTGACCCAGGAGGCATCACTTTGCCCTTCATTTTAAGATCATTACCAATATATTTGAAGATTTATCACACTTTCAGAAGTTTAAATACTATCGGTAAAGTTGGACTATGAGTATAACATCAGTTGGCCATTTGTTTGTCGGTGCTACAGTATCGACTACTTACTGGAGTACTGGACGCAGATACTGCCATACTGGCCAGTATAGTTAGAACTTTTATCTTCCTCGGACTTTCCATACCACCGAAAAGGAACAGAAATATTGTGTTCTTGGTCGTCTCGTTGGTGCAAGAGGATATGTAGTCACAAATAATATCTATGAGTTGAAGCTCCTGCAGGGGACTGAGGCCGCCGGTGCGACGATTCCCTCGGCGATCAGTTTCACAGAATACGAACTCGGATATAACGTCCATGGCCACGTCTAGCTGCTTGCTCGTGGGCGCCGTGCGGCCAAGAAGCAATTGCTCTAAAAAATAATTAAAAAAGGGAAACTAAATAGTAATGCAAAGATGCAAAGATTATTCTGAAACCGTAAACAATGTCAACCTAACCCATGCATAGAAAAAAGTATAAAATATACCTATTTTTATTAGGGCTTCTTTTGCACATAGTGGAAATTCGAACTTCCTTAATGTATGCTTTATATCTGATACAGACATTCTTAAGGATTTTGTTAGAATATAAAAAAATTATTGATAAACAGACTAAAAGATCTTTTCCCTTCCTGTCCTTCGCCGTTGACATAAGACATTGATTGATTGAATGATTGATATTGATAATTAAGTGTCTGTCACCTCAAACAGTGACAGATGGTAATGTTGACATCATCCACATATTAAATAGATAATAAACACCTACATAGATAATAACTGTACACTGAAAAAATGATGAGGAACGATTGCCTCGAGCTCCTTGTGAATAATCACCGTTATTGTGATTCATTTTAACAAAAATTGCCAAGTTTTAGATCTTACAAGTATTGCCCATAAAATATTTTATTAAATAGAAACCCTACTTGTAAATTATAAGAAATAAAACTCATAAAGAAATTTTGAAGTCCATTTTATTTTAAATTAAAGCCCATTTTCGTGTGTTTTGGTTGGTTAGGTAGCTGGACAGACATAATTTAGTTCTGAATAGCAATGCGTTCGCTTACCTGATGTCTGATGCCTATGTCCTATAACAGAATGTAACTCACGGGGAACCCCCTCATGAGCACTGGGTGGTTTTGCTTTCCACATCTAGAGTAAAAAAAGATAAACCAAAAACTTTCAATATTCTAAATGTTACATTTTGTATGAAACTATTTTTAATAAACCAATACACACTTCCATGAATTTATGCATTACATTTCAATAATAAAATTTCATTACGGAACAGAATTTTTCTATGTTTTATTATAACATTGCATAGCTATAATATGTAACATGGTCATGAGGATTCAATACAATAATAATGCTTAGAATAAAATCTTATGTGACCTAACATAGGTTTGGAAACAGGTTGTTTTATAACACAAAAAAATAGATCCATGTTTGACAAATACTAACATAATATTACTATGATTCAGCACTTTTAAGATGTTTGTTAAAAATTACATGGTTCAATACTATAGCAGTAATCTTCTTAAGAATTTATAAGAGGTGAAAGAAAATTATACTTTTTTCTGGTTACTGTTTCACACTTACATTTCATTAGGATATATGCATATACTAGAAAATAGAATAATAATAGGAAGGCAGTGACTGACAAGAAGTGAAACACTTTCGAAATTTAGTTCCTACCTATCTCTATCGAAATAATGTAACATTATTAACAACCATCCAAAATTATCATTATTTTAGTCTTATTTTCCATCCTCTTTCCACTATCCTAATGATATTCTTATAATATAAAATGTTCATATAACTTATTCACATTATATTTTCACTATCACCTAGTTTATTGTCTCACATTCGCACACTTAAATGTAGAAATACTAGTTGGGTTTCTTAAACACATTTTGATTGTTCTGGTGATTTGGGTTCTGGTGATTTGGATTCTGATGATTCTGATGATTTTGCTGGTGATTGGACAGGAAGGCTAAGTGGCCCTTGGGGCATTTGTTGGCGTAGTGCCCCTTGGTGCCACACTTGAAGCAGGTGACCTCTTCTAAGGGCTTGTGCAGTGTTCGGTGCATGCGCTGAGCGTTTATCTCTTCATCGGTCGCTGGCTTTAGGTGGCCCAGTGCTCTATATCTTGCCTCATCTTGCCGTTGTGCTGCTTCTCTTTGCTGAAAAAATGATAAAACATGTAAATTAGAACTACTGTCAACTAGCTTTCAATAAACTAGATTTGCCTATTTGACACTGTTTGTTTGCAATTCCTCTTGCAATAAGGTAGATACAGATCTCACTGCAATTGCTAAACTTAAGATGGCTTGTTTACTGAATTATGAAATCGGCGACTCTTGGTACTTTCCAACACTGTCAGAGGGTACTTGCTTACAGTTTATACTACTCCAGAAAGCGTTGAATCTATATCTTTGTTGTATATATGCAGGTTTAATAATAAATTATTATTAGTAGTGTAATATCACACTTGTGATTCCTTTTATGACCTCAGTTTAATAACAGCTTTCACGGGTTATTAAAAAGAATGGCAGTAAAATGATTATAAATAATTTAGAGATTGCTCAAACAGACAGCCTTAAAAAGTCATTACACATAGAGTGACACTTACTTCCAAAGGAATCTTGTGGCAAGAAGAAGCCTTGTGACCAACTTCCGAGCAATAGTGACACACTGGTAGTCTCTTAGCATCCTTAGTTTGCTCTGGTGGAGCGGGCAGCTCGAACCTCGGGTGCATGTATTTACAGGAGGAGCCGTCCGGACAGAACCCTGCGAGGTAGTTCATGCAGAGCACACGCCGTACGTGCCGGTGGCGGCAATGAGGACCGTGTCTGCAGAAGCCTCGGTCATACCTGGAATAAAGTTTGTATAGATATTAAGAGAATTGTGTCTATGGACATGGAAAAAACATTTTAATGTATTTAAAGCCTCTAAAATTATATAATTTTGCACTCAAATTAAGATTGAATCCATGGTCCCAGAGATTCAAAGCTCTAGGCCACAAACTATATTACAGCGACAAAAAAACACTTGAACAGATTCAACAGTGTATTTTAAAATTCAGCATCCAGGCCATTGCTTATTGATAGCACTGAAGTGCCTTTAAGGTTTGCCATCCTTTTATATTATAAGTTTGCTCACACATAGCCCTTTTGTCTTTAGGGTAAATATGCCTGACAGGTTGCTTTTAAGTCACCAACAAATCTACATAAGTCCACTCTATCCACACATTCAAATTTGTAGTGATTTGACCAAGGTTGCCATAAATATGGATGCAGCTTAAATCTATATCTGCTTAACAATGACTTGGGTAGAACTTATAACATTGGATTAATCAGATTTTTTGCATGTTCAACAAATTTGTTTTGATTCTTACCAAGGACAATCTTTAATCTTGCTCTCAGGATCTATATGGAGGAAAGGGCACTCCTTATTGTGGCAGGCGTTGAACCTGGCATAGAAGTAGCATTCAGGCATCTTGGACATGTCATACTCGTGGAGGAACTCACACTGGTCCCCCTTCTTACAGAGCCCTCGGAGCCAATGCTTGCACACCACTGTCCTGTCACCTCGCACATGTCTGTACGGACACTGGGGACCATTGCTGCAACCCCCAGGCTGGCCGAAGAACTCGCACACGGCTGCTGTTGATTCTGAAATAAATAGGTTGATGTGACTAAAGCAAAGAATATAATACTCTCTCAAAACACAATGTACAGGCAAAGTCTTTAAAACCAGAACTATATTTGTAAATATACTAAAACATGAGAATAAGTACAAATCTCAGCTTACTGTCCATCCCGGGAAACGGCAGCGGGAGCGCCCCATACTGCTGCTCGAGCGCGTATTCTATATCGAACTTGATATGGTCCACGCTGGCAACTATCTGCTCCATCGTTACTTAGTTAATAATTACTTTTATGTATCAGTAGTTTTGTTATAAACAATTATGTGTGTGCTTATAAAATAAAATACCTAAAACAGTGTGAGAATGTGAAGCATTCGTGACGTTGACGTTTTTCCGTTTGATTGTCAATGTCATGTCAACAAGCTCCAAATGTCACGTCTGACATAGTCTAAGGAAAAAAAATTGTCTTTTCGTAAAATAAATCATACACGCATGCATGTAATAAAAGTGAAGTAGAATCGTCTATGTTATAGATCTATTTTACCTGAGGTCCGTCTTCGCCCCTTTCTATGGTCTGGGCATAGACATTAATTTATCTTATCCATCGACAATGTCACAAAGTGTCAAAAACTTTCAAATGTCAATTGATCAATTCATCTCGCAGGCATCGCGTGCCGCTGAACTCTTGTGGATATAAATTTATAAAAGTTCGTCGTGATTATTCATTTTGTTGCAATCATTGGTATAACATTGAATAAATCTTCTTTTAATTTAGGTGTTTCACCAATTCATATAAATTACATTTCCTCAGTGAAGCGAGAAATCGCTGAGAGGTTTATATTGTTTGATTCATTGCACGTGATCTCGATATAAACATGGTAAGTAAAATGTTTATTTCCATAGTGGTTATTAAAATCCTGCTTATTACAAATATTCTCTCACAGAATTATTTGTAATATTGCGTATTTCACAGATGAAGTAATTCACCATGTGTTATTTTGAGGTTATGTTTACAATGCGGTATAACGCCCGGTAACAGAACATACCATGATAATGTTGCCAGAAACGGTTTTAACATTTTTCGTGACATTGTATTCTTATATCATTCCATAAAAAAACATACGGTATTTTTATTTACAGAGTGAAGAAGCAGCAGTTAACCCTAAAGCGTACCCGCTGGCAGACGCTCCGCTCACTGCCAAGATCTTGAACCTGGTACAGCAGGCAGCTAATTACAAGCAGCTCCGGAAAGGTGCCAATGAGGCCACCAAAACCTTGAACAGGGGATTATCAGAGTTCATCATAATGGCGGCTGATGCGGAACCTCTCGAGATCGTACTCCACATTCCAATCCTTTGCGAGGACAAAAATGTGCCGTATGTGTTTGTGAGGTCCAAGCAAGCATTAGGGCGCGCTTGTGGGGTCTCCCGGCCTATAATAGCGTGTTCCATTACTATAAACGAAGGTTCCCAACTCAAGCCTCAGATACAAGGTATCCAGCAAGAGATAGAAAGACTCTTAGTGTAAGTGTGTGTGAAATGTGATTCTATGAAGAATATTTTTATAATATTATAAGCTTTCAAAACATGTGTACTTTAATTTCAAAAACACAATTTGCTACAAAATAATTTTTATTTACATTTATATACAAAAATGATTGCATAAACTGGTCCCCATACATTCAATAACATCAAATATATCATTATAATTATAATTGAAATAATTTCTTTGCTCTCAACTCCCAGTTGTCTTCCCATCTGGACTTCTGGAACTTCACCAACTGTTGCCTCATGTTCTCTGCTGTTCTGTTCTGCTCCTCGTTTCCGGGGAAGCCCTCAAACCAGGTCACTATCTGTTTCGCTAGCTGGTCACTGGTTTCGAATGTGTATCCGTTCACCTCATCTTGGACCAGCTCATCAATACTGGAAAATAAATAATTGGCAATTTAATAGGCAGCTAATAATTGGTTCTCAGCCATGTGAACGGAACCTTAAAGTTGTTTGAAAAAAAATGTTGTGGGTTAATAGACATGCAAGGTTACAAAAATTGGCTAAGAGCTGTAAATTGTATGAATGTCCAACATGAATCACTATTATATTTGAAAGTTCACACTTCAAGCAAACATGTGCATATTATGCAGAACATAATTATCTAGTACAACTTTTTGGATCCTTTTATCGTAGAAACTGTGACACTTAGAAAAAATAATTAGAGACAATCTTTGTAGATATTTAAACTACAATCATAGTTTGAACCTATTGTTATGATAAAATTCACCTATAGCTTTGTCAATTGTCTATTTGAGCTGCACTCAAGAATATTGAGCTGACTTAAAACAACTCTTAATGTCTTAAAGCCCAGTATTATATAACAAACCCAAATTAATCAGCTGTAAACTCAAAAGGCCTCACCATTTGAAATAGCAGGCACAAACTGGTAAGCCCGCACCAAACATGTCCACAACCTTCATAGGAAGGTCCAGTCCAGATGAGCTGGTGTGGAGACACACGCCCAGGTCTGCACTGGCCACCATCCGGGGGTAGTCCCCCGCCTCCAGCCAAGGCGTTACCACTCGCACATGCTGCCATTTCCTTGCAACTATCCGGCTTGTGTAGTGCTCTTTCATGGGCCCCTTGCCCGTTATGACACAGACAAGCTTGGGTAGTTTCTTGCTCAGTTCATATGTTATTTCATAAGCTGAAATTGCAGTTCATGTTATAAAACTAAAAGATAATAATTTTGTTTATAAATAGCCCTTAATAGCTCTTAGTAGTCCACTTTTCGAAATACATTTCTCCTAATGAACGACCACGTTTCCTGGCCTTGATTCCTGTCCATCCAAAAGCTATCCACTATCTTAACATTAGCCCAACTTATGTCTTATCATGCAATAATTTTTCCAAATGCTTCTTTAAAATACTTTTGCCTTCATCAAATCTTTAAATTTTTAGGCAAGGTACTTATTCATTTGTTATGACCTATTCTCTTATCATTACAAACATAAGAGAGAGTTCATTTTGTCTTGTTTAATAATTTTAGACTGATTTTTAAAGAATTGGGTCCTACTTTTTTTATATTTGCATAGTGGTTCAAATACATACTTTGCAGAGCCTCCATCAAAATACTAAAATCTTCATCAGGAGTCCAACTAGTACTGCTGAACAGCAACCCCGGCCTATCTTCTCTCAAAATCACCTCCCCACCATGGGCTTCAGTGAATGCTGTTCTCACTGCATTATCTGCTGGTTCATTGAGCTGGTGACGCCCTGTGTATCTGAACTCGGGGTACTGGAGGCCGATTTTCAAAAACCAATCATGTTTATCCTGTATGGTTGCTGGCTGGAATATTTTTGGGGGTTTATCATACAGGACTGTGGCTCTAAAACAGAAACATAAAATGCAGGTAAATGAAATTCAACACAACTTTGATATAACATTTTAGCTATTACGATAACTTACTCTACATTCCAATTTTGTATCAAGTCTTCCTTCATGGCGCATGTGACACACAAGTTACTGTCTGAGGATTGTGCAAAGTACTTTTCGATCCATGTAGCAACCTTCAATAAGGGATGGCCGTGCGACAGCGATAGACCCATTATGGAGTATGCATAGTTGTGGAAGTCGATAATAAACTTAGCTCTAGTAACCAAGCAGTAAAAACGACAAACAGGCAGTGTTGGGATCGCTGGAGGATTCTGGCACAGAAGAAAGTCACATTTTCCACTCATGAACAGAGTAAATAACAAACTTACAGTCTGCCACAACGCCTTAGCGAAGTATTGAACGAGCTTCGGGCCCCTTTCAAATTTTAAAGGATGTAGCTTGTGTATGGTTATATGAGGACTTTTTATGACTTCCTCAAGAGGAACGGTGTCCATGTAACTCACGATATCCACTTTGAGCCCGTTGTTTGCTAAGGATAATGCATGATATTGCATACGGGGGCTTCTTCCTATGTCTCCTAGCACAACCACTTTCACGGTCTTTTTAGAAGATTCTGCCATTTTAATAAAAAAATTTATGCCCGTATTTCAAACACTAAACATGTTTTCCGGGGCTTATATCATACATTTATGAATATTACAAATTAAGAAGCGCTAATTAGTAATCGGCTATTTTATGTTCATTTTAAATTCTCACTCTCATCTCTAAACAAATTGATTGACGTCATTTGATGATTTGACGTTTACATTTTTTGACATTACACAGATTATCATTAATTATTATTATTATTTTTTATTATTTGACAGATTATCGAACAACAAAACATATTATCGATAGCTGTGTTATTGACAATGGAGAATATTTTATTGAAGATAAATAAAGCTTATTGATAGCCTAGGTAGGCATAGTAAAATGATATCATACTGAGGTATAGCAAACTAGCAAATCATCCATTTTATTTATATTAATTAATTAATTAATAATTAATAATAACATACATAAATCTAATAGCTATTTGAACATGACGTTATGATAAAATAACAATATTACGTGGCGGCTAATAACGTATTGAAATAGTTATCAAGTGGAAGATGAGAAATGTTACAAATTGATGGCTGTCATTTTATATGACAATTTAATGTCAAATTGACATTCCAATATAGTGCCAAACCAAAGAAAAAATAATATTGTTTTTGTTTTGATTTGAGAACAATTATTACGAATATTTATTATTTATGAAATTAAAATATAAATAAAACACTTGAGTTTGAACTATGTTACTAGTAATTCAGATTTAATCATGTCTAAAGTGTTAATAATAAGGCATTTACCACAGTCACTATCATTCCAAGACAAGCAACAATTGTTAAAACATTTCGGAGCTGAGAAAGTATGGGAAACAGTTACTAAACGTAACTATTTATTTGCCTCCTTCCCCAGTGTTGAAAAAGCGAAGGCATCTCTCATAAGACTGCATCAGCTTGAGATAGCCAAACGACGCTTAGTAGTCGAATATTCATTCGATAAGGAATTAATTGCCGACAATAAGGACGATAATCAGGAAATTTCGACAGCAACTAATCACGTAAAAGAATTCCTCAGAGCCCTAAACGCATGGAGTCCCTCGTTGAATTTCTACCAGCCGCCTCCGGTACATTTAAAATATAAATATCCAGACATCAGTACAAAAATAGCTATGAACATAGTTCACGCTCTATTTACTAATAAATCGTTCTATATTCAAACTGTACATTTAATGAATAAAATGTGTTTACCTGTACCATTCAGTGAAAGCGATGAAAGTGTTAGATTTTTCAAGGAAAGCTTCAGAGAAGTGTACGCTGAAGAATTTTCTGTCATTGCCAAGGAACCAAGTGACCAAGAGTCTGAAATATCGAGCGAGGAGAGTGAGCAACCCAAACAAAATGTTCCCTTAATTGTGAAACGAAAACATACACTACCAAAGACTAGGAAGCGGCCTGCAGCCATGCTGTCCACAGCGACACTGCCTAAAGCAAAGAAGTCCAACATTCAACAGGAAGAGGTGTTTGAGAACATCACTCCTGTTGTTGAAGCGAAGAAAATATCACTAAACGTTCCACAAGATGCATTACATAAGCCAACTGAAGAACCAGAGGTGATTGGGGAACTTGGGAAATTTGACAAGGAAGTCGAACCTGTGGTGGAAGAGAAGCCCCCGGAGCCAGACCAACCCACAATAACCAAGAGGGAGCTACTGAAAAATAGAATCTCTTATAGTGACATGAAAATATTACCAGTCTTCAAAAACTATCACCCCGGACAGCCATCTATGCGGCTGTACATAAAGAATCTGGCCAAGGCGGTCACAGAACAGGATGTCAAAAGGATATACAGGAGATATGTGGAACACCTGTCAGATGATGAGGAGACAGGGTTTGATGTGCGAGTGATGCAAGAGGGGAGGATGAAGGGTCAGGCATTTGTGACCTTCCCGTCTGTGGCGTTGGCCGAGACTGCACTGAATGAAACCAATGGATACATGCTGAAAGAAAGACCTATGGTAGTTCAGTTTGCTAGGGCTGCTAATAAAAAATCTATGGAATGACTTTGTGTTATGTTATTGGAATTAGTCCATGAAAAATCAAATTGTCATATCATGGGTTACCATGATCACACAGTTAAATATTTTCACATGATAGTGGCTTCACTCTAAAGCCTACACTGGGCAATATAAAATCATGCAGTTTCATGCTGTCATGAAACCCAGTCTTACGAACACAAGTGTGAGGAAAATACTATCCATTTAGTTAACACAGTTAAATCATTAAGTTCCACATCATAGAGTATATAGTTACAACTTATAGCCCCGGATACACTAGGGAACATTTTGTCCCGCAACATGACGCACAACACAAAATATACGTGACGCTGCAACGTTGCATAGTGTCCCGCAACATGACCCACAACATTGTACGTGACGCGGGGCATGTTGCTTGCTCCCGCCTCGAGAGCGAGCGCACGTGTCCCGCGTCAGTGTTGCGCCATTTGTCATTCGGAGATCACTTAGAATATTAACTCTTCTTTCTCGTTGTAATAAGAAATTCCGCATCCACCACCTTCTCTTTCTCTTACGTTTCAACACACTCGATATAATTACTATGTACGCAGCACTAATAGCCACAACCTCCTCGGGCGACATTTCTATAAACACTGAAGTGTGGTCGACAAAATGTTCCGCGACATGTATGTCGGCACATTCCACGTAGTTGTTGAGGAACATGTTCCGCAACATGTTGCTCCATTTGTCCCCTAGTGTATCCATGGCTTTATATGTATTTTCATAACATATGCATGACTATGTCAGTCAATCAACACTAACAATGAGTTTATTTGCAATGGCTATACTCAGGTACTTAGCAAAATAAAACAACAGATGAGTAACAGTAAAAATTATATTTCCATCAATTCAATGGCATATGATAGTGATTCTTCATTTTTCTCAATAGCTGTGCCGGACAATATTTTATTTAACAATGGCAATGATTGATCAACAATAGTGAGTTGATTCACAAGATTAGTTACAACCCCTTGCATTTTATCCAATGCATAAGTTACTTTATCATCTTTCGTCATTAAATATTGCTGGTAAAAAGCGTCCAACAGCAGCGTTGCCCAGTCAAACAACTTGCTCTCGTAACTCATCTCCAAATTCTTGTCTGAATCTATCAAGAGGTAAGAAATGTAGCACATGATGAATAATGCATCATCTAAGGCCAAACCGTTTCTCAGGTAGGGTATCAGTATAGCATCACTGAAAGGAATTTCAAAAATGTAATTCAGTAACTCGAACTTGGCTTTGTGTACTATTGTTTCCTTCTTTGACTCATATTTGCAAGCACAGAGGCTGTTGAATTCTTCCTCATTAGTAATATCCACTGGAGCTGGGTTCACCAGCTTGACAGTGTAGTTGAGTAACATAACCAAAATAGATTCCGGTATATCTTTGAACTCCTTGATGGTTCTGTAAACCGGTCTGAAGTCATCTTTCTCTAGCAGTGGCGGTATCACTTGTGAACAAATAGTTCTTTCAGTAAGACCCAATTTTATCAGGTCCTTCATTTCATCTTTGACCTCATATAGAGGTGTGGTTGGAGTGCCCCAGTCAGCAATCTCTGTGCAGTCATCTTGGATTATTTCATGTGAACCTAATAGACTTGCGAGATTCCTTTCTGTTTCCAGCACATATGGTAGCATGCCGATATGATTGGATGCTTCCAGTATTATTCTATCATTGAAACAATACAATCTTGCATCTTTTGAATACATTTTCATGGGATACCTGCAGGAACCTACACCTAGGACTATGTTGTAGGCCACAATGATGGCTCCATCTTGGTCAGTGTTGCTGCCAAAGAGTATGAGATGGTCATTGCCCATCCAGGCCACAGAGACACTGGTGGTTGTGCTTATCCAAGGAACAACACCAATGGTTTTCCAGTTCTTCTGGGTTAAATCATATACTGTCATTTTAGAATCACTCCCTGTAAAAAGACAACTCATTAGTATTGGTTAATATGCCCATGTTATATGGTCACCACCTTATTTTTTACATTCAGTAATATATTTATAATTTATCTTTGTTTTCGGAACCAGAAACCAGGAACTATAAAACCACTTGCAGTATGCAATTTACAATAAAAAAAAATGCAATTATCCCAATAGCTTACTTACATAGAAAGTACACCATATAACTATTTGAAGTTATACCGATGAATTTTCCCACAACAGAAACATCTTCTGGCCGAGTCACTTTGACTCGTGTCAACTTCAACCTGTCCATATCCCCCAGCTCCTCTCGGAGAGGGCAGACGATAATCTCATAAAGCCCCCTGCTATTTTTAACAATGTAACATATATGATCAACATTGTTCTTTGTAAAGCAGGCAGAATCAATGATCTCTTCCGAATCTTTTATCAAGAGCTTGTTCTCATAAGACTTTCTGTTGTCGAGAGCATAGGTAAGGGATGCACAGTTGCCGTTCTCAAATATGATCAAACTTGTGCTGCCTCGGGGTAACAGCTTCAGAATATTGACTGAAAACTGAAAATATAATAAATATAAATTTGCAAATTAAGATTTTACTGCCTCAAATTAATACATTTTTATTGTTGAAGCAGAGGCTCTACCTTATTTAGCCTTACCTTATATTTCTTTAATTTATCCAAGTTGTCTGAATCTTCCTGCCATGTTTTAATAGTGTTTTTATTGAAAACACCGACGTACGCCGCCTGTTCCTTATCATAAATAACCTCGGAGGTTATGTGGTCCTTTGACGTCCAGCCCCCGATTTGTTTTTGGTCTGAAAGCTTAGGTTAAACAATTTTATCGTAAAATAAATCAAAGCGACAAACCTAGTGTTACATTTACAAAAAATTAAAATGAAACTTACTCTGTATTTGTTCACAACATTTCGGCCTAACGTGACGATTACATTCTCCTCCTCTTTGTCTCGCGATACTCCTAGAAAACTCTTCTGGTCAATTAAGGGACACAAAACGTAATAAGTGTGAAATTTAGCCATAGTTTTTATTTATCTTGGATTTATAAATGAATTTTAATTAAAATAACAATAATTTTGGTAAATCACGTGTTTGTATAATTTAAACAAACAATATTTACAATATTGTCAATGTCAAGTATCATGCTAACTGTCACATGTCTTGTCTGTCATTATTTTTCTTTCTCGTCTTCTAAATCAAAAATAATAAATATGCTCTTAATTCAGCCAATGTATTATGTCATCGGATCTCTCAATTCATTCTCATTCAATAATTCCCCATAATGGCTCATAATATAGGTACCTAATAATAATATTATTGGTGATGTGAGCAAGATTGAGCAATGTAGGTTTTTTCAAAAATAATTATTTATTCTATTACCATCCATTGTGCTCTCTATATTCACGCATCTGTGAGTTCTGTGACACTTTTATACACTACGTGTTTATGACTTTATGTCAATCACAAATGTCAACTGTTAATGTCACTGTCATACATTTATTTTCAAATTTGAGCGCAATTTCAATTCAAGGTTCAAGGTCATTTTTATTACGACGATTCCAAATTCCGTTTTCCATTCACACCATTCAGTCAGTTATTTAATCAATTCGCGATAGAGACCTTTTATCATTTTCGTGTACGGTGTGAAGTTAGTAAAGGATTAATTGTAGCTTTATAGGTTATTCGCTTAATCTAATCGGTCATTTTGAGTTCTTCGTTGGTTGCGTATAGTCCAGTAAAAGCAAAATGTCGACAGCCGGTAAAGTGATCAAGTGCAAAGCTGCGGTAGCTTGGGAAGCCGGAAAGCCTCTTTCCATCGAAGAAATCGAAGTGGATCCTCCTAAGGCGGGCGAAGTGCGCGTTAAAATTACAGCGACCGGCGTTTGCCACACTGACGCCTATACACTCTCAGGCAAGGACCCGGAGGGCGTGTTCCCCGTGGTTCTCGGTCACGAAGGCGGCGGCATCGTCGAAAGCGTCGGGGAAGGTGTAACTTCCGTGAAGCCCGGCGATCACGTCGTTCCCCTGTACGTACCACAGTGCAAGACATGTAAATTCTGCCTCAACCCTAAGACTAACCTGTGCCAGAAAGTTCGCATCACTCAGGGTCAGGGCGTTATGCCCGATGGAACTAAGAGATTCAGATGCAAGGGCAAGGAGCTGTTTCACTTCATGGGATGTTCAACTTTCAGTGAATACACAGTCGTTCTAGAAATTTCCCTATGCAAAGTCGCCGACGCCGCTCCGTTAGATAAGGTTTGCTTGCTCGGCTGCGGAGTCCCAACTGGCTACGGTGCCGTGTTGAACACTGCGAAAGTGGAGCCAGGAGCGAATTGCGCCATCTTTGGCCTCGGAGCGGTCGGTCTCGCCGTCGCGTTGGGCTGCAAGGCGGCGGGCGCGAAACGCATTATCGGAGTCGACATTAACCCCGACAAGTACGAGGTCGCTAAGAAGTTTGGTGTCAACGAGTTTGTCAATCCTAAAGATTACGATAAGCCCATTCAGCAGGTTCTGGTTGATTTAACCGATGGAGGGCTAGACTACACGTTTGAGTGCATCGGTAATGTGAACACCATGCGTGCTGCTTTGGAGGCTTGCCACAAGGGCTGGGGTGTGTCTGTCATTATTGGAGTGGCCGGTGCAGGAGAAGAGATCAGCACTCGTCCCTTCCAGCTCGTGACAGGCCGTACATGGAAGGGAACAGCTTTTGGTGGCTACAAGAGCCGAGACAATGTTCCTAAGCTGGTTGACGAGTACCTCGCCAAGAAGTTGCCCCTGGATGAGTTTGTGACCCACACCGTGGCTCTGGATGAGATCAACGAAGCGTTCCACCTGATGCATGCCGGCAAATCTATCAGAGCTGTTGTATTGCTATAAAACACAACTGTCACAGTTAATGTATACTGTAAAACAGTATTTTGGATAATATTTAAAACTACAACTCATGGCATCACTTCAAACAGAGTAAATAAGAGTATTTAATATTTTTTACCCTCATATTATTAAGCAAATAAATGACTTGTTACAGTATGCTAAGCATTTATAGTTGTAAACAAGGATCATGTTATACAATATTATAATTTTTTTAATACACTTCTAATTGTTTGCAAGCTGTCGTTTTATTTTTTTACCAGCCAAATCTTAATGTACGCATAATTTGCAATTTATTGTGTTTTGAACAGTCTGGTTATATTTTCCTTTATATTGCTATTACATAACTTGCATGTTATAATATAAATGGTCTTGGTAACACACAATTCTTATCTGACCTTGACATTGGAGTCAGTTGATGTATAACCTTGTTTTTGTACATGTGACGTAAGTTGAACAAGTTTTAAACAACTCGGGGCAAGACGATTGAAATAAAATACAGTACGTCCCATGTAGTAATAGTATATTTAAAAAATATCTATGTTCCTCTGACCTTTTATTTATATTTAAAGTAAATAATGATCAATATAAAATGAAAAACTACATTTGTCATAGAAATTTATTTATTATTTATAACAAAATATACATCAATGTACATTTATGAACTATAATTAAGTCAAACAAGTTTTAAAATAAACAATATTTTTATACAAAATAATATTTGAGATGGAAAATTTTTTGTACAATAAATTTGGAGAATCACAGATTTTTTACTTACACTTTGCAGTACCTACACTACAGTAATAGATTTACAGATGAGTACTCTATGTAATAGTGAAACAAAAAATATCATCTAAGTCCATTACATTTTAATGAATACACAGCTCAAGCAAATACGTAGAAAAGCTCAAGTAAAGTATTTCTTACTTTACTGAACTTTCAATACTTTTGCTTATTCCTAGCCTTAATCATGAGTTCCGAGCATTCATTAAAATGAAACAAATAAGTCAAAAGTAAAAAAGTCAACAATTAATTGTCTTAGTTATATTAAGATTAATTAATAAAACAGGTCAATTCATGGTGATAGTCAAAACAGTTGCAGCCAGATGTTTTTGCATTCAAAATTCAATATTCTCTATGAATACTAGTTATTTCTGAATTAATTTTAGAATTTATAAAAATTAAACAAGGAATAGGATACGTGTATGTGGATATAAAATTCGTGAAAAATTTATGATTCCGACATTAACTGCTTGTAATACTCCACATAGATTTCACACTGTTCACCTGAAATAAAAAAAATGTTATACATTTTCACTCAGAGACAAACAAAACAAATGAGACCTTTTTAACAATATGGTAAGTTGTTGATGTAGGATATGTCACTAAAATCTTACGTTTTAGTTGGGACGTACGACTGACTAGCAATACACAAGTGATTTCAACTAGAAACTCGAAATTGAGTTAACCATATATATAAGTAATCATGGATTTTGGTGACACTTAACTTCAGATTCCTAAATGATACCTAAGTGTAATTTTTACTCTCAAATAATCATGGAATAGATAAAAAATAATGCTGATAAAGAAATTGATTGGTAGGTAAGTCTTTACAATTATATTCAGCCAGATAGGTATTGAAATACAAACCAAAACTATACAATGTAAAAGGTCAATCAGGCTTATACATTCATTGGCTCCTTATTAGACTCTGGAAGATATGTTTAGCTCTTTAAACCCATCCTTTTTGATGGTTCCGTTGGCAATTTAGCTAATTAAAAAGTGAATAATTTCATCATTCAAATTTAATGGTTTCAGTCCAATCTTAGTAAACACATCACGTCAAGATTATGATAATCTACCTTCGTTGATTAATAGTCCGATATGTTTGATAACATTTAGTAATGACATTCCATGTCGCATTTTTTGTAAGTCGATAAAAATTTTAGATCAATAAATGATACAACACATGGGTGAAAGCTAGTGGCGAATTAATTCGGTAGTGGGGGGAGGCAGGGGGTGTCATCACCTCTGTCGTAGTGGGGGGAGGCAGGGGGTGTCACCTTTGGCAAAGTGGGGAAAGGCGGGGAGTTGTGGTCACCTTTGGCATACCTAATGGGGGAGACGGGGGATGCATCACCTTTGGCGTAGTGGGGAAAGGCGGGGGGTGCGTCACCTTTGGCAAAGTGCGGGGAGCCGCGCAGGCGCTCGTTGCGGGCCTGCAGCGCGTGGTAGAGAGCGCGGAAGGCGGGCGGGCTGGGGCGGGCGGCGGCCAGCAGCTTGCGCGCGGGGAGGGCGGCGTGCCCGCACTGCCGCGCCGCGCCCGCAGCGCTCACCGGCTCGTCCCAGCTCAGCAGCACCTCCACTATCTCCTGCAACACCGATGATCGGCTCCAGTCGAAAAACTATAATAGCCGCGATGAGGTTATGAGTCGTGAGCACAGATTATCAGGGGTAGGGATGTCAAGTACACTTTCGGCCAATGTACACACAGCAGCCAAAAAAACACGCTGGACCAATGACTGCTTACGAACCAATCACGTGACCCGCAGCGCCGTCAATGTCAAACCGACCAATAAATATTGTGCTCACGACTTATGGCGACTACTATACCGGAGGACCAGGAGGGGTAGTGTCCCGGGGCCCCACGCTCAGGGGGCCCTTCGTACTCTGACTTACAAACTATAAACTGAACTCTTGAAAATCTCTCTTCAATACACACCTCGCCGTTTTCGGAATAAATTTGAACTAATTTTTCTTACTAAAAATTTGTATTGTCAATGTTCTAGAAGACAGATGGGTGTGGTCTTATCAAAGGTGAATGTGACGCCGCCTTAGAAGGTGTATGTATAAAAACCGTAGTCGGGCAAACTCATCTCCACTGTATGTATCTTTTCCTTGTTTATTGATCTTGGTTCATAGAGATAAAACATCCTGATTCTGATCCAAACGAAACATCTAGGAAATATCTCGGGGGTCAAAATAAAAAGCAGAAATGCCTGCCAGGTCTACTATTAAATAAACCTTGAAAACCACGGATCAAACCATTATTAGATATGATATTTCTGGCAATTTTACTGAAAATCACCCATACTTAATCACTAAAAAAAGCAAAATCGAAGTTCAGTTATTAATACTAAATATCTAATTTATATTATCAATAAACCGCTAAAGTAAATAAGAGATATTGTGAAATATTATATAAAGTTGTTATGGTGAATGATTTAGCACTATATGTGATAACGTGATAACCCAACTCATAAAGAAACTATCGTATGACGTTATCTGTCAACACAGACAAAATAAATGTAGTTATGAAACAAATGACATGGGTTTTAATATAAGTGTTACATAATTTGTTTTCGTAAATGATTGTTATAATCAAAGTGGTGATAGCCAAGTCACTAGGAATTCGTTCTCTTACTCAAGCGGTTTCAGGTTCAAATTATGGTTTGCTTCATTGTGGGTCAGTACTTCAGTAGTATCTCACAATGCTGGATGCTTACAAACATAGAGGTATTATAATAGAGCAGGAAACCAGGCTTCCGACTGTTCTTCGGTTAAAAAGAGAGAGAAGATTGCGGTACCCCTATCTGTCTCTTCTCGCGCATGTGCAATTAGCGAGAAACAATTTTAGGTATTGAAATTGTTTAATGCGCATGCGTGAAGCGCGCGAATGCACTAAGTTCTGTAATGCGCACGCGTTAGTAGAGAGACAGATAGGGCACCATAATCTTATATCTCTGTCTAAGTGTCGGACATTTTCCTCCCTCCCCTACTCTAGTATAATACCTCTATGCTTACAAATCAAATTACTTCAATCATTAGTAGCATATTATAAAAAAACGTGTGCAGTTTCACTAACATCATATCCCTTCAGCCGCCACATCATGTCGAGCGCCAGTTGCGCGGCCGCCGGGTCGATGTGCCCCAGGCTCAGCAGCTGGCAGGCCAGGGGTCTGGCGTCCCCCAGGCACCCCCGTCGGACGAGAGACCGCAGCCTCCCACTGGCCCCCCGGGTCACCAGGGTTCGTACGCACAGCTCCGCCACCGGATGCTGGACCACCATCTCGTGGAGGGAGAGCGATGCCAGGTACGCTGTCACCACCTGTGTGATAAGCGCAGTTGTTAGTAATGGAATTGAAATAAATCATCTATGTTGTCAGTGACCCATTAATGACCCACTACAGGGTCGGGTCTCCTTGTAATGAGAGGGATGTAGGCCTTAGTACACCACGCTGGCCTACTGCGGGTTGGTGGACTTCACATACCTTTGAGAACATTTTTTTTTGTGAACTCTCAGGCATGCAGGTTTCCTCACGATGTTTTCCTTCACCGTAACAGCAGGTGATATTTAATTTTATAAAGCGCACATAACTTTTTTTACAAAGTCATTGGTGCATGCCACTGGGAATCGAACCCGGACCCCTCGATTCGAGGTCGAATTCTAAACCACTGGGCTATCACCGCTATATCAAATTATCTATAATTAAAAAAAAAACTCGTTTCATTCCTTAAAGCTGACATTTTCAATGTGCGTCTTGACTGACAAGACCAATGCAATCAATTCAAACACGGTCAGATTACATTGATCAGTAATGGAGTTCCATTATCAGTTTTCCGTTACTAGACCAGGGGCCTGATTCTGTATGACGTATCATTCACTCTCGTATCGCAATGTCGTGTCATACCCGTGATAAAAAGTCAAAAAAGCTTAAAAGTCAAATATCGCGACAATCTATTGTGTGCCTTACAGAATAGACATTCAAGACTCCTTGTCGTGCCGAGTTCATGAAATGACGTACGGTTTGATGTCACACGACATCGGCACGAAATCTTTTAGGACCCCCTCCAGGTCTAAACGGTCTACGCAACATCGGCAACACATGTTTCATGACGATGATGGTTTAGGAGTTTGTAGTAACCACCCAGGGCCCTGGACAAACCAGGCCTGGCCCACTTCCCGTGTCGGTCTCAAAAATGTACCTACGCACAGCGGCCCCGCATAAGCGGCTAGAAAGGAAAGTGGAATAGGTAAGAGTAACGCGCTAGAAAGAGACGCAACAGGTAGCGGGAAAGTGGAAAAGGTAAGGCTTATGCGCTAGTAAGAGACGCAACATTATCGTAGGTGATTAAGCGCTGCTCGTTGATCTGAATTGAACTTAATCGTATCGTAGCTAGAGTGTATATTTCTTTAAATGACTTTTCGAAGTGGGCCTTCTGTACTTATACTATAGTTGCCGTCACGAGTGGTGAGCACAACTTTCATTGGTCGGTTTGACGTTGACTGCGCTGCGGCGCACGCGATTGGTTCGACAGTCGTTGGTTCGTCAGTGTGCGTCGTCTATTGGTCCAGCATGTTTTTCCGGCTGCTGTACATTGGCCGACAGTATACAATATCCCTACCACTGATAATCTGTGTTCACGACTCACGACGGTTACTATATTATGTATTCTCTGACAAAACCTTGCCTGGACCAGATGCTGGTCGTCAGCGTGCGCCTGCAGCACGTGGGCGCAGACGTCCGCCTGCGAGATGAGCACGGGGAAGCTGAGCGGTCCGCGGGCCGCGTCCACGCACTGGCCCGCCGTGTTGCGCGCCACTTCTAGGTCCGCCCATTTCCTGCACACAAAGGGACTTTTAGGGGTCCGTACCCAAAGCACAGAATACATAATAGTACAAGTACAGAAGGCCCACTGCGAAAAGTCATTTAAAGATATATACACTCTAGCTGCGATACGATAAGTTCAATTCAGATCGCGCAGTGTTTAATCACCTACGATACATGTTGCGTCTCTTTCTAGCGCGTAACTCTTACCTATTCCACTTTCCTTTCCTCCACTGACTAACCGTCTCGAAAAGGCCGATACATTTTTGATACCTACTCGGGGAGTGGGACAAGCATGCCCAAAGTAAAACGAGTCCGTCCGTCTGTCCATCTGTCACCAGGCTGTATCTCATGAGCTGCGTTAGTTGGAATGTTGAAATTTTCACAGATGATATATTTCTGTTACCGCTATAGCAACGAATACTAACACAGAACAAAATAATAAATTTAAGTGGGAATCCGAGAATGATTTTCATTTTATTTTCATTTTCATTTCATTTCATTTCATTACGGCAGGTGATATATCATTTTATAAAGTGAATATAACTTTTAAGAAAAGAAAAGAATGCGTTTTTTGTTGACTGTTACACGAGTAAGATGTTACAAAAATTATAATAAGTTTAGAACAGTCTACCCTATGCGGGCATACAATAATTATGTCTTAAATAACTAAAACTTAATTTTACATTTTATGGCAATTATTGACATTTAGGAAAGTGATTGATGGGCGCCACTGGGATTCGAACCTGCAGCCTTCAAGTAAGAGACAGAAATCACAGCCACTGAGGTAACAACGCTACAATAAATAAATACAACAAATGAAAAATTAATGGGGTGTGCCAATATCTGCACAACCACCCCATCTGGCTGACAAACTGAAGAAAGAAGGAAGATTGTCCTCTCACCTGTACACAGAGTTGATTTCATCGAAGCACTTGGTCAGTTCCACGAGATACGTCCCCGCGTTCGACACCAGCTGGTTCAGTATCCTGTATATCGTTTCTTTCCCCTCCTTCCGCCTCAGTAACATTGCTACTACTTTGGATATTTCATCCTTTGGTACCTGCAGGAGGAAATACACATCCATATTATACATCTGGATATGTGGCGTTCCTCCAGTGCCGTTTTTCACCTACGTTCTTGCCTCGTACATGCAAACTTTGGAACGGTCTTCAGTTCAGATGTATTTCCACAGGACATGGGGTTCCTAATAATTGGAAAATATGTTTGAGCCCTTATTTTTTAAACTCGTTGTCTCCATGTAAATCCCTCAAATCTGCCGCTCTAGGCTCCAGCCTACTCAGCCTATTGGTAAATCCGCCACTGACTAATATATTATTATATCCATTAAAATCCATTAAAGCACTAGTATTTTCATTCATTCAACGTATACTACAGCATACAACGCTCAGTATAGTGTATCTACATGGCAAACTGTACAGTACACAGAGGAGGGTTGATGAGGAAGGAATTATGAGGATGAGGATGAGGAACTTATCAACTTTCCCTAAGAGAAGGAGGAGGAAAGAGGAAGGAGGAAGCGGATGTGAAGTTCCAAAAAATGCGTAACATCCTCGTTACTTTCCCTAAGAGGAGGAAGGAGGAAGAGGATGCGAAAGTAAAAAAAACATGTGTAACTTCCTCATTACTAGGAAGAGGAATCCTCATCAACACTAGTATCAACACGGCAACTGATAGTGTCCAGAGTACTCACGGAATGCGCGAGACCGGCGGGCACGAGCTGCAGCCGCCAGAGGCAGCCCAGGCGCGCGTCGATCACGTAGTCCGGCTGGAACACCACCCAGTTGCTCGAGTCTGACGCGCCGGTCAAGGGAATTGTTACACGAGTGGTCGACCACTGGTCGAAATTGGACTATACTTCACTAAAACTTGATGTTACATCACAGGAAAAATATTAGATTATACTAGCTGACCCCGCAAACGTTGTTTTGCCATATCACTTATCGAGCGGGATGAAAGATTATTAAATTATTGAAATGACTATTAAAAATAGGGGTTGGTGATAGAAGGGTTGTATGTATTTTCTAATGCCACATTATTAAAAAATAAAAATAAGAGTGTGTGAGTGTGGACAACCCTTATCACTTAGGGGTATGAAAAACAGACAGTAGCCGATTCTCAGCACTACTGAATATGCATATTATCATAAAACTTCATAAAAATCTGTCACGCCGTTTTGGAGGAGTATGGTAAGTAAAACTGTGACATGAGAATTTTATATATTAAGAGATGTCCACATATAGAACTTTGGTGTTAGTTTTCATATAGTTCATGTCATGCCAGTAACCCGTTAATGACCCACTACAGGATCGGGTCTCCTTCTCGCAATGAGAGGGATGTAGGCCGCCGTCCACCACGCTGGCCTACTGCGGGTCGGTGGACTTCATATGGGTAAATAACTAAATATTTAAAAGTCATGGCGTAATATGAAAGGATACACATGGGACACCGCTGGCCGTCGACTGTCGCCGGCTTCATGGTGATGCCCTGCACCATGGGTATGTGTACCACCGTGTTGTTTTCTGGCTTGGACTCCTCCATTATGTCGAAAACTTGCGACGTTTGGCTTGACTGAAAAAACAATGTTTGTAGTAACGGAACGTTACTCTGTGTCATCGACAAATGTCAACCGAAAGTGACAGCTCTCGCTCTCTCACGATTGTCACAGGAAGCTGCACGTACTATTAAATAATAACTACTAATATTAACAAATATTGTAAAATATATAATAAAATAAACAACCCAAGACCTCAATATTGTCTTTTATTGAAGAAACCAACAATACAATGTTCACATTTAAAAAGTTTGTATGGTTTTTGGGTCAAATCTTATGATAATGTTGATCCATACATACATACATAAATACATACATACATACAAACATCTACAGGGATAAAAATTAGTTAGCATAATAATATCCTTCTATAGAAATAGCGTCAATAGTACATTCTGCTAAGTATCAAATTCCAATTATTATAGACGAATTCTGTCTACTTGGCGTTCTATATACTAAAAACATTATTATTGACTATTTGCCATCAAATAGCGTGCATGCCTGTTTGTTACTTATCTACAATGATAAAAAGTAACTCGCTCGGAGATTTTAACCGTACCTGATGATGTATGACAAGTAGATGGTCCACCACGCTGACCGCGAACCTGCCCACCTGCCCCGTCTTCAGGACGTGTGTGATGCCCCCCGGGACTGTTATTGGCATTAACCATACCTGCAACAATATTTATAAATTTTTTGTAACTTTGGTTATAAGTGTTATTTCTAAAGCTATAGAGTGTACTGTTCATCACATGAATAAATAAAAAAAACTTTCTAGGAACTTTGTGTTTATATGCTTCATCTTTACTTTGTTTTGTACTTTGACGGGTAGAGAATGCAATAAGTTCAATAAGTTCACCTTTGTACTATTCTATTTGTACTGCATAAAAATAAATAACTAAATACAAAAAAGTGGGACCAATTCTAAGTGGTGCTTAACTATTCAATGTCTATCTGCCAATATATCTATGTTTACAATATGTTATCCAATGATCTATTTTTGGAACAAAATTCCTTTTATGTGGTGTACTAGCTAGGATACATTTGTTAACTCTTTCATGCAAAAACGTTTGAAAATAATTTAAATGGACAGTTGTCACTGTTTCGACTATTACAAATGTACTAATAGTATATCACAATTAGTACTAATAATGCGACTTTTTTGTGTTGGGCACCATTTTAATTAATTAATTAATTTACCATGCCTTTACAAGCATATTATTATGTGAGGAGTGGAGAGCCCAGTTCTTTGCGAGGTTGCAACCTTTTTACGACCCACTGCTAGCTCCCACAGTGAAGTACAGTTAAGCATACTTCCGTAGGCCCGGCCGTGGCGACGGAGGCGGAGGCGGCGTGTCGGAATATGGCGCACCAGGACGCGTCGCACAGCCGCAGCATGAACACGTCGCGCTCCACCACGGGCCTTGAGGAATCCACTGGAAACGTTCAATTTTATTTTATGTACAACAATTATATTCATTGGAATTTATGGCTGGACTACCAGTGGCATAAATATAGGGTGGGCTGACAGAATGCCACGGGCCCCCGACAATATGGGGCCTCCAGCCCGATAGAAAATCTTGACATTCCATTTCGCCATTTCAATTGATATGTATAGTTGTCACTGCTTCAACTATCACTAATCTTACAACAGTGCCCTGAGCATGAACACATTTTGTCAAGGTATAGTAAATGTGCATGTATAGTAAATGTTTCTGATTTTTATACATGTCTCAATTTTTATATGACGCGGATGGTCTGATTGGACGTTACTAATATTGTTACTTTTACTATGCAATCTTAATTTTTACCATACATAAGGACTCCTGGGCAATTGCCCGGCAGTCTCCTAGACAGAGCCCTAACTATCATCTTATTGCAGTACACTATATCAACGTGGTTATGGTGAAGCAAAACATCATCAGGAAACCTGCATACCAGTAAAAAAAAAATGTTTGTGAAGTCCACCAACCCGTAGTAGGCCAGCGCGGTTGACTAGGGCCTACATCCTTCTCATTGTGAGGAGACCCGACCCTGTAGTGGGTCATTAATGGGTTACTGACGTGACACATCAACACTTACATTCTAGTTTCTGTAGCTTGGTGACAGTGGAGTTGGAGAGAGAGAAGGGCTGCAGCAGAGCCCCATTGTTGCCGGCCAGCAATACTATGTTGCTCTGAGCACACCATGAGAACCAGGCTCCACTGGAAGTGACAAAATATTATTGTTAGTATTGTGAGGTATACTGTGGCGACGATAAAGCAAAATTATGTAGTTGAATGTGCAGGTACAATCACTCTTACTGTGGGAGATCTTCTCCTGCTTCACTTTTTCCTTAAACAGATTCATTCATTACCATCTGGACTAATGTAGAATTGTAATCAGATAACATATAAGGTGTCTTGTACCCTTTTATTTATTTATAGTTATTTTTAGGTGACTGCTGGTCTCCACAGACTAAGGTCAATATTAATAGTCATAGGCACATCACAGACAATGGTGTATATTCAGTACATTTACAAGAGAAAATTGTGGATTGCATGAATTTATACATATGAAATACTGAAAAAACAACCTACCTAAAAGAAGTGCTCTTTAGCGTCTTCAGCTGTTTCTTCTCTGGTAAAACTTGCAGCAGCTCAATTCCGTGGTCAGTTATGTAAGCTATCTCATTAACTTTGGGCCACACGAAGCCTAGAATTTTCGAATTCTTCCACTTGCAAGTGTGTGAATACTCCACATTTGTAGGTGCTAAGTCTTTGAAGTTGACAAACTCAACCGAAGCAGTCTGTCCGTCTGTGTTGCGTTGGATGGCCAGCACTTTGTGGTCTGGGGAGAACTTTATCGAGATTATAGGGCCTTTGTCTTCCATCCGAAACGATGTGCTCTTTGATTCGTCCATTCCACTCACGGTCACCCCCGTCACGCCCCCTGATCGGACAGTAAATACCTAAAAATGTAGGAACGAGAGAATAAAGGTACAAGTATTCACATTAATGGCTCCTAAAACATATAAGAGAGCTTTACCTGCCCATTTGTGTCGTCAAAAAACACATTCGTAACTGGACTATCCGCGTCGAATCTCTTGGGTTGCTCGGAAAGAGACAAATAGTATTCGTCACTATCTTTTAAAGAGAATTTGGTCATTTTTAGTAATTTATATTATGATGTTTCTTTTAAATTTAATTAAAATTAAACACTGAATTCCTCGGTCCTGTTTGTTTTGACATTTTCCCGTTTCCCATCTGGCGATCTGTCATGTATGATGTATGACACTTTCATGTTTCGCAGTCAGTGTCATTGAACAGTCGTTTTAATTTAATAGTGGAGCGCAGCTGATGTGAATTTACATAAATAAATTTTAATAAAAATCATAAAGCATTTTTAAAATGTGTTTGTGTTTTTTATTTACTTAAATAAGACGAATAAATAATTGAAATCCTTTACTTAAATTTCCTAATTTGATCACACCCTAATCATCACCATGACAACTTTCGGCGGAACATACAAAAAGTTTTGTGTATCAGCAAACATTCACCAAATTAAATTATATTCTCATTCTGCTTTAAATTTTTAGGTAAAATGTCAACAAATATAGAATTACGTTCCCTAAAAGAAAATAACACGATTGAAAGTGAAACTGAATATCATGAAATCAAAAATGAAGCTCTAACAGAAACTACGTTTTCTCCCGAAACACAAGTAAAACGACCAAAAGCTTATGATTTCTTCACACAGTACGATGTAAAATCTGCAAAGAAAGAAGTGAGGAAAACGAAGAAAGATAAACGTGCAAAAGATTCGTCTACTTTAATGGACATTATTACTTCTGAGTTAGCGTCTTCACAAGGGCTATTAATGAATAATATTATCACTAAAGTGGAGTATTCCAGAGAACAAGAATCTTATTTAGAAAAAACACCAAGGTTTCAAAAAGTTTTCCAAAGGAATAAAGCCTGTAGAGGTGACGCAGAGCGTGGGTAAGAATATAATGGTACTTATTTATAAGTAGTAGCTTTAATAATTCATTTGACTATCAATACGTAAATGCACAGTGTCATCATATCATCATGGTAAAAGAATCCATTCTTAATACTGATAGTTTCAAGCTGAAAATGATATTATGTTTTTTTAACGCGAAACACTTAAATGTTAGATTTTTATTTTTGGAAAATTTAATCAATTAATCTAGGTATATTTTCAATAGTTGGAGAAATAAGCCACCTGATTTGAGCCCAGTTTTTCCAAGGGTTTTGGAGAATGCTGTGATCAAAGATCAGATTATACCTGTACAATATGTTGAACCAGTTATGTTTCATGATATTATTACGGATTATCAAGAACACGATTTGAAGCAGTCTCCAAAGTTTTTAGATATAGCTATAAAGGATATAATATTCATACACCACCAGGATTTCTCTTTAGAAAAATTAATTTCTGTAAAGTTAATTGACTGTTACAAAGAATATTGTTACACCCAAAAGGCAATCAAAGATACGTTGAAGAATATAGATATTAATAGAATGACTAGGGACAATGTTAAGGAACAACTTCTAAATATAAGTTCTACTAAAAAGGAAGACCTTAGGTTTGATCAAACGATTCTTAAATATACTGGCAAGTTCTTGCATTTAAAAGATAAATATTATCAACTTCTACATGCTGAGAAGGAGTTGCAGCATAAAGTTATGTCACTATGGGCTGATATAGAAATGATACGACAGAAAAATGGGTGTATTGACACAGCATACGATATTGAAATAATCAAAACTAATTTAAGCGATGATGACTTTGATAAAAAATTTACGAAAGTATTCGAAATTGAATATTCTGATAAGCTTGACAAAATAGAGTACGACTATGTCAACAGCTACTTAGAATATAAAGAACTAAAAAATAATTATGAAGCAGAAGATAGCGACAGAAAGAAGATTGCAAAACCAAAATTGCAAATTGACCAAAATAAGCTTAAAGAAGAAGTGGAAGAAATTGTTAATAGAATTGTTGTGAAAGAAAAAACAAATTTGGTACTTAAACAAAACAAATCTGTTTTAAAAAAATCAAATGATAAGCAGCTATCAATGTACAGTTATAATTTTAAAATTTACGTGGATAATGTATTTGTGTGCGAATCAGAAACCTTTACTTCGCAACTTAATTTTAATCAAATTGAGTTTATTGATATTTTATCCATTCAAATACTTCCAAATAATGAAACTTTGGTGATATCTTTGTGTGAAAATGATGTAAAAGTCGCGTCTATAGATATTAACCTTAAAAAAATAAGAACCAATAGCTCTGTTGCAAAGTTCAGTACTAAAAAATTCATTTCCACAAATGCTGTTGAACCTACTTCCAAATATGTGGGTAGTGGATTTGAGATAAAGGAAGTTGCTGCAGTAAACAAAGTGAGGCTTAAAACTAGTGGCATATTCAAAGGTGTATTATTTAGTACAGCTGAAGTTGATATAAAAATAGGATGGAGTGACAAACTTAACCAAAATCAGGGCGAATCTATTAACGATTCAATGTGTCTTGGTAGGCAATTGAAGCGACTGTTGCATGGAGTTGATAAACCAAATGTTGGGATGTTGACAGATATAATTGAAAAGTTATATGAGAAGAAGATTGATGATGACAAGAACTTAATGGATGCTCTACAAGATGCATGTAAAGCCACCATTAATAACGATGACACCTTACACATTGATAAAAATAGCCCAGAGCTTGTTAGATTAAGACTGTTACATTTACGAAACTGCGGCGGCTTTGAAGATGTAGAAAATAAGGCGATACCAATATTTGCCAGTCAAATTTCAACGGAGCAGTTAAACTGCCTACAGAAAAGCGAGGAAAAAGAGTTCGATGCGAATTACTTTGAAAGTGGAATGGATCCAATCGATGTACAAAGATTTATGAGTGTAAAATATGTTGAGAAATTGAATGCAAAAATGCAGAAGAACTTGAAAGAACACCTTATGAAGAAAACATACAAGGACGTAGTCAGGGATTTCAAAGATCTGAGTTTAAGGTAGGAGATACTTATGAAATAAAATATACGTTTTATAGTAAATATTAAAAGAGGTTTCCAATTTCAGAGGTATATTTTCGAATCAGTCCAATTTAGATTTGGAAACAACATCAAGCTTGGCGAAACAGCAGATGTTAAGTGAGTGCTTGACAAAAGAACAGGACATCATCATTGCTGTATTCAAAGCGTCTAATCTATTAGATAGAAGCACCGCAATCATATCAGCAGAAGGTGAAGATGATGACAGCATTGCTGGTAAGATAATTGTATAGCAACTAGGTATTTCATCTGTTTAAAAGCAAGCTAACTCTAATCAAATTAAATATCGCTTTAACAGTGAAGGAAAACATCGTAAGTAAACCTGCATATCTGAGAGTTCACAAAAAAATGTTCTCAAAGGCCAGTGCAGTCTACCGAGCCGCATTAGGCCAGCGCGGTGGACTAAGGCCTAAAATCTCTTCATTGTGAGAGGATACCCGACCCTGCTTATTGTTTTTATTTTATTTTTAAGTTAATAACCACCAATGCTTCCATTAACGCCTAAAGTTAGGTATATATACAGCTAAATTAAGCTAATATTTTTAAAACATGAAAATTTCTTTTGCAGGATTCAAAGTCCGTCCGTTGAGGCCATTTGTAAGGGCTAGTTACCATGGTGTCTCTGCTCAAAGCCCAACAGGTATAGGATGTCATCCTACATGGAATCACACCATTAAAATCAGGACTAAGTAAGTACACCTACACAATTAGAAATAAAGCAATAGTTGTTTTTTATTTTGTTATTAGTGGGAAAGTCGATTTTTAAATGTTATTCTTTGTAAAACTTTACACAATATTTCTTGAGTTTTTTTTAATATTCTAATGAAAAACATTAGATAGGTAAGGCGGAAAGCTTTTTTAATTGGCCATTATGTATAAAATTTTAGTTGGATCCCGTATTTCCACCTAAAACAAAGATGTAAATTATATCCATCCCCAGATTGTCTCCCTTATCCTCGATACATGTGGACGTTTACGACGAGTGCAAGGTGGACGTCAGCGAGGCTTACTCCGACGAAGAGCCCTCGTCCCTCAGCCGGGCTGTACATTACAGGTTCTATAATAAGTGGCTGGGCACTCTACGTATACCGTTGTATACCGTACTCAGCTTAGGATCGGTAACGTATGGTTGTGAAATCATAGATAACCCCCTTGTTCTAATTGTCTTAATAGTCATAATATAGGAAAAACGTTCGTTTCCGGGAACAACCTTTTATACAATACTCTTTTTATTTAAATCATTCTAGATGCTTTATTTTAGTACTCTTGCAAGCTTAAGATGTAGTCTCAATTTGTAAATATTTTTAATTTTTAAGTATATCAGAATATTTCATTTTAGCTCAGAGGAGCATTTAAATTGACAGCACCGCCTCTCCTCATAGGATACGATACATCAGAGAACAAGGATTCCAAATCGATCATCCCAGAATTTATCCAGCTCATGAAAAAAGATACATCTTTTCTCTCCTTACATATATCCACGAATCTTTTTCATTTGGGCGAATTTCAAGGGTATACTCAGCCAGTGCCAAACTCAGAAGACGACGTGATAATACGGCATTTGAATACCTTCGTGACGGAATATATTAATGAATTCCCATCGAGAAATATATCGTTAACGTTCATAGATAGTTTTGGGAGAAACAGATGTGTCACTGAGTTTCTACAGCCTATTCCTCTGCCCGATTCTGAATGTTTCCCGAAGCATCCGAAAAGAATAGAGTCGGCTATGTCAAAGAGTTCTGGCCTTTCGAAGAGCTCTTCGTCTAAAAGCAGTAAGAGGAAACTCTCGATTGCTACAAATGATGACAAAGAGTCTGATTATAGTGGAGCGGATATATGGAAGGGATCAGAGACGAGAGGGGATCAGATGTCGAAGCTGGTGGACGCTGCTGTGAGATACGTAGCACTGATTCCTACGTATGAGGTAACCGAGTCTCACGTTGTGACTCTCTCAGGGACGGTTAGTGGAAAACTTAACTTCTATATTTGTCATGGTTTCTTACATTGTTGTTAACTTTAACGTGGCGTCGAATAGTATTGATCATACTAGACTTGACTTCTTGACCTCTTTTTTACCACACGATGACGATTTTAGTCATAGCAGTAGGTAATGCAGAATGTAGCTTTATTCAACGTTCGCAATATTGACGTAGAATAACTGAAAAAACCCTAAAAACAAAGCTTTTTTTATAATAAATGAGATACTTATTTAATTCTAATCGGTTCGCGTGTAGATTAATCCCATGGACATTATTAATAGCTACAGTATAATCAATATAACTCTATTCTGTATTTCCAGGAACTTCTAAAAGTTTTATATGGTTCTCCTCTGGATCACTCAATACTTCTAGCTAGTTACTTTCTCCACCTGGGTATCAGGTGCTGGGTGGTCACAGGCCTGGCGTTACCACGAGGTTTGAGCAGCTTCGTACTGGTAAAATATGATCAGAGGCATAGAGTCGTCATGGCCAGTGAGTCAGGGAAGAGTAGGGGGTTTATGAGCAGACGAGATGGGTAAGTTGTTTAGGATTATTTTTTTAAATCTGCTATAAAACTTTTTAAAGATTTATTTTAAAAAAATCTCCAGCAAGCAATTCACTTGGTTCGTGTATGACGCCGTCAGCGGAGAAAGATTTGAACTAAGAGACGCCGGATGTCCATTGAAAACCGTTAGCTACGTATTCGACGCGGAAAATGTAAGATTAATATTTTAATTTTAACGCATAAAGAAAATTCATTATTTTCGTAAGAAACATTAAGGTAACGGTAAACACTTTTTGAATTTTTCAGATTTGGGTCAATATTCAATCGTCACAGGACTGTGAAAACGTTAGTTTCGATTTTACAAAATCATCGGACTGGCAAGTAGTGAGCACCTAATTATTATTTATTGCCATTTGAATTATAAATAACGCAGAATTTATGACTGGATGATAGAAGTGCAAGTTATCGTAAGCTCGAGGTTCCTATACTTTTCAAACACGGGAGATTCTAGGCACGGGAAGGTACTTACCTTGCCGCCACGCCATCCAGCCTCTTAACCCAATGTAAAACAGCATATTCTTCACGCCTTGTGTTTCGACTGACAGCCGGAGATACTTTATTTGACGCGAACATCTTAATCATCATGAGTAACAAAGCATTCGCATAAAATCACAGATAGGATTTCTTCTCTTTTTAAATGAGTAGAAGAGTGTTAAAAGAAGAAAATCCTGTTGTTTTGTGGTCATTGCACCCTACAACGTGCAACCTCAAACAGGGCCGAAGTAGTGGACTACATGTTTTGCGAATATTTATTTTTTGGCAACTTTTTCAACCACGATACAGAGTTTGCTTTCCAATTGCAAATTGAACTATCATAGTCATACTTCGGCTACAGCCAATAGCCTGATTTCTAGCAACAAATAAATAATATCCCGTTATAAATGAATCAAAAGCCTCCAGACTCGTAATTTGCCAGGTGTTCGAGGGTCCTCTTCTCATGATGAAGCAGCCTCCAGTATCCGACAGCGGGTTATATTCAGCAGCTGCTGATGTGGAGCAGTTGCGTTCTGCTCTAGAGAGCAAGATTAAATCCAAGGTTCAGAAATGGCGGCCGCTTATGAAGACTATTTGGAACAGGTACAGTTTTAATGTAGAACTGGAGACTATAGGTACATTGGAAAATAAAGGTACAGTGTCTAATGTAACGTATGTTACGCCGTCTTTTTCAAAAGGTTAATTAAATCAATTATTTGGTTTCTTCGGTGCTAACATGGCTATAAACACTTATAATACGATATTCCTTGTTCCAGTTGGTACCTAAATGATCTCACAGTCAAACGAGTCTTCATTAGGATTTTTTTACCCTCTTATTTATTGTTTTCTATTTCAGGTACTGTAGTGGTTTGTTGCGGGAAATGCTGCCACATTGGGAGTACTGGGCGTTTAATCCTATGGAACCTCGGCCGGTGCCCGGTCAACGGCTGAAGCAACTGATGGTTACTTACAAGGTATGACTAGAACCTGTACGATCTCTATTGCTTGCTGGTGTATTTTACAAATTTGTTTTACTGGTAGAATTGTAACGTCTTAGCCAATCAACTTGCAAATTCATGACATTGACAGTAAATGAAAATTACATGAAATATACAAGTGTTGCTGTTAAATAGTACAGTTGCTCTATGGGCTGTAACAAAAAAGGGCTTGTTCGTACGAGCGTTTTCCTAAAGCGCGTTTAAAAATCAAATCAAACACTTGTATTAAACAGTTGGTAATCTAATAATAGGTATTTTTTATAATGATAAATCGTTGTTCTACTTTAATATTTTAAACGCTCGTTAAAAAAACGCTCGTACTAAGGAGCTCTATATGCTTAAAAAACTTGTTGCAATTTGTTTCAGATGTTCGGTTTTCCACTCAACATGTCCTACACGACTGCAAAGAATGTGACGTCGACCGTGAAGTCCACCGGCGTCCATCTCACCGACGATCCGGATGTGGAATTCGCGCTCGCGGTCGAAGTTTACAGCTACCCTAACAACGTGCTCAGTGTGTGGGTGTTCCTGGCCAGTATTGCCAGAATATAGAATTTGGCAAATAGGTAATTTGTTTTTTTGGTTCCTATTACTGGTGTGCGACACACCGAGGAAGAACAGCCCATAAACTTTTCAGCAAGGGTATGCTCTGATAGCGAGTCATTACTATATATAATTTATACGCTTATATATAACTCCTCAATGCTGGCAACACACCGGCGACTCTTGGTGTTGCCCGTGTCAATATGTCCATTTAGTCAGGTGGCCAGTCTCACTATAATAAAAAATATAAAGCTATTGGAGTACCTATTGTTATCCATATAGTACGCTAATTATTATTAATACCATGTGATTACCAGGGACTATCTAAGATTGATTCCATGGTAATTTAAATCTCATCAGGCAATTTTTCATATTAAAATCCTGCATTTTTTTTGGTATTTGTCCAAAAGAGCCCGACTTCTCGCCACGTATATCTTAGTCATGGGTCAATGGCACCACCAGCATTGTAAGTTCTTGTCTTTTAGTGTTCCAAAACTCTATAGGTATTGTTGTAACTGTTTCGTGATACCTCACATCACATTTACACTGTACTGTTCGTATGAAAGTTCCTTCAGAAAGGCTCTGTAAAAGATGAGTCAGTGAAACTACACATCTACTACTTTCCTATTTTATGATATTAATTTAATATTATTAATAATTGACAGTATTCACTTACAGAAGATAGCTTTATCATTTATTTAACTTGAATTAAAAATCTACTTAATAAACAAACCGCTAATGAGATTATAATTACTTATAATAAGTTATGTTTACTTTAGTGAAATGAGATTAAACAGTGAGATTAGACAGACTGACAAAAGCATTAAAAGAAAAACTTACAAAAATAAGAAGAGGAAATCAGAAAATGGACAGTGGAAAGGCGCCGCAACTAAACACAATATTTTTCAGAAGAGCAATATCAAATTTATTCTTTAACTCATTCAGGAGACTTATAAAAACCGAATTCATTTAAATAAAATAGAGATTGTATGTCTTTTCGTTTTAATGCTAACAAAATAAAATTAACATTTATTCCATCGCAGTATAAAAATATACGTAAAAATAGAAAAAAAGAGATGTTACAAGAGTTACGTGTTCGATAGCGTTCGACGCCATCTTGGAAAGCCCTACAAAATGGCGTCACCTCAAACACGCAAGCAATATGCAGTACCGCAGGACCACTTCGCTCATTGTGCCTCACAATTCTCAACACCTCAATTGAAGATTGCGTGTCGTTTATCTTAACAATATAAAATTGTACATTAACAATGTTCGTTTAAGATATAACACAGGGTTGCCAGGTTTGTACTCCAATAGGGCAGTAACATGTCCGATTTTACGGAAAATTGACATGTGACCACGATAAAATCACATACACACAAACTTACTTTGCTAATATCTCAATTAGTACATCACTTCCTTACGTTTAAGTATTACAAATTACATGCAGAAATATATAATGTAAATATGCAAACAATTAACAATTCTAGTAATAACGACGATAACATGTTTCATGCAATGTAGTGTGTTTCAACTTCAATGACAATGGTTGTAAATTGAAATATTTATAAAATTTGTACAATCAATTTTCTTATACAATATTCCTCTATTTTAGCACCTAAGAATGAATTATTGCTGTAAAACTATGTAATGTGATAATTATTGCTTATTGGTGTTTTCGTTGACAAATGTAAAAATCGATATAATAATAGATAATGTATAAATGCTTTGATCGATAACAATAAACGAAGACGGACTCCCGCCGTGTCATTATAAAATATTATATTATTTCACTTTAAAATGTTTAACAATGCAGGTATATAATTAATAAAGCGAGATTAATACAATGTAATAAGGCAATTTTTACAGTTTCGTTCTCAATAATTAGTACCGGCAACCCTGCGTCGGCTGAAAGGCGATTCTCTTAAGTTACAAAAAATTGACAATTACTCGCAGCACTAGTGTATTATCGAAATTCTGGCGGGATTATTGGAATCGTGTCGGATAATGATCTACAATCTACAATCAATCGTTTGACCGGATGCCAAGCGTTACCCTCCGATGCTCCCGCGTTGGGAGCCGAAAGCGAACATTCCCGAGCGTCACATCAAAACTATCCGTCACTCATTCGATACCAACGACTACATAGCCAAATACACGCCTCATGTTAGGCGAACGCTTTCAGACAACACATTAAACTTATATAAGTCTCATGCTAGTACCGACCACTTCCTACCCGCGCAGCTACGGTCGGAGCTAATTCAAATATGTCAGGCTGCAATCAAATTTGTTTAGAGCTCATCTTACATTGGTTACTACACGCCTATCACTAGTTCGAAACAAATGGGATATCGCGATTTTGAACTGACCAATCGCGATGCTTTATTTTTCTTTCCCCCTCCCCTCGCACTTAACTCGATGCTTTGACTGAGTTGTTTCATTGCAGAAGCTATTACATGCGGTGTCTATTAGGTTATGTGGTCGATGTTCGACACTATGATCGATTACGATAAAATAATACATAAGCCTGCACAACAATCATTCGATGTAAATGATTGCAAAAAGCGACATCAATTGGGATGTCACACACACAGTGCTTTCAGAAACCTCTGAAAACGCAGCTAAACTTCCAATATGATAAAAAATATTTTTATTGCGTGCGAAAACAATAATAATTATCAAGTGAATTGACTTGAAATGTTGGCGACGACGAAAACATAGATTTTGTACGTATCTCAGTTGACGAGTGCATATATCCCAATTCCGGATTTGTTACAATGTTTCGTATAGGCACTGGACTGAGCTTTGTGGGCTCGGGAGACATTTGCACACACAATATACGGATACATTTCAACCGCGACTAAGTATCATCTCGGATCATTCGTACATTGAAATTAGCGGGAAATACGTCGTGATGGCGAGTCGGAAAGCTAACGATCAAAGAATTTTATATGTCCAAATGGAGCGTCAGGATGTCAAAGATAAAATTGAGGATTAGCGTCTTTTTATTTTTAGGTTGCTTTCGTTTTGGCGGCAATTGTTTTTATGTCATTTTTTAGCGATACACAACCTCTACTAACATTGTCCCCAAGGGCTATGGTAATTGTTTCCTCTGAAGTTGAGTTTTAATTTCCGAGTACAGCATCCCACCCGGTCATATAAAATCCCTTGCAAACATTGGAGTGTGTAGTTGCTCCGTCGGCACTGCATGCGGCGTGTGGCGTGGATGTGGAGTCTGGGCCGACGATGACCTAAGGCCTTGTCCAGAAGGGGCGAATTCGTCGCGATTCTTTCGTGCGAATCACGCGCGATAGTTGCGTCCAGAAAGTATGAACCAAAGCGCGATTCCGATCAAAATTGGCGCTTCAATCCGGACATTAATTTGTTCTGAAATTCGCGCGTTATCTGGACGCAACAAGGCGACCCTAGTATCTCGAATCGCGCGCAATACGCACGAGTCACGCGCGAGGCGAGGGTCCGGCGAAGTGCACGCGAATTCGCGCGATGCTTGTGGATGCGATGTATTGGTGCCTAGTACCTTCTGGACAAGGGAGCCTAGCCTAGCGGGGCCTAGCTGCCGGGGTCGTCGGGTTTCTGCTTGGAGCGTTTGAGTTGCTGCAGGTAGTGTCGCTGGATGGGCTTGTG